>CM055443.1:2974608-3414572 GCA_029228465.1 Salix viminalis
AAACTATTGGCCTGGAAAACATAGCCATTGCAGGCCTGTTATCATCAAATTCCACCAATATTTTTTCTGTCAAGGATTGATGTTAGGGAAACGATAGAAGCACTGCTGTGACATCCACCGATCGATGCACACACCTGATCTCACATGCATGCGATGCTCTTGCATAGACAAGAGAATCGTTGAACCAGGTATTGACAGAAGGTGACAATGATATTCCTAGTATTATAAGCCTTTCTGCCAGTATAAATGAATCACGTAAGTTAAGGAGCCACCTGGTAGAGAGACAGAATTAAGAACAGACTTCCTAGAACGATCCACATGCATGTGTCTCCTTTTTTTTCCTTCTTATTCCACAAGGACTCCTCGGAATCAGAAATCAGGATGTTACTGCTGTACTAATATCCTCTTCTTTTTTTTTCATGTTTTGTTAATATAAACGCTAATCAGCCACAGCTCCATGGGCTATTCCGCTCTTCTTAAATAAGAAATTGTTGCATCGATTAATTAGTTTACTGATGTGCATGTACGTAAACCCTTATGGAGGTTGGCTGGCTACAAACACTACACCAATTGTTTGTGCTTGAATGGCGATCGACCATGTCTGAATAAGACGAGCCCCACTGGATGATGATGCCCTTGAAGATCTAAATCAAGAATGATTCATACATATGACAACCTAATCAAATGGGCCAAATAGAAATGTCCGTTAAATCTCAGGATTGGAATAGAAAAGTTATAAGATTTCTTTCCCCTTAAGCAGTAAAACACCGAATTAGTTACATAAAATAACTTTGTGAAGACGTACAGAGAGGCTGCAATGGAGCCGTGTGCAGCGAAAAGAATAAGAAAGGCAAGAGATTAAATAAAGCTAGAGCCTACGCAAAGCCACATCACATGCCACGAAACAAAACAATTGTGAATTCAAATCCGATGATCAAATAGCTATTGGTATTTGACAATATTCGACCCTCTTTGTGGACGCAATATAGCTTCAATAAAAAAAGGCATGCTGTAATTAATTGAGGAAATATTTAAGCCGTGAATTAAGTGGCGGCGCAAGATTAATAAGAACTTTGTAGTTATCTTCTTAATTAACTATGTTTTTTTTTTTTATAACCGGGGTGTCCGGACCAGCTTACGCGCACCATAACTAATTCCTGGACTCACTAAATATCCTGCAAACCCAGTGAGCATGTAAGACACCGCGGGGGTGACAGGCGTGCATGGTGGGACTTGAACCCTGGTGCATAGGAAGGAAACAACTTATTTCAACCGCTAAGCCAAGACCCCACTTAATTAACTATGTTAAATGGACAGCAGAGGTGAGTGAACCAGGCTGTCATCCCTAATGAGATAAGAGTTTTCGACGTGTTACTGACATAAGCAGGATTGGTTCTGACAGCTCTTCGAGTTGGAAGCTTGAAGCCATTCTTAAATTATCAGGTAATAATTGGTTTTGTTTTGTCCTTCTTGGTGAGGGCGGGTCCGGAAGGTCCAAAGGTCTCTTCAAAAATAAAATAAAAACTTCATGAGAACAAGTCTTGAACAGATTTACGAACAGAGGAGCTTCCTTTATATAAAAATCTCACGTTATTATTGCAATAGCTGTTTCCATGGGAAATCAAAGAAGAATCTGGCAAGTTGACTAGTCAAGCTCAAAAAATCATGTTGATGATCACGAGCAGATCAACCAAACACCCATACCAGTTAAATTATTGAGGCACTGTGGTGGGTTTCTTGAAATAATACTAACTCGAAGTACAGCACTATTTGAGTTTTCAAGTTTTTCAGAATTATTACGATGTCATGTTCCATATGAAATCTCACAAAATGATAACACTGCTGATCCAATCCATTATTGATGGACACCACTATTTTCTTCAATGTTATTTGATTTATCAGATAAAAGGGGTTCTTCCAAACCAGGCTTGACTCCTCTACACTCCTCGATCGTGATTTTAACTGTCTGCCTTCGATCAATTTCCAGCTTTGGATCGACTTTTTCGTCCTCCTTCATCAAGTCTTTGGCCTTTCCCCACAGCACAATATATAAACCCAAAATCACTGCAGCTGCTCCTATCAAGCTGGACATGTTACAGAAGAGGATTTTGATGAGAACTCAAAAAATGTAATATACAAATACAAAGAGAAGAAAAGAAAAGGTGGACAGAGTTGAAAGTTCAGAGCCTGTTATCACCTTCCAGAGTAAATCTCTTCGTGGAGAAAAATGGAAGCCAATATGGTGACAATAACAGTGCATAGAGGATTGAACATTGCAGAGAAGAGGGGTCCTCTTTGAGAAATTACCCAGGCCTGAACAAAGAAAGAAACCCCAGATCCTATAATTCCCTGTGTTCATATCAGAAAATTTTGACCTTCAGTAATTGGGATATCTGCAAGGATTCGAGCATAAAAAATGGCAACCTGTTACCAATATCATCAGGAGCAGAGAGAACTACTTACTGTGAATAAACAACAACCAGCTTCCAAGTATGAATGCATTTTCCAAGCATCCAAGTTTTTCTCTAAGAATAAAGTCAGGATTCCAGACTGTAGTGTTCCCAAGAAACACAACCAGGCTGACAAGGATAGGTGGTCAGGATAGCTAGCTGTAACTGGAACCTGATAAAGATTTAAATTTGTAATCTTATATCAGTAACCAAGATTTATGAACGAGTGACCAGCAATTTTAGATCCACACACCTGCAAAATCAGCCAAATTGACCAGCAACAAGTGCTCGCAAAAATAAGCAGACATCCCAGCAACCAGTCCTCACCTCTCGACTCAAAAATGGTGGCGTTAAGCAGCTTTGGTCCCCTGAGCAATGTCATTGATATGGCTCCACTGACACATACCACTGTTCCTACTATTTTCGCGACACTTCTGAAGCTACGAATATTAATCTTCTCCAATCTATTCAAATTCAGAATAAATCACAAGTGTTAATTACACGCTATTGATGGAGTACGTAGCCTAAGAACTGAAATTTCACTTGATTAATGATGTTTCTTCTTCTATTTTACGTGGAACTAAGCATTTCATGATTATTCTTTCAGTCATGGTATGTTTATGTGAACTTTAATACTGCATCATTAATAAATTCATGGACATAAAGTTCGAATCATTCACCCGATGAAGTAAGCCATGACAAACGTGATTGCAGGAACGAGATTACCCATTGCACTTGCCATTGACGATGAGGCCAAGAACAGTCCCTCAGCATAGATATTCTGGTTGATTGTTACACTGCGACAGGTTAAAGTCAGAAATCACCATGCTAGCTACTGGAGTTGCTCGATTTCAACACATAGAATCCAGATAATAAAATAAAAATTTGGATTGATATATAGTTGCAGAGTACCCTATAAGCGAGGCCGAAAACACTAAAGAAAAGCTCCTTAATCCCATAGAAGCTCCTCCTGATTTTCTTCTGTGAAAATAAGAGATTGAAAGAGAATATCAAAAGAAAGTTGGGGCGTGCGTGTAATATACAGAAGATTTTATGCGTGCAGAAAGTACCTTGAGAAATGAGCCAGAGGTGCAATGAACACAGTTGCTACAGCTTGCCTGTAGACAACGAAGATCCTGGGACTCATTCCTTGGACAAGAGCAGCTCTGGTGATTAGAGAAACAATTGCGTAGCTGAATTGCAATCCTAACATAGCCAGTGCAGGCTTGGAATTCTCGAATGAACTCATACCTTGCTTGTCAATGGCAGCAAATTAAAATGCATTATATAAATTGCATGTTACATAGCTCACATGGTATATATATAGGCAAGCGTTCACATGATAATGCTCTGCTGCTGCAACTGCTACAGATTTATGCCTGGTTGAGAGTGTGATTTAGGTTGTTTTTTTAAAATGTTTTTGTTCAGAAAATATATCACAATAATAATTTTTATTTTTAAAAATTAATTTTGTCCCAAACCTCCTCTAAGGAGAATCAATAGTCACTAAGGGCCATAATATTGATCTCAGTGACTCTCGGGCCTAAAGATTTTTAAAAGAGCATCAATTGACAGCGTCTAACGTAACAGTTGTGTCTATGATGGTGTATATATATATATATATATATATAAACAAGTTAAAAGAGAGTTTTTTTAAGGTGTTGCCAATGGCGGCCAAAGGAAACAGGAGCATGGTAAGAGAGCGATTGGATGCACTAGAAAATACAAATCATAATTTAGAGATGAGAGCAATGAAATTGAGGACAAGAAAAGGTAAGATAATTTAGTAAGCATGAAGGATGATAACGAGATTTATTATAAATTAAAAGTACTCTTATAGAAGTTAATGAATGCATGAATCGAAATGTTTAAAGAAAAAACAAAAATAATAGAGTTGTCACCTAGTAATTAAAAAAGATTAAGAATCATGAAATTGATTGAGATTTAGTTACTTGATTAGTCTATGTTCAAATAAAGGTAAACATCATCGTTTTCCATTAGAAATAAAACTCTCCTTTAATAAAGATCATGGGTCAACCAAGTTTTTTGTTTTCTTGGATTCTTTATTCATCTCTATGGCTTTTCCTAGTTTCATTATCATCAAGATTGTCGGTTCTAATTTCTTCTCTTTGTAGCAAAGATTCCACCTTTTGATTATTGGTGGAATCGATGGGTGTGATCATCATGAGGCATTGTTTTCTTTTAAGGCAATTTAAAAGCTTGATTTGATGTAATATTAATTATAATTGTCCTTTGTTACAAGAGCTTATATGTGCTTTTGTTTAAACTTGAACGAATGAGGAAGAAGTATGAAATTTTTTGAGTTCACAAGATTGCGTAATGTTTGACATAAATGCTTGAATTTTTTGAACTGTTCTAAAGGGATGTGGTGATATAGTAGAAAGTTTATGATCTATATAATAAATTTTAAATTTTAGTTAGGATATGTATTTCTTGTAAAAATTTAGAATAATTAAAGTTTTACTCGATTATTTTGATCCTACAAAATACATTTTTAATGAATGAGACCTTTAAAAAAATAAAAATAAAATAAAAAGTTGATATTGGTCTATTATTCGGAGTGGTTCTTGGGCATCAATTACTTTAAAGATTTGTTAATTCAAATGATGGTTAAAGACAACATTTGAACATGATGTAGCTCAAGTCATCATGCTGTCTGGTTCTTGGATTGTGTGCCCTAATTTGAATTAACAAATCCATGAAGTTATTGATATCAAAGAACCACTCCTAATTAAGAATAGGTGACATATTATCAATAGGAAGAGAAAGTTCTAAGAAGTCAAGATGAAGATGTTCTTAGGGTTTAATGGAAGGGTAAGATCAATTGCAGATTTTTGTATCTAAATCAATTTCTTACTTTTTGATAAATAGATTAAATTTCACATTTTATCATATTTGATTCTAATTCTTCTCTCAAAATTTATGATCTTTTGATTTCAAGCTTAATCATGAACAAGACATGAAAAAATTATTCCTTTTTTAAGGTTTTTTTTTATTACATGCAACATAGTAAAACAAATTTAATGTATAATATTAAATCAACAATTTAGTATTTTGAATAACCTCGTACTATAATGGTAGGAATTGAACAATAAATTTGGTTGTAATGCTTGCAGGATGTTCAGTGAACCTGGGGATTTGTTGTGTTGCGCAGCAAGCTGGCCCGGACACCTAGTTATATAAAAAAAAGAATTGAACAATAAAATAATAACACTAGTCATTTAATTTGAAATCCCAGTAATCCTACTCAAATTTAAGAATACTTAAATTTAAAAGATATATATTATTTTGGAATCATGTCAATCTTCAATATTTAATTTCATTATAATTTTAATTTTCAAAATATTAAATATTAAGGTACGAGGTCGCGTGTAGAAATAACGAAGTATGAAATAGATGTAGAAAAAATAATAATGAATACATTCATGAAGGGAGAAGAAGTCAACAATTTTTCTCTTCCAGCCATGCCTAAAGCCAAAAAAAATAAAATAAAATAAAAAAGAGTTATCAATAATTAAGTGAGAGCCATGCTTTTATTATTACCGATCTTGTCGTCCATGTGACCGAGTTGTCAGTGCCGAGTCATCGCTTTTGGAGCGTCGTTCATTGTGGGTGTCGATTTGTTTTTGTCTTCTTCATCGTTCTTGTCATTAACGAGTTTTTGACGTTGATAGATCTCTGCTACACTTAGTCCTGTTTTCTCCAAAAAATTATTTTAAATTATTTTAACAGGCTATATCAAAAGCAACTTTTTAAAATAAAAAATATATTATTGTAATCAAATAAAACACTTTAGAAGACAGCAGGTACAATCTCCAACAAACCCTTAGTTTAGTGATGAAGCTGAATGATACTACTAACCCAACCAATCATAAATAAATAAATGAAATAATTAAATATTTTTATCATTTTCATAAATAATAAATTTTAAAAAGTATAATAAATAATAAAGATGAGGCATTGCTCAGATTTGCCATCCACCCGGGCCCAAACACGTTTATCGTTTAGGCCTATAAAGGCAGGCTCACGTGCACAGAGCAGGGGATCGAACTCTAGAGGGCACATTAGGAATCTGCGTGGTTGTTAGACAAGGAAAGGGCCATGGACCTGAATGGGGCCCAAGAATGAGGGGGCCCAATACGGATTTGACTTATTAGAGATAGCGGTCAATCGTTGACGCCCGTAATGCCACCCTGACAATGGAAAAGTATTCGGAAACTAAGTTACATAGCCTGGTTTCGGCCCACATTATACAATTGGAAATGATAAGTCCTTTTTCGCTGTCAGCTTCCAAGTTCCAAGCCCAGCCTGCAAACTGGAATCAATATGTTTGGATATTAATTTCTATTATATTTATTATTTATTAAATAAAAATATTTAGATAACAATATTTTTTCATTACTATTCATTATTCAATAAAAAAATAATGTACATATAGGGAGGGGAGGGCTGAGTTTGGATTGGATTTTAGATCGATTTAAACAATATCCATTTCATATTTATTATTCATCAAATATGATATATTTTTTAAAATATTTATAATTTCTTGTCTATATCTATTGTATTTAGCTAAATTATATTATCTAGTCAAGGGCATTCTTGAACGAACTTGTATGTTAAACTTATTCTCTTAATAGTTTTAAGAGTTAATAGTTTTAAGAGAACTTATTATGTATTGGGAATTTATTACGTAATTTATTAAAACTAAAACAATGAGTAATTAATTCAATTATCTAATTTTCTTAGTTCACAACAACAAATTTTATGTTCACAAAGAATTACATACACAACCGGTTAATATTAGGTTCCCCAATCTTGATCTTCAATCTTAGTTTTTTAAATCCAAAGCACATTGATTTTCTACATCTTCGTATAATTTTTATGTGTTGGGCTAGGTTTTTTTAGGTTATTTCAAGCATCAAGTCCCAATCTTTTTATTTTGGGTTTATAGTTATTTTCAATAGAAAATATTGATGTTCCTTTATCATATGAATTTGGAAATTAAGTTTTTATTTTCAATGGGTAGATACTTAAGTCTATCACTTGTTTTGACATTCGATGTTTAATTTGTTAATTGGGTTTTGTCTTGAATAGTCTTTGAAGACTTCTTGTCTATTATGACCGAATATCTATTATAAATTATATTATGGTATGAGGACACTTATACATGAATAATAATGTATGTGTTTTTTTTGGATAGGCTAGAGTGATATCATCAATGGAAAACCATGTTCATCAATTATATGAGTTTTTGTTCGTCATCTTGCTCTTGGGCTTACCTTGATCATCTTCATGGCTTTCTTGAAGATAAAAGAAAATTATCAAGAAAATCGAGATGGCTTTTTGTTCATATAAAAAGACTTTCATGCTTTTATACTTGTCGGCAATTTTTATACAGGTAGCGAATTTATCTGTATTTAATATACTAATGACTTTATCAATAGATAAAGTGCGCCAAAAATTACCTACTCAATTACATAGGTATATTAAATATCTCACTGATAGAAACACCATCGGTGATTCCATCAGTAAGATTCCATCGATATTTCTCATGACAACAATCATCGATAAATTTTTTTAAGTGATTAAACAATAAAATGGCATTTGTAGTAACTAATTTGCAGCTCTTTGAAAATCACCGATGAAAGTTTTTGTTTGGAATCTTGTCACTAATATTTTAAAACTAGTTTTTAAGAAACAGTATATTGAAAAATAATTTAAATGATATAAAAATCAAAATATATTTTGAATTAAATTAAATGAAATTAATAAAAATAAAATATTTATTACAAATTTATTTATTTTTACATTTAAAAATCAAATAATAAATCTAAAATAGAGATGACACTGGAAGAGAAGGAGGAGGCCGGTCGAGACTACAGGATAAAAAAGGAGGGCACTTGGATCACCCCAATATGATTGCATCTGCATAACCATTTGACATGGTATGATCATCTCAGCAAGAAGTTCGACTATCACTTCACGTTCTTTCTCGGTTAAAGTTGTCTAGAACTCCAGAGTTTATGTTAATGAAATTGATTTGAAGGAGGTTTTAATGGTTAAGAAACTACATATAATAGTGTTAAATAGTTCGTATACTCGATTTCTATCGAGTCCACTAGATAATCTTGCCTCCAACCAAACATGCAGATCAAAACTCGAATGGGTCGAAGGATAGTCCCTGTATTTCTCCTTTAATTGAATATTGTATGTTTCCTATGAAGCAAAAAATATCATTGAAATGATAACTTAAGAATACCATGATCTGCATTTTTTTAATCCCAATTGCCACTTCTAAGCAAACACACAGAGTTTTCATAGCTACCAAATCTAAATTGATTTATGAGTTGAAGTTGACTCCATTGGAAAACCTGTAATATGTAAGGATAAGATTTTAATTTAAATCAAAAATCAAATTAATTCAATCAAATTAATTGATATATCACTTCATTATACCTAGTAACCTCTAAGATGTACAGTGACTTAAATTCCTTCCAGAAACCTATATTATGGTTGTTATCAGCAGTTAATTTGATAGAAGTAATATCTGTTATCGGAGAGGTTGTGGTGATAGATGGAAGGAGATTATCAATGCCGGTTGAGGAGGAAAAAAGAGGCCATGAACCAATTAAGAAAAGAATGGAGGGGCCACATTAAAAAAAAAACAAAAAAACAAGAATCAATATACAATTAATCCTTAACGATTTTTTTTTTTAACGTAAGACGAACACTAAAAATGGAGAAAGTGAGAGGGGAGATTCTAATTTATTGTCGCGAACCTACTTTTATGTTGAAAAACTTGAAGAATGCAATGGCGTCGCTCATCGCTCAGAACTAACGGGTGAAGTCTTGTCTACCAGAATTAGTAGAATCCCAATTGATTTAAATCATTAGAATTAAATAAAACTAAAATAGCAAAAAAAAAAAATTCGCAATATTATTTAAATAGTTGGGGGTGTCTTAGTTTGTCACGAGAATTCCGAGAATTTCAGGATTATTGTTCCCAAAAGATATTAAATTATAGGTAACTAGAATTAATAAAACTAAAAATTAGAATTCTGAAGATACACACAGAGAGAGAGGGAATATTCATTTCATGCACATTATCTCAGTAAAAATCATGTATGTTGCTCTCCGTTTGTCATTTTGGTAAATCCACGCGTTTGCTGGTTCATATGTATCGCTCTTTTTGTCATTTTGTCATAACCGAGCCGACAACAATTTAAAGTTTCTTTGGCATAATTTAGTAAAATATTTTTTCGTTTATTTTAAATTATAATTTTAAAATGAGTTTTTTTATAGTTGATTTATGATTAAAAAATAATTGGGGTTAGAATTGTTTGTTTTTAAAATCAAAGTAAGATTAGTGGAATTATAAATTAATTTGTCCACAAGAGACATGACATGATGACAAAGAGCTTGTAATCTGCATAGCAGATCTTGATTTCAAGTCAGGATGTGTATCCCTTATAAAAGTCTGAGACAACAGGAATTTTATTTGCTCATTTAAGCCAATAAAATACGTTTTTTGAGGGTAGAGTTTCCTCACATCCAAAAAACATTACAAATTAATCAACAATTTATTTATTTATTTTGTTTTTGACTAAATAGAATTTTTCATTCAGTTATAACATACTCTTTTATTTAAATCAAAAGATTCTAGTAACCAAAATAGTTTTTTACTTTAAGTCAGATTTTCTCATATTATCTACTTAATTCTCTTTTATTTGCTGATTTCAAGAATTACATTACAAAACGAATTGGAAATGGAGACGAAAGGAGAAAAGGATTAAGGCCTCGTTTGTTTCAAGGAAAGTGGTTTTTGGGAAACCACTTTCTAAACTTTCCTGTGTTTGTTTGCCTTTCCGGAAAGTTGGTCAATGGAAAACACTTTCTAGTCAAAGAAAAATTTGGCTTGGTTTTCAAGAAAGTGTTTTCCGGAAAATTTGGGCGGAAAACACTTTCCGGAAGTTGTGAAAAATTTAGAAATATCATTATTTGCTGATTATATCAAATTTGATCCTCAAACTTTTGATTGTTATATATAATTTGTTTTGAATATTTATTTTTCAATTCCATCTCTTAAAATTTAATTTTTATATTAATTTTGGTCCTTATTTTTATAATTGCTATTTGTTTTTTTCTTATCATTTTTTTATTGAAAATTTTTATCTATCAAATTTGGTCCTCATTTTTTTTATTGTTACTTATTTTATTTGAAATAATTTATGAAATGTTAATTATTATTATTTTAATTTATTCACCTTTCATTTTTTTAATTTTTTAGATTTGATCTCTATTATTTTGATTATTATTTATTTTATTTGAGATAATTTATGAAATTATATTTTTTTTTCAATTTCATTCTCATTCAACCTTTTAATTTGTAAGATTTGTTCCTCATTATTTTAATAAACTTGAAAAAAAAATTAATTTATTAATAAATTATTTTCCAGTTTATTTTTCATAACACAAACAAACACTGAAAAGTGTTTTCCAGTTCATTTTCCATAACACTGTCAAACATCGGAATTCACTTTTCCAGGAATTCACTTTCCAAAAAAAAACCACTTTTCAGCAAACAAACAGGGCCTAAGTTAAGAAATGAATTGAAACTATAAGGATTAAGTCAGTAATTTTTGAAACTAGAAGAAATAATATCGTTTAACAAGGGTATTTGAGAATAACTAACCAATTGTTTTTAAAAATATTTATCATTTAAAAATATATTAAAATTATATATTTTATTTTAAAAAAATATTTTTGATATTAACATATCAAAATAATATATAAAAAAATAATAATTTAGCATAATTTTTTTCTCCAAAAAATATTTTTTGAAATGACAAAAATAAACAGTTACGTATACTGTGTAAACGTGTTTATTATGGACGCATAAGAGTCAGATCACCGAGGCTGTACGTGAGACCACGAAAGTCCTCCGTCGCACACGCGGCACCACCCAAACCCACCACATGCTGACACGTTGCTTTTGTATTGATAAATTAAATTCACAGCCTCCACGCCGTGTGTAGTTTCCAGGTTTCAGTTGGAAGTTGATTACAAACTTAATTAGGAGGTCCTACCTCGTCAATCTCCGGTTCATGCCGTGTGTAGTTTCCAGGTTTCAGTTGGACGTTGATTATAAACTTAATTACGAGGTCCTACCTCGTCATTCTCCAGCCCATGTCGTGTTAACTTATGCAATCTAAAGCAGATTCGTACAATGCCTGTGAATGTTATTTAATTTATAATATGATGTTTTGTATTTTATTTAAACTATCTTTATTATTGAAATAAAACATTTTAATTTAAAAACAAGATATATAGATTTGCTTTCAAATCAAAGCTCATATGAAGTTTTATATAAATTAGATAGCAAGAAAACTACATTTGAAATGTAACTAAGAGAATTTACGACTTTCATCTAAAAATATTGAGACAATTTACACTCATTTCACATGGTTCTTCCCATTATTGAAAAGAATTTTTTTTCAACAACTTTATTTTGTTATGGAGTTCTAAAAGTAGAGAAATCATGCTTAAATCCAATTTCTAAACAAAAAATTTAAAAGCCAACATTGTCAAATTCCCCATTATGATCATTTCACATTTTTGAAAATCAAACAACCTTTTTTTTTTATGATTTTGAACTATTTTGTAAAATTTTAAGAAAGCTTAAAGTACTTCATCTTTTGTCAATACAAAAATAAAATTCATGAAATATTGCTTTTAGGGAAATGAATTGGGATTTGTCACATGTCATGTCTCTTGAACATTCATTGTCCTAAGGTTACTTTGTCGTTTTCTTCTCAAGAAAAAATCTCAACTTGGTTTTGGTACTTATAAATGTCGTTTGGCTCCGCGGTTCATGGTGCGTTTGTGATGAACCGCGGGGCCAAACGCAATAAACACCAAACAGGACCCTATATTATTTATGTGGGTCCCGTCATTTAAACAACAATTCAGACGCAGATGTAAAAACATCTGAGAGATGCTTTTGCATCTGCGTCCCACGTGCTAAGACATGACAAAACCTCCTGAACTTTTGGTAAAAAAAACCACACCACTGATGGGAGAAAACAATGAACTTCTACCATTTGTGTTCTACTTCCATTATCAAGACAACAAACAAGCTCTCTTTATAGTTAAAAAAAGAAAACTTTAAACAACAAACAATCAAATAATGCATAAAAACATAACAAAAGCAAAGATTTCTCAGCATTTCAAATGGGTTAAGACATCAAGATCACTCATTTTCCATAAAGACAAAAACTTTAAAGTTTAAACAACCACCAAAGCACAAAACATAAAGTGAAATTAAAAGGGTTTGGAGTAAACAAGGAATGGAAGCAAACAAGAAAGTAAACCCACCCTAGAGCAAGAAAGGGAAGCCATGGCACAAGATGCTTTGTAGATCATCTGCATCCCTCCTCTTTTTTTTTAGAGAGAGATACAAAGATAGAGAGAGAGAGAGAGAGAGTATTATTATGGATGTGTGTGGGTTGACATTTTTTTTACCAGAAGTTCAGGAGGTTGGATGTTAAAGAATGACGTGAATGTTTTCTCTCATCGTAGTCGTGTTCACGTATGAATTTAGTTTGTGATGGAATTGCAAGTACTTTGATGAGAGAATAAAAATAAGTGTTTAATTTACTTTAATTATTTCAAATATTTTGTTATTATAATTATTAATAAAGAAACAAAATTATTCCAACAAATTATTTATATATATGTGTGTGTGTGTGTACATGTGTATTTTTAATTAATTTCATTAGTTGATAGCAATATGAAAAGCATGGTAACCAAACACACAAAACTGTTTTTTATTAAATTCAATCTCAACCACAGTTTTAACCAAACACTTAAATTTCAGTTACAAACCACAGCTAAAAGCGCTTTTTTATTAAACTATTTTTTTTCAACCTCAACCACAAAAGCAACGGTTGTGCCCAACAAGCTGATAATCTTATGGGTCCATTTGGGTGAATAAATATCCCTTTTGACAGCAAAATAAATTTAATTGTGACTGAGATATTCTCTTAAATGCAATATTTTCATGAAAATTTTTATTCTCAACCACAAAAGCAACAGTTGTGCCCAACAGACTGATAATCTCATGGGTCCATTTGGGTGAATAAATATCTTTTTTGACAGCAAAATAAATTTAATTGTGATTGAGATATTCTCTTAAATGCAATATTTTCATGAAATTTTTATTTGTTAGTGCAAATGTCAAGTGAATACGAAAAGAGAAATCCTAGGTGCAGATGTCTTTTCGAATTGTTCATTTAAAATAATTAGGAAAAGGAGACAAAAGGAGAAAAGGATTGAATTAAAAGTGAATTAAGAATAAAAAGATTAAGGACGTATTTTTTTGAAACTAGAAGGACTAATATAAAAAAAATCCAATTTTAAAAACTATCTCAAATAAAACAAATAGTAACCAAAACAATTGGACCAAACTTAACATATAGAAAAACTTAAAGGAAGATGAAAACATTAAAAAAATCAATTTAAAAAATTATCTAAAAAATTATCCCAAATAAAATTAATCAAAATCAAAATAATAAGAACGCAATCTAAAATATGAAAAAAAATTGAAGGATAATGAAATTGAGAAAAAAAAACCTAATTATATAAATTATTTTATAAAATAAATAGTAATTAAAAGAACTAAAAAAATTAAATGAAATGATTGATTTGAAAATTCAGAGGGCTAGTCATAATAGTTTAGAAGCATGAAGGAAAAAGAATCACTACCACAAGCGATGCCCTAGAATGAGGGGTCGTTGAGAGGACTTTTATGGCTAGGAATGTTTCAATGAATTAAGATCACAATGTTTCGCTGATCCGTTTTTTATTTCTTCATTTAAGAGAATTAAAATACAAAATAAATAAAAAAAGGAGACGGAATGAGAAAAAGGATCGAGTTAAGAGTGAATTAAAAAACGTGGGGATTAAGCAAGTATTTCTTAAAAACTAGAAGGGCTAATATGGTATCCTGGTTTAAAACTTTAAATTAGGCAAGTACGAAGTACAAACTACAAAGACATTTCTTATGGAACCAGAAGCATCGTATCACTCCGAAACCCCACCATGTTTACTCGTTTCTGTATTGATGACATCAGATTTGAAGACTCCATGTAGTTTCTAGTTTCTAAGTTTCAGTTGGTTGTTGATTAGAAACTTAATTAAGGAGGACCAGTGACTATGACTGTTAGTTAATTTAAAATATGAACTGTCCCGTCAAATTTTATCACCTCTCCTAAATAAGGACACCTCTTTTGGCAACGTTGTTTATCTTTTTACTAGCTATATTGTCCGTGCATTGCTGCAGACATTCTTATATATATAATTTAACATAATTAAATTTACAACGATAAATTTATATGATATAACTAAATAAAAGTTATAGATTAAGTGATAAAATGTATAAATTTTTAAATAGAGTGTATAAATTTTTTTAAATAAAGTTTGTTGCACAAGCATAGATTACATCTTTTAGAATGTAGGTATTGCGTTATAAAAGATCACAAAAGAGCGCGAACTAACATTAAAAAAAAGAGCAAAATATTTTTATAAGAAAAAAATGAAAAATTAATCACTAAAATCATCGTTATTATTGTGCAGATAGTAAAATTATAAAAATTATTTTATACAAAAGAGCAAATAAAAATAAAAAATAAAAGAAAAAAAAGAAAGCAATATTAATTTAAAATACTATAAAAATAGCAACATCGGAGTCTTAACATCTAAAATTATTATTGTTGTTACTATTAAAACAATAAAAATTATCAAATTATACCGAGGAAAAAAAAAGCATGAACAAAATAGCAAGCAAAAAAAACAATTAAAATATTATCATCATCATCATCATCATCATCATTATGAAAGAATAAATAAATGAATGAAAGATCTAAAAAATTATAAAAACTACAACAAAAGATCAAACAAAAAAATACAATAAAAACTAAAAATTATCATTGTTATCACTTTCAAAACAATAAAAATTATCAAATTGTTCTGAGGGGAAAAAAACCCCTAAAAAACATTAACAAAAGAGTAAGCAAGAAAAACAATTAAATTATTATTATTATTTATTTTATTTTTGTGTTAATAATGAAAGGGAAAAAATGGAAGAATAAAAAATCCTAAAAAGTTCAATAAAAGATAAAACAAAAGAATAAAACAAAAACAAAAACTATCATTAATATCACTATCAAAACAATAAAAATTATCAAATTATCCCGAGAAAGAAAAAATTAAAAACCATTAACAAAAGATTAAGCAAGAAAAACAATTAAATTATTATTATTATTATTATTATTATTATTATTATTATTGTGTTAATAATGAAAAAAATAAAATAAATTAAAGACTAAAACAAACCATAAAAACTTTAACAAAATTAAAATCATAAAAAAAATCAAGGGATTAAAAAAATTTTTTTTTAAAAGTATAGAAAATCAAATATAAAGGGATTAAAATCCAAAATTAAAAGTATAAGAGCCGAAATGAAAATCAAATTTATTATCAATTTCAATCAAAGGACAACATTGAAAAAATTGAAACTGCTGTATCGAATTTATTAAGTTATTTAAACCCAATCCAGAAATTAAAAGAAGGATGATCGAAGTGAAAATTGCACATTCAATTAATTTCAATCGAAGGATCCGATCGAACTAAATCAAAACTTATATAACAAAAATCATGACCATAAACAAAATTAAAAGTATAGGGACCAAAATGAAAAAGCATTAAAACCGGGAGACTCTCATGCACTTTGACGTGCAAGAGAGAGAGAAACGGTTGCAGCGACTTTAACCGGCCACCGCCGATCCACGGATGTCGGAGGACAAAACATGCAGCACCGGGAGGAAAGACCAAGTGGAGGCGCATCGACTGAGATGCCGATAAACCATCTCCGGTGACTCCATCACCACTCACGCGCCACTTAAAGAGGGCGTGAGGCGGAAATACTATCAGCCGCGTGTGAAACACGTGCCGACAATATAAAGAAAAAAAATAAAAAAAAGTTTGGTCAATTACAGGTGTAGCCTTGTGCCTAAGTCAACAATTTTGTCTTATTAGAGGCCATATCCGTAATTAGCCATTTCCGAAAAAATATAAAATAATCAAAAGGTAGGTGGACCGGGACCAGTCCGAAATTGTGCAATTACCGCGGAGCCCCTCCACCCATAACCGGTTTTTTGTCTTTTTCGAGGGCTAAAAACTGTTATTTCACTATGCAAAAATGTTAAAAAAAAATCAAAAACCTACAAACCAACCGAACCGAACAAACTGAGAACCGAACCGACCCAAAAATACACTATTACAATCCACAGTGTTTACACTCACAATCTATAGTGCAACACAGTGAAATGCCCACGCCTATATATTAGGTAATTAAGACAGGGTACAGATAATAAAAGAAAATGAAGAAATTTATGAGGTTGCTATTTGAATACTAAAGCTTGAAATTATATATTAATATAAGAGACTATTTAGAAATGTAGTTGAAATTGCTATTTAAAATATTTTTTCATTAAAAAATTCATCAAAATGATCTAAAACATAAATAAATAATTAAAAGCAAGAAATAAAAATGATTCACAACACATTTATAAAAATTATTATTGTCATCTACAACTCCATGCACATTACTAGAAATAGAAGTTGACCCAACCGTTATTTCCACCATGGTCTTGTAAAAATATGTGGTTCACTATGTGAAAAACATGACAGATATTTTTTCATGAACCTTTTTACTAGACCGAGAAAGTTTTAATTTTACATCTCTTACATGCACATCTAATATCATCTTCACTTATATATTTTGAATTAGAGGGTGCATAATTAATAAAATCCTCGACCCTATTATAATAATTTATATTGCCCAACCCTTCATGTAAACCTCAATACATCTAAGAACAATAATCCATTATTTATATGAAATATATATAGAATATTGATGATAAAATGTATTAATTAATAATATGAGCTAAACAAATTATGGATACTCATCTATTTAGCTATAACTAGTTTAACTCAAACTTATTCAATTTTTTTTAAAAGTTCCTTAAAATCATTATTAATTTTCTCTTAAAAATTCAAACTCCTTTAAATGTAATGAAATTCTAAATTTGACAATGAAATTGATGAAATGTGAAACATACTAATTAAATAAGTTATTATTAATCTTATTATAAAACACGTAAGTTACAAATACAATTTTTCAAAATATTACACAATTCATAACATGTATAAATTATACATTAATATAACAAATTCCTATAGGAAAAAGCTATAAAATAAGTAAACACAAAAAAAATCACATACATTACATGAGAATTCCAGGAACTTAACATTTTAAAAATAGGTTACAACAAAAAAAACATGTAGCTTTTTTACTTGATGTGATGAATCTTAAAAAATAAAGTAAACCAAAACAAGGATACTATAAGCTGAGTGGTGGGATGACTAGATTTATGATTATAGTAGCTCGATTTTGTAACAAAATAAGGATGTTTTATGTGTTGTTTTATGCATAATAAAAAGGAGGAAGAAGAAGAAGAAGAAGAAAAGGGGGGAGAGGTGGGGGTGTATGTTAGGATATAATTTAAATATTATTGATGAATTCATTGACGAACATATTTTCTAGGTAATTCTGTCTGTGATAATGACATGTCATTTTTTTTTTACTATAATTCTATCAATGGTTACCGACAAAAATTAAAAGTAATTCCCTATGAAATATCTAGTCAATAAATACCAATGTAATTTGTCAATTATATTATTTCCAGAGGTATTTCCTTTATATTTAACAATTTTATAGTAGTGATAAAATTATTGAAGAAATTTTTTCATGATTTTTTCTTTTATATTTTTTTTTAGTTTTCAGATTTAATAGTAAAAAATAAACTGGTTAAGATTATTAGTCCAAATATGATGTAAGGATGAAGATTAAAATTCATAAAATATCTAAAGTGATATTTATATGTAAGAAAATTAAATTAATTTAATTTTTGATTAAATAAATCGTTATCTTCTCTAACCTTACGTGGTAAAGACAATCTTCAAAACCGAGACAAAAGTTAATTTTTATTTCCATCTCAGCAATAAATCGACTGGTTTATCTTCATGTCCTCGTCTCTTCCATCATCTCAACATAAACAATGGAACGTCAAAAGCAGCCACGTATTTTGATTTAATTACCAATTTGGCTCAAACCGTGATCTCAATTCTCCAACTGCCCACCATAGTGTCATTAATTTCTAGGCCATCACTCCAGCTGTGTCCGAAATTGCAAGGGCGGAGAGGAAAGGAGACAAAAACATGAAATTGTGAGCTCCGAAATAAAGATCGATTAAGAAGTTCAACTGTATTTTGCGTCCTTCTTTCAAGCTATATAAGCAGGTGCCTCCATACAGACATCGCAGTTGCAGGTATTACACATACAGTATTGGTCCAGTCTTGAAGAAAAAGTCAAAGAGAGAGAAACACTAAGCTATCCTCTCTCTCCCTCTCCCTCTCAAAGAGAGAGAAAGACTAAGCTATACTCCTGTAAGAACTCGATTTCTTTTCAAGAAAGCAGTTGAAGATCAAGCGCTCTACTGCTAAAAAATGGCAGGTCCTCTGTCAGCCTGGCCATGGGAGAACTTGGGCATTTTTAAGGTACACGAGCTTTCACATATCCTTTCATCAATGTATGTTTTCTCTTCGTTGCTATGCTTAATTATGTTCTCTCTCATGTGTATTCTGCGTGCAGTATGTGCTGTACGGACCTCTTCTTGGTAAAGTCTTGTATACAAGGATTCAAGAGGGTTCTTTCAAGGATGATTGGTGTCTCCATGTTTTGATAATTTGCAGTGCTAGAGCTCTTCTTCATCAGCTGTGGAGTAGTTTTGTCAGCATGCTTTTCCTAACACGTAATCGCCGGATTAATCGACAGGGCTATGATTTCAATCAGATAGACAAAGAGTGGGATTGGTATAAGCTTCTCCTGACACAAATCTCATCCATGTTTTCAATAGAAGGATATATATTTAAGATTTGGAACAATTCATAATCATAGGTGTTTTTTTTTTTTTCTGGGTTTCTGTTTTGTTTTGCAGGGATAATTTCATACTTCTTCAAGCTCTCATTGCATCCATTTCATGTTACATCTACCCACCATTTATCGACAATGTTCCTCTATGGAACACGAAAGGTTTTATTACCATTTTGACACTCCATGCGGGAATTTCAGAGCCCCTGTACTATTTCGTTCACAGACGCTTTCATAAGGGTTATCTCTTCACCCATTACCATTCAATCCACCATTCTTCTCCAGTACTGCACCCTTATTCAGGTAGGGGAAAAATTCGGTATGATATATATATATGTCCCATATTTTGACAGAGTTCCAACTTCAATTTATGATCAATTTATTTCATTTCTGGCAATCCAGGTGCAGATGCAACATTTTTGGAGCATCTAGCACTGTCCACAGTCATTGGAATTCCAATAATTGGATCTCATATGATGGGATATGGATCAAGAAGCATGATTTATGGGTATCTGCTGGTGTTTGATTTTCTTAGATGCATGGGGCATAGCAATGTGGAAGTTGTTCCTCATCAGTTGTTCGATACTCTTCCCTTTCTTAGATATCTTCTCTATACTCCAACGTAAGTAGTCATCTCTGCAATTCATTAGTGCTTACAATGTTCAAACAATGACGTGACTTTGAAGAATTTTTCTGTTTAATTGGTTTTGCTTATAATTATTTCTTAATTTCTGAATTAATGCCTATAGTTTTGGTACGTAGCGATAATAAACAAAAAAAACATCTTTAATTGTTGGCTTTTGGCTTTATGAATTTATGATTTCAAATCTTCTTTTAGCTTACTCCTCGTAGTAGATTCTCAAATAACTTCTTCCTTGGAAAGGCAGCCTTAGTTCTATCATCAAGATATATAAAGACAATTAAGATGACACGTTACATCTGACACTAGAAAGAAAAAAAAAAACTGATCTCTCATATTTCTGTGTATATGTTCATCCATTCCGTATGCTGGCATTGTTAATTAATTTATAGAGGCCCTACTTCCATCTATATTATATAACAAGATGGCGAGGTTGGTGAGAAAAATAAATGCAATGCCCACCTAGACAATCCATCCCAAATATATTGATATGAAATATATAGTAAATATATCCCGTTTCAATTTTTCATTTATTCAATTTTATTCTTAAACTTTTTTTTAATTTAAGACTTATGTTAACATTAAATATTGAAAATCTTTAGATTCCGAATGGATTTGCTTGTAAAGATGTCATTATGCGAACATTTTTCCTCTGAAAATATTCTTATTAGCAGTGATAACCTTGTTTTGGTGGTGCTGATACGTGCAGATACCACAGCCTGCACCACACAGATATGGGCACCAATTTCTGCCTCTTCATGCCATTGTTTGATGCAATATGGAAGACCCTTAATGAAAAATCTTGGGAGCTACACAAGAAACTGAGCTCAAATGCAGGTATGCCAAACACTGTAGCATTCCCATGCTATTAATCCTCCTCTATCATACGTCAAATGGGACTAGGGTTTCAGATTTTGCACCTAAACTAGTCAATCAACAGCACAAGTAGAGAGATGATAACCATACATTGAACATTTTGATAACAGGGACCATCAATTAAGTGCCTCCATAAATTTGATGGGTGCGCGCACCCTCAAAATGCTGTAGACAGTAGAGCATCGCACATGCACAGTTACAATCAATAATGGAAATCTAGAATCACTCTTTATGGATGGCAATTGGTTATGCAAATTGTAGAGTTTAAAGCGTTTTCTTCATATATTCTAAGTTATTTTTCGAAAAATACTACTCGTCTCCTTTTTCCATTCAGATATGCTTCATAATTCTGGGACGGTTTCTAATTAATAGGTTCTTCGAACACAACAAATGTCTTCTCTTCTCTTCTTCTTTTGTATTAGTTTTTCCCTTTTCTTCTCAAAGTCGAAGCTTAAAAACTCAAGATATTTGACATATGATTTGCTGTAATGCAGGAAAACACAGCAAAACTGTGCCGGATTTCGTTTTCTTAGCACATGTTGTCGATGTAACATCATCAATGCATGTCCCTTTTGTCATACGATCGTATGCCTCGTTGCCTTACACGACGAGACTCTTGATGATTGTTTGCTGGCCCGTGGCATTTATTGTTATGCTTATGATGTGGGTCTGGTCCAAGACCTTCCTAATCTCTTTCTATAATCTCAGAGGCAGGTTGCATGAAACATGGAGCGTTCCTAGATTCGGCTTTCAGGTCTGCTTCAAATTCTGACCTTGCATTCTGCAATAACCCATTGTTGAAGCTTGCTAGGAGATTTCTCACGCAACCCTTTGTTTTTATGCAGTATTTCTTGCCATTTGCTAAAGATGGTATCAACAATCAAATAGAACAGGCCATTCTTAGGGCTGATAGGCTCGGGGTCAAGATCATTAGCCTTGCTGC
Organism: Salix viminalis; assembly: GCA_029228465.1. Lineage (NCBI taxonomy): Eukaryota > Viridiplantae > Streptophyta > Magnoliopsida > Malpighiales > Salicaceae > Salix > Salix viminalis. The sequence goes on from CM055443.1 coordinate 2,996,589, forward strand.
ATTGAACAAGGTTGGTAGTTAAATCAATGACAGAATTCATTTTGTCTTCCCTTACTATATTATGAACTTTGTCCCTTTTCCATATCGTACTTGTTTTGAAAATTGAGAAAGAAAATCTTTACTTCTGGGGATTTCTGATCGGAGTAGTTGAAGGAATACTACACATCTACCATTTTTTTGAAATAAAAAAAATCCGTGCGGGAAATGGTAGGTCCACTCTTCTTAACTTTTGGCAGTCCGGTAAATGCGTATTCAGAAGCAACTAGTCTGCATCAATCATCTTCTCCAAAAATACTGTAGGCTCTTAAATGATTCAAGCTCGTCAGGACTCATTAGTCAGTCATATTGGTTGCAGTCTGTGTCTCGATAGGCCAGCGCCAAACCGCCATAAATTTGTGGATGAATGCTCATCAAAATTATTGATGTTTCAAGTCTCTTACTTAGTCAGTCACTATTTCCCCCACCTGTTTGCTTGCCATCTTTTGGAAACACAATGATTTTTGTTAGCAATAAATGACAATTTAACGTCATAATTGCAAGTTAAAAATAATAACTCCCCCCCCCCAAAAAAAAAAAAAATTGTGTGCAGAATGAAGCTCTGAATGGAGGTGGTACACTGTTTGTGAACAAGCACCCAAACCTTAGAGTTCGAGTTGTCCATGGAAATACCTTGACTGCTGCTGTTATTCTCAATGAGATCCCCAAGGATGTGGAAGAAGTGTTTTTAACAGGAGCAACCTCCAAGCTTGGAAGAGCTATTGCCCTCTACCTTTGCCGAAGGAGAGTTAGAGTCCTAGTAAGTATCAATCTTCTTCGTTAAATCTTCTTGTTTCAATATATAACTTACACATGTACATCCACGATTACGATTTTGATGGAGAAAAAAAATACTGCAGATGCTGACTTTATCAGTAGAAAGATTTGAGAAAATTCAAAAAGAGGCCCCGCTCGAATATCAGAGTTATCTTGTCCAAGTGACGAAGTACCAGGCTGCTCGTAGCTGCAAGGTACTTTTGACCAAAACCGATTTATGACATTAAAGCTTGTTCCAATAAAAAAGAAGAAGGCTCCTTTCTGCTTTAAATTGGATAGGGTTGCGATCTTTGCTATCTCTAAATATCAAACTTGACTTTATGTGAATTTGAATGTGATGTGTTGAACTGGAACCATGCCACTTGTAGACCTGGATAGTGGGAAAGTGGACCACACCAAGGGAGCAATGCTGGGCCCCAAAAGGAACACATTTCCATCAATTTGTGGTGCCTCCCATTTTGTCCTTCCGAAGAGATTGCACCTATGGTGATCTTGCAGCCATGACTCTACCTGATGATGTTCAAGGGGTTGGAAACTGCGAGGTAACAAGCTAGCTTCTTCAATCTCTTCTTCTTTTTTCTTTATTCTTTATTAAAGTGAGTATTCGGTTCAGCTTACGCTCATCTTAAACCCTAAAAATTAACAATTCTGTAAGTTTTTAATGAACATTATATTAGCAAACTCTTTGCTATTAGATCACCTACTAGACGGTTGGATCTTCAATTTCTGAGAAAGCATTAAATGCATCAGCTTCAAAGACTTTTCAAGCAGATATATCATATCGTAGCTAGATAAAGGGTGCCGACACATGGTCCCGACTCTCATTACTGAATGCTGACAGTCACCAAGGAAAAAGAAAATGGAAGCCCTCGCTGGCCACCGCCATTGTCATGGTGAGAAACCTGGGTCATGTTTTTGTTGACTGATTCGTTTTTTTTTTTGTTGACAGTATACCATGGACAGAGGCGTGGTTCACGCATGCCATGCCGGCGGGGTGGTTCACCTGCTCGAAGGCTGGACTCACCATGAGGTAGGGGCGCTCGACGTTGACAGAATCGATCTGGTTTGGAATGCCGCCTTGAAACATGGGCTCAAACCAGTCTCCAATTCCACCAAACAAAAGTCAATGTGAATGAATGCCTAATTCTCATGAAGAAACCGATGATACACACGACTGGTTTTAAGTTGCCCTTCAAAGAGACGATATATTTCCTCAATTGTAATATGATCTACATATTCACGAATGAAGCAAAGTCGATCACCGCTTTTGTTTTATCCTCTATTATTTTTGTTGTCATGGAACTCTAAATAGTAATTAAAGATATTTTCGAATATATTCAGATTTTTAGATGCTTCTTGTAGTCTCATTATACTTCAAAAGGTAGTTTTTTATTTATTTTCTCAAAGAAGAAGAAAAAAGTAGTAAAAGAAAATCACATGTCTCCTCACAAATCACTATTAATACTATTAATTAGAATACTATTTTTTTTTCAAGTAATATTTTTTATTCCTTAATATTAAATTTGTTTTATTGAGTTTTCACACTTTCATAATACTGATTGTTAACTCGATTGACTCAGATTTTTTTAATTAATATTTTTTTAATTTTATCATTTAATATTGAGTTGATTAAGAATTAAGAATTTTTAATTTTTTTTGTTCAGCATTAGGTCTGCTAGGAATTGGATTTTGTAATTTATTTTAATTTTATTTTTATAAGGATGTTTTGGTCTCATGATCAAGGTCACTAGTTTTGACATTTTAACCATGGTTAAATTGATTTTTTTTCTAAGAGGTTTTTTCAGTTTCATGACACAATTATCGGTCTTTTAACATTGATTTTTTTTATTGAGTTATTCTTGTCTCATAATTCTCATTTTAGGTTTGACGGGTTAACCCAATTAACTTTAGCTTCTTTTTTATAATTATTTAATATTGTGTTTAATTAGAAATTATATTTTATGATTTGTTTTGGTTTAATTCTTATTAGGTTATCTCGGTCCCATGTGCTTAGCGGGTTAACTTGAGTTCACTTGAGTCAATTTTTATGTTATTGTTTTAATGAGTTTTTTTTTTATATATATAAATTTAACATTGGGTTCGGAAAGAAATTTAGGAATTAAGTTTCATTCTATAAAGTTATTTCAATATCATAATTAATGTTATAAATTTGATAACTTAACCAGGTAATTCTTTTAATTTGTTTTCCTCCTCGTATTTTGTTCCAAGTATTCAGTTCCTTGGATGAATGCGTTGGATTTTGTTTTTAGCAGTTTTTTCTCCTAATTCTTTAATATAATTTTCCAAAAAATGTTCTTGTCAAGACAGGTTCAAATATACCCAGCATTTCCTCCTCGCTGTCCGAAACATAATCCAACTCACCTGCAGCTGTAATCTTATGTACATTTCCCCACCTTCTAAGCATTCCCGTCATGATCCTGGGATGTAGCTTCTAACAGAACCTATTTACTTCCTCATTGAATCCGTCACTGTCATGCAGTGCTTAACCTCGGCCATTCCCTCCTTTTCATGGCCGCCCTGAGGGCATAAATTCGGCACTAAAACCAGGAAACAGTAACTGCACGAAGCATCCATCAGATCCAAACCTAATCTTCATATTATATGTACTCGTAAAACAAAAACCAGAAGAAGAAGAAGAGTAAAATCAGACATACTTTGACGAAGAGTAAAACCAGAAGAACAGCAGAGTAAAATAAGTAACTGGCATGAACAATCCTGTCATGGCGAGTCCAGCCTTCAAGCAGGTGAACCACACCACCTGCATGGCACGCGTGAACTACTCCTCTGTCCATGGTATACTGTTACAGAAACTAATCAGTCAAACAGAAACATGAGCTAACCCTCGGCGAGGTTGCTCACCATGACAATGGTGTTGGCTCGCTAGGGATTATCGGTATTCAGTGATGAGAGTTGGCCGGGACCATGCATGTGTAAGCAACCTTTCTGGCTAGGATATGATAAGCTAGAAAAGTTTTTGAAGTTGATGAGTTTATTTCTGTGTCAAGAAATTGAAGAGGCTAGCTTGTTACCTCCCGGTTTCCAAGCCCTTGAAACATCATCATCACCATAAGTACAGTTTATTCTGAAGGACAAATTGGGGGGCCACAAATTGATGGAAAAGTGTTCCTAATGGGCCCCTTTCCCACGATCCAGGTCCACAATTGGTTCCAATTCAGCACATCACATTCAAATTCACACACACAAAAAAAATGCTATCTAGAAGGAATAGCCCAACCTTATTCGATATAAATCAGAATTAAGCTATTTGAAATTACAATTAATTTTTTTAAAAATGTTTGACATAAAGGAAGAATTCACTGTAATTACCATTTTAATCTTTCAACAAAAAACATTAATGAAATGGCTAATGGGGTAATGTAATATTTTCATTAGGGTAGTTAGTTATTATGAGATTAATCTAACATAATTCAACCTTATTGTCTTTTAAATACATAATATAATGATTTGATTACCCATAAAAACTCTAAATTGATTGTCCTTTACTATCACCACCTCTTTTTTTGTCGACATCCCTTTTCATCATTAAATCTATGTCGTCCTAACAACTCATTGTCCCCCCCCCCCCCCACAAACAAGCTAACCACCCCCCTAAATACCCAATATAATGATTTTATTACTCATAAAAACTCTAAATTGGTTGTCCTTTTCTATCATCACTTTTTTTTTTTGTCGACATTCCTTTTCACTAGTAAATCTATCTCTTCTTAACCACCTAACAAGCTAGCCACCATCGGTCCCCCCTCTCTCAATAGGTATGCCTTCCCTATTTCTCTCTCTCTCCCTGTTCAATTTTATTCTAGCTAGTTTTTTATGTTCTAATTAAAAAGAAATAATGGAATTAGTTTATCTGGGGCATGGTTTTCTTAAGATGAAATGAAAATTATGTTTTTATGATTTATGACATGTTCATTGATCAATGATGTTACTTTTTAGTTTTAAAACTTAGTTTGATTGAATTTTTGTTTAGATTTTTTTTATTTCTAAATAGAATATGTTTGACTAAAACAATTTTATATGTATATATTTTAGGTTGAGGGAAAAAGGTTATTGTTAATATAGTTTAAAAGATAGGTTGTTTAATAATGAATTTGTAATTTTAGAGGAAAAGAAGACATTAAAATGGTCTATAATAGCTTACTCATGGATGACTATTATGATGTTTGAATAGTTAAACAAGATGGAAGATGGAGAATGACTGAGAATTGAATTGCTTGAAGATATTTTTATATATGGATAACTTGAACAATTGGAAAAATATGATTGGAGGAGGTCATATTGTATTTTTTTTCTTAGTGTTTGTTTTATTATGGTTGATATTTATGAGTTATTCTTTAAAGGCTCTACCCTTTTTGTGTTTTCTTTTAGGAATGTGTTTTGCTTATCATGCTGTTGTGAATTCAATTTTGCATAAACAATTTATAAATTATCAAGCATGTGTGAATGATTAATGCTTGGATATTACATATTGAAAATATACCTATTTTATCCTGATACGTTGTATTGATTTCCCCCCTTTTAGATATCATATTTTGAAGGAAAGAAACTCCCATTTTTAATTAGAGTATTGTTGTTCTATCAAGTAATAATATCGGTGATTGTGCTATTAATTTAGGTGTTGATCATGAAAAGAAACATGAAGAGGCATTTATTGAACATTTTATTGATTAAGGCATCCAATGCATTCAACAGAGCTAGAATATCTACTTTGAGAGGCATTGTATTAGAATAACTTTATTCTGGGATGGAAGATGAACCACTATATAAGTCAATTTTTAACCAAAACTATCAAAGTTATATTGTATTAGGTTTTTTTAAGTTTTATGTTAATTGAAAAAAATAATAATTTTCAGGTTTACTAATATGAAAGCTTCCTATTTGATGACATCTACGATGAAATCATCGATTGAAGAACTATTACTTCAATGAAGTCATCTTAAAGATCACTCCTGCTTGAATTATTTTCAATTTTTTCCAAGTTTCTACTCTAGTTATTACCTATATAATGCTATTCTCAATACGATTTAAAAATTAAACCAATCCACAAACATCAATGACCACAAAATAACAACATTAAAACCAACTACAATAGTATTTAAATTGATGAATATGGTAGAGTTTTGGTAGATAAAGTTTAAGGTTAGATACATAATATATTCTTTGAGTTAATAAACAATTTTTAAAATTTAAAAAGCTGATTAATGTATGAATTAACTAAAAAGAAAAAAACTCTGTAAAGATGTAGAAGAGAGGAGGTGGTTAGGCAAGTTTTGTAAAACCATAATGCAATTAATTAAGTATCAAGCAAAAAATATTATATAATTTTGAAAATTTTAATATCTTATTTTCTTACCTTATTTCTATTTAACAACTTTATATAGTAGATTGCAGAATTTGTGGTGTAATGCTCACAAACATGCAATGCATAAAGCTCACTCTAATGACATAGAGTTGTGGTAAAGTTTTAGACTAAGGTATATCATAAAGGGTAATTAGGCTAAGTTTCAAGAATTTAAGATATAAAATGGTTTAAAAGGAGTTTAAGATCTGAGTCTCAATCTAGAGAAAAAATCATGGTGCAATGAATAAGAACACCGTAGAAGCGCTTCTTTTTGTGAACTATGCAAGGCATTTAGCAAGCACTTATTACATATTGTTAGGGACTTTAGATGTTTGAATGAGTCAAATGTTTAGAGTTTCTATTTGTTAGGATTCTATTTTATGTTTTGTTAATAACTCCACGTGTTTAGGAGATAATTATGCTTACATTTATATTTGACTATTTCAAGTATTGTTTTACCACGTTCTTAGGCCTGTTAAAGACGTGGGCTGCTATTTGCTTCTTGTAATGGCTATATAAGCCAATTCCTTTTATTCAATAAATAACAGAGCACTTTAAGTCTACACTGTAAAGTTCATTTGTTCACACAAATTTGGTATCAGAGCCTCTAATCGGGCTTGAGTGTGAAGTGTTAGAGAGACCCACGAGCGTGAGAGAAACACGAGTGTGAGAGTTAGAAGAGAAACAATTTTGCAGTGAGAGTAAACACAGTGAGGAAAAGTGAAGAAAAATTGAGGGCCAAGAAAAGCAAATTTGCAGTGCAAAATCGAGAGAAACACGAGAGTACTGTGAGAGTAAACACAGTGAGGAAAAGTGAGGAAAATTGAGGGTCAAGAGAAGCAATTGAACCATGACCACAGAAGGGAGTTTTGTTCAACCAGCGATACCCAGATTTGATGGTCACTACGACCACTGGGCAATGTTGATGGAAAATTTCCTTCGATCGAAGGAATTCTGGAGTCTCATCGAAGAAGGAATTCCTGCAGTAGAAGCCGATAGCACGCCAGCCCAGAAGAAGACGATGGAGGATCAGAAGTTAAAAGATTTAAAAGTCAAGAATTATCTCTTCCAAGCCATCGATCGGAACATTATGGAGACAATTCTTGTCAAAGACACAGCGAAACAGATTTGGGACTCCATGAGGTTAAAGTATCAGGGGTCTACTCGGGTGAAACGAGCTCAATTGCAAGCTCTAAGGAGAACTTTTGAAGTCTTGCAGATGAAAGAAGGAGAAGGGGTAAATGAATATTTTGCTCGTACTCTTACAATTGTTAATAAGATGAAAATACATGGGGAAAAGATGGATCAAGTAGTAGTAGTAATAGAGAAAATCTTGCGATCTATGACACCAAAATACGATTATGTCGTATGTTCAGTGGAAGAATCCAACAATTTGGATAATTTGACAATTGATGAGCTGCAAAGTAGCCTCTTTGTTCATGAACAAAGAATGAAGGGGCACGGGCAATATAGTGAAGAGCAAGCCTTGAAGGTTACATACGAAGATAGAGGTGGTGATAGAGGCAGAGGGTGTGGAATGTTCAGAGCAAGAGGAAGGGGTCGAGGAAGACAAGGGTTCAATAAGGCACTGGTTGAGTGCTATAGGTGCCACAAGCTAGGGCATTTTCAATACGAATGCCCCAGCTGGGAGAAGACTGCGAATTATGCAGAAGCAGTCGCAGAAGTATATGAAGAAGATGATTTTCTCTTGATGGCCCATGTTGATAATGTTGTTGTCAAAGCCAAGTCAGAGGCAGATGCCGTGATGCATGGAGAAGATGATTATTTGAAGAAGATGCAGAGACAGTGAAAAATGGAGAAGAAGAAATCATCTTGGCTGCTCATGTCGAGTACAATCTGTTGATGGCTCATGTTGAGGTAAATGACGCAAAGAAGGAAGGAGCCTGGTTTCTTGACTCGGGCTGCTCAAACCACATGTCAGGAAAAAGACATTGGTTTGTTGATTTTAATGAAAAATTTCGGCATTCCGTGAAATTGGGGAACAATTCAAGGATGCCAGTCATGGGAAAAGGAAACATCCAATTGAAATTGGAGGCACAAGTCAGGTGGTAACAAATGTATTTTATGTTCCTGAATTGACCAATAACTTGCTAAGTATTGGTCAGTTGCAGGAAAAGGGGCTGGCTATTCTAATTCAAAATGGGATGTGCAGAATTTATCATCCCAAGAGAGGCCTTATAGCACATACTCGGATGACAATGAACAGGATGTTCATCCTGTTTGCTGAAACCCAAATGGAAAGCCATTGTCTTCAAATTGCAGATGAAGATGTGTTTGAGCTTTGGCACCGAAGATATGGCCATTTGAACAACAAAAGTCTCAGAACCTTGCATTCCAAGCAATTAGTAAAAGGGCTGCCGAAACTCAAAAGTGCTGCAACAAGAGTATGTAATGTCTGCAACATGGGAAAGTAACATCGGGCAGTTATACCATAGAAAAGCCAGTGGAGGGCCTCTCAAAAATTACAGTTAATACATGCCGATATATGTGGACCCATCACACCAAGCTCACATAGCAACAAGAGGTATATTTTGAGCTTTATTGATGATTTTAGTAGGAAGAATTGGGTTTATTTTCTGTCCGAGAAAAATGAAGCATTCATATTTTTTAAGGAGTTTAAATGTCTTGTTGAGAAGGAAATAGGAAGTAATATATGCTGTTTGAGGACTGATAGAGGTGATGAATTTAATTCACATGAATTTAATGATTTTTGCAAAACTCATGGCATTAAAAGACAACTTACGGCAACCTACACCCCTCAGCAAAACGGGGTGGCTGAGCGTAAGAACCGAACCATCATGAATATGGTTCGCTGCTTACTGACCGAGAAGCAAATGCCCAAAGTTTTCTGGTCAGAAGTAGTTCGGTGGACTTCACATGTGTTGAATAGAAGTCCTACAGCAACGGTAAAAGATAAGACCCCGGAAGAGTGCTGGAGTGGAATTAAGCCAACTGTGGCTTACTTTCGAGTTTAGGGATGCACTGGGGATGTGCATATAGCTGATGTCAAGAGGTCAAAGCTGGATGACAAGAGCTATAAATGTATATTTTTGGGGTATAGTGATGAGTCAAAAGCTTACAGGCTATTTGATCCAATAGCAAAGAAAGTTGTAATAAGCAAGGATGTTGTGTTTAGTGAAGATGATAGCTGGGATTGGAAGAGGGATGAAGCTGAGATGAAACTGGATGTGCTTGACTGGGGAGATGATGACATGCTTGACTGGGAAGATGATATGCTGGACAGTGAAGATGATGATCATGAAGATGATGTAGATGTTCAAAGCAATACAGAGGAAGAGATGGAAGAGCTGCATGATCAAATAACCTCAGAACAAGATGAGATTGAAGAGAGAATAGAGGATGAACTTTCTGCACCCTCTGAACCGAGAGTGACTGGACCGAGAATGACTGGAGAAAGTTCATCAAGAAGGTCTGAGCCGAGAGTCAGAAAAGCACCTGGTTGGATGCAAGATTATGAATGTGGGGAAAGTTTGCTAGAAGAACTAGATAACTTGCAGAATATGGCCTTGTTTACTCAACAAGAAGACCCCGCCTGCTATGAAGAGGCTGCGAAAAATGAGAAGTTGAAGAATGCAATGGATTTGGAAATAGCAGCAATTGAAAAAAATCAAACCTGGGAATTGGTGGACCTACCAGTAGGAGCAAAAAAAGATTGGGGTCAAATGGGTATATAAAACTAAACTCACTGAAACTGGAGAGGTGGATAAGTATAAGGCTCGCTTAGTGGCAAAAGAGTATGCTCAGGAGCATGGGATAGACTATAATGAGGTATTTGCTCCCGTAGCGAGATGGGATACAATTCGTATGGTGTTAGCCATGGCTGCGCAAAGAGGTTGGCTGGTGTTTCAACTAGATGTAAAGAGTGCATTCTTGCACGGAGAATTGAAGGAAGCTGTTTTTATTGAGCAGCCGCAGGGATATGAGCAAAGAGGTATGGAAGAGAAGGTGTTTAAACTCAGAAAAGCTCTATACGGCCTAAAGCAGGCTCCTAGAGCATGGTACAGTAAAATTGAGGGTTATTTTCTCAATGAAGGCTTTGAAAGATGCAGTCAAGAGTCTACTCTCTTCATCAAGACATCGGCTGGAGGTAAAATTTTAATTATAAGTCTCTATGTAGATGACTTAATTTTTACCGGCAATGATGCATGCTTAATTGAGAAGTTTAAATGTTCAATGAAGTCTGAATTTGAGATGACAGACCTAGGAAAAATGCGATATTTCCTAGGTGTTGAAGTTTTTCAAAGTTCAAAGGGCATTCATTTGTGTCAAAAGAAATATGCCAATGATGTTCTCAATAGATTTGGTATGAAGGAATGTAATCCAGTAAAGAACCCAATAGTGTCTGGCTCACGGCTAACAAGAGAAGGAGGAGGAAAGAAAGTTGATGCAACCCATTTTAAACAATTGGTTGGTAGTCTTATGAATCTGACAGCCACTAGGCCTGACTTGATGTACAGTGTATGCCTCATTAGTAGATATATGGCAGATCCAACTGAGGAACATTTGATGACTGCTAAGAGGGTGCTTAGATATCTAAAGGGAACCCTGGAGCTTGGTTTGTTTTATGCAAGAGAAGGTGCAGTAGAGTTATTTGCGTATACGGATAGTGATTATGCTGGTGATTATGATGATAGAAAAAGTGGGGGAGCTGTCCATAAAAAAATAAAATGCACTTTTGCTAGCACTTCTATCAACGATGCTCACTCTTGTTTTGTCAGAAAGTTATAGTTTGGGAATTTCTAATAAAAAAGCAATAGAATAGTCCATCTAAAATTAAGCTGTTTTTTTTATATAATAAATAACAAAAAAATGCATATAATTATCAAATACATTTTTTTTCAATCTTGTTTTCTTGTGCTTTTAAAGTACGTAGAAACACTAAAGTATAAAAATTAGAACTTCCCCAAAACACTTGTACAAGCACAAGTTCTTCTGAAAGCATACTTTATGAGCTTAGATGAGTAAATAAAACTCTGTTTATCCTAATATTTTATAAGAAATAGATATCCTGGCTTGAATTCGAGATATGCTGTACTTATTTTAGGTCTTTTAACACCACGCTACGCACTCTAGGGATAATGATTTTAGTATCGAAATAAACAAACGGACTTCGTTTGATCTGATTTATTTTTTAGTTAGTGTTTTGTCAATAGAGGAAATAATATTAAGGTCTGATCTAGGGCGAAAAAAACCCTTCAAGATGCTTCACTTGACACTGAATTTTGATACGACCCACCTACTTAACAATATTTTTTGAGATTAAGAGAAATAACAACAACCAGAATCTATTCATTTAAGCAACAAAGGGTATGATGGGAATTGTGTTTTGAAAAAAAATTATTTATTTAGTGTTTTCTAATTGTTTTAATATATTAATATCAAAAATCATTTTAAAAAAAAATATATTACTTTAATAAAGTTTTAAATAATTTTTTTTATAAAAAAAAACCAACATCTACGGTTATTTCAAACATTCCAAAATGTCGGTAGAACCTATTCGGCTATGAGATGCAGTCAGATTCATAGGAATTGGAGGGCATTTAATTCCACGTGTCTCTCCAGCACGAAATCTTAGACCCGCAAAGACAGGTAGCCACTCTCATTACGTGCCACGTATTTCTTAACGATCCCAACCAACCGCCAAAAGAAGGAAGGAAAGCCTTGTTGTTAATTTTGCCTCTCGTTCTCTGCTCCCTCTTCTGAAGTGTTTCCTTTAAGACCACACACAGAGAAGTATTGGAAGAGAGTAGTGTCAGGAGTTCAAAACAAGAACAAGTCAACTAACCCATCAAGAGAACCAGAAAAGAATATCTCGCTTTCAAGACTAACTGCTTTCTCTTCCAGCCTTCCCAGAAAAAGCGTTGGCTTTGAGGTGAAATCTCTCTGTCTGGCACTGTCTTTCTTTCTTTATTTTGTTTAGAATATGTAATTGATTCATCAGCTTATGTTTTATTTTTGTTTGTAACTGTGATTTGATTTCAGACGGTTTGTCCAATTATGCTATTTTTGTGTTTCGTTTTTTAGATTTTTGGTAAATGCTTTTATTTCTCTGCGCACTTACAACTTCCCATCAAGTTTGTGTAGGAGCGTTCATGGTGACTTCTCTTTTAAGTTTTTTGTGGGATTGGAGATTGATAATTTGAAAAGCTGATTAACTAATCTGGTCTTATTGAAAGAGTGATGAATGATATGATTGTTTCTGTTTTCAGTATTCCTAGTGGGTCGAATAGAGATGGAGAAGAGAGTGTTATTAGGTGTTCAAAAGAAGAAAAATCCCATCAAGAAAAGGTTCCTCAAGAAAATTGAGGACTATATGAAATCTGATTCTTACATGTTTGCTCGTTTGATCACTAAACCACATATTGCTTCAAAGACCAGCACTTCTTCTACTACAGGTAATATCAGCTTCAATTCTGTACTTTTTTTTGTTTCATTCTTCTGCTAACTGGTTCTTCATATATATATATATTAATGGAATGTTCAATTATGCTCTTAGAAGTGGAAACGAAAGAATGCATGAAAGAGAGGAATAAGAGATTGCTGGAGAAGTTTGGGGATTACCTGAAATCTGATACCTACATGTATGCTCCCCTGTGTGCTCAACCAGCGATCTATTTTAAAAGTACTGTTCCTTCTTTTCTTTTTCTTTTTTGTGTGTGCTTTGAATCTATTACATGTTTGGTCATCTGTTGCGTGTTTGGTTATCTAATAGTGATCACTTGCTTTCTGGGTGATCATATGAATGGTACTTTTCCAGAAGGATGTTTGAGCAACACTGGGCTTTTTATGTCACTACCTTTGTCTATTTGATGTTTCATTTTTCAAATAATTACGTTTGAACTTCTTTTTTATTTTATTTTCTCTTGGGAGTGTTTGGATTTTATCTGAACTCAATGTGCTACCCCATTTTTTGATTCCATCAGATTGTGTATGCAAATTGCTTGTCCAAGAATTTAGCTCATTTAACAACTCTAAAGACAATTAAGGACAACAAATCATCCCAATCAACAGATTTTCCATTGAAAACCTTATCATTCCTTAGCAGCCAAATGGACCATAATGTTGAATATAGAACCAAGAGCCACATTTTCTTATGAATTTTCCCATGAGCATGCATACTCCACTGCTGAAATAGGTCATCCACTGTTCTAGGTGATCATCCCCACCAATTGAAAAAACTTGATCACAGCTGCAAGACCTGTTGATAGTTAAGGAAAATATGTGCCTCTGTCTCTTGATAATCACAACAAAAAGAGCAGAGGTTTTCTGGGAAATCAAGCAGTACTATCAACAGATGAAGGTTCTCAAGTTTAGCTAACCATAGAAAAGCCTCCACTTTTGGAGACTCTGTCGACTTCTAAACGTATTCAAATTGCTATTCTGATACAGAATTGATATGGACAGGCAAGGTGGTTGTAGAGTGCTGTGATTCACAGGGACGCTTTTATCACAGCATTATTTGAAGCTAAAGCTTAACCAAGTTTTTTGTTTCTAATTTCATATCTCAAATAGATATATACTAGTGTATGTTCAACTTACTTCAGCTTCAAGACCAGTGAACACTATGGAGTTTGTTGCATGTTTTCTTTCATTTTAAATCTGCTAGTGCAGCTCCACAAGTTTCTGCATTATGTTCTTTAAATAACAGCACCCTTGAACAGTGATCATGCAGCCTCTTTTGCCTGTTTTATCTCTATAATCAGTAAAAAACTATAAGAGTATATTGATCATGTTAATGTACAAACCTGTAAGTATATTGATCTTGTTAGTGATATATGTTAAACTTGCTCAGATATCATTCCAATTTTATCAGATGTCTCTGAGGGGACAGGGCTCTGCTCATATTAAACCACGGTACTACTTACAAGCTGATCTCTATCCATGAACAGCTTAAATGCTGAATTATTGTTCATACTGCTGCTAACTGACTGTAAACCTACAATGCCATTGACTTCTGTTGAGAAGTTCAACCGGTTGGTGACAAAAAATTTGTATGGTGGTTGTGTACTTATGCCGTTACTTGTTATGGTGAGGAAAATGCATTCCCAGCCTCAGGAAGACATCACTGTTGCTAAACCTGTTATTCACCATCCTAACTACCCATGAAGGTTTTTATGTGCTGGCCTTTGTTTGGCTCTTCTCATGCAAATGGGTTTTTTATCTGTTCTATTGTATCTGCTCTGGAAGAGACTTGATGGTTCAGAGAACATTAATAAAAATAAAGTACTAGGGGTTTCCATAGCGTTGGTTCTTGTGCTGTATTTATTTGAATCAGTACTTAATAGCACACATTGGTTGCTCCTTATACTATTGGCTACTATTACTTGTGAGTGCACTGAATCAGATAATAGCTACTCTGTTTATAAATCCTTTGAATAACTTTTGGTAGTCATTAAAGGATTCCTTTCCTAAGAATGGATGAGGTCAGATGAATTTTGGGGGAGGCACACGATTCATCAACCCAATAACTTGTAGATATCGCAAGAAATCTAGCATAATGTGATGGTTCAGTTCTGGTTTTTTGCATTCGTAATTTTATAGAAGTTTAAGCAATTTGGGTTTCAAGCGAAAGGTACTTCAGTTTTGTTTGAACCAAGGATTCGGTTTGATTTTCCTGCTGCATGGATCAGTTTTTGTTTGGCTTCGAACTCGTTTCCTACTTTATGCGTTTATTTATTTTTTCTTCTTTTATCCCTTCATTTTGGACCGTAGAAATCATTGATGTTGTTAAGGATTGGACGAAAACTTCTGAGCCTTATAATTTATTATGTCATTTATGAGGGATGTTTTAATTTCAGGACATGCTAGGCACATTAAAAAAACTACCATGGAAGTTTCAGCCCCTAAATTAACTAAGAAGGGTAATAAATCAACTGTTGAGACATCAAATGTAACAGTAGAAGACCAATTCTCTGAGCTTCCTGAGAAATGCATTTCTGGTCAGCTGAAGTTCGTGCACAAGGAAACAGTGAAGCACATGGTCTACCAAAGTTGCCGCTCTTCTCTGTCAGGTTACTTTCTTATGCCACAGACATTTTTGTTTTTATTTATCTGGCTTTCAACCTCTGTTCCCTCTGATTTATGATCAATCTTTTTAGAAAACATGAGGATCTTAATAATTTATTTTCAACACATCGAGCTTATATGCTGTTTCTTGTGTGAATTTCTTAGAATAACGTGGGCGGGACAGAAATTCAACTGTCAGCGGTTATGCACATGAAACTATCTGGTGGGATGCAAGCATATATATATATATTTCTCAAAGTTATTGGCAAAAGAATACAGCGCATTTAACATTGTAATATATCCAAGGCTACTGGACATATTGTTTCTTGCATTTAACATTTATTTTTCTAAAGTAGAGCACCTGCAGAACTCACAATTCTCCAAGGAGAAATAACTTTCTGATCATGTTGTCTGTAAAGTTGATTTAATGGCTTGGAGCTGCTTAATTTGTTCTATTTCAAAGGTGTTAAGGATCACACATCCATATCAATAGCTTCGCATACTTAGATTCATTGACCCATGATTGTATACATTTACTTGATTCTAGGAGATTAGTTTCCATTCTTTTTGAGATATCATTTACTTGTAAATATATTTTGTAATTATAAATATAGCATCTCCCCATGTTGGTTTCACAATATTCTCATGGTATTAGAGCACATTAATCTCCTTTTTCCATCTTATCTCTTTCTTTCTCTCTTTCTATCTTTTTTTATTCCATGGCCTCCGAAGGCTCTTCCACTCTTCTTCCTTTCCATATTATTATTCATATGATCACCATCATGCTATTCTTCACAAATTATCTTATATGATCACCGTTATGCTATTCTTCACAAATTATCTTAGATGATCACCGTTATTCTATTTTTCACAAATTATCTTATCTCGTGTAGTCAGATTCATCCTCTCATTGAAAGCCAGGATCTTCTCAATTATATTAATGGTTTTATTGTCTCACCTTCAAAACTTGACCCTTCCACATCTTAGATACAACATTAAAAATACTTGGGGTGGAGGGCTGCTGACCAACGTGTCTCCTTTGTCTTTTTTGTTCTTCTCTCACCGAAGAAGCTTTGGCTAAAATTGTTGGTCTCCTACTGTATGAGAGTCCTGACTTTCCTTAGAGATCACCTGCAATCATCGGTCCAAAGATCATGAGATTCATCTCAAAGATAAGATCTGGCTAATGAAAAGAGGTTTCAGACCCGTGACTGAGTTTTCTCATGCCTTTAAAAGACTATATGATTAACTCCATATCATTAGCTGTCTAGTTGATGACATGAACAAGGTGCATTGGTTCCTCTGCGGCCTTGGTGCTGTTTTCTCAAGTTTTTCTTATGTCAAGATAGAACTTACTCTTTTTCCCACATTTCCTAATCTTGTATCCAAAGTTCAAAATCTTGAGATTTTTCAAAGGTCCCTTCAGCCCACAACACCTCTTGCTGTTATAAAGGATACTTCATAAAGGATATAGCCTTGTTATAAAGGATACTTCACGCTGAAACGAAAATATCTTCTTGACTACACTAATACTTTTAGCCTTGTTATAAAGGCTACTATTTTCATGTTTTACTTTCTCTTATTGTGACCAACTAGTGGCCTCTTCATCTACTTGACATCCAAAAATGCTTGGTAGTCTTAGTGAAAATATCTATATAAAGATGTTTCTTGACAACATTAAAGATCATTCCCCTAATTATCTATGTCAATTGAATAAAGCTCTTTGTGGCCTAAAGTAGACTCTTCGTGCCCGGTTTCAGTGTTTCAGTTCTTTTTATTTTGTTAAACTTGAGTTTATTTGTAATCATCTAGAGACATCTTTATTTGTTTGTTATAAGCACTCTACAATTATTTATTTACTTCTTTATGCTGATGACATCATTATTATTAGAAATGACTCATCTTTTCTTGACAACCTTACTAGTAAACTCTATTTTGAGTTTGACACAAAATTTGTGTTCTCTTAAATATTTTTTAGGTCTTGAATCCTCACCTGTTGCTAATGGTCTTTTCTCGGTCAGCTCAAATATACTTAGGCCCAGCTTAAGAGCTAGTTCCCACTCTCATGGTTGTCTCATAATTTGTCTAGTGATGTTCCTCACCATCACACAGCATAGTATTTCTCATGTTGTCAACTCTATTAGCTACTTTAAACGTACATGCTCCTACTTAAGATCACATTTAAGCAGTTAAACATATTTTTTCGTTATGTCAAGAGCACTTTTCATTTTGGCCTTACTTTTCACCAGTTTACTACTCTGGCTACTCCCATTGCCTACTTTGATTCTGAATGGGTTAGTAGTCCTAAAACATGTCATTCCACTTCTTCTAGTTATTTTAATTTATTTATTTATTTATTGACAATTTTGTCTCTTGGAGTGCTGAAAAGTAACTCATCGCCTCTCATCCCAATTGTGAATTTGAGTATCTTGCCTACATTATTGTCGAACTTCTTTGGCTCACTCATTTAATATGTGATGTCTAGGTTTCAATTCCCAAACTAGCTCCTCTTTTATGTGACTACAAAAGTGTCAGTTTTTTAGATCTAACCTAGTTTCCATAAGCTTGCCAATCATATTGAATTGGACTATAATTTTTTGCGCAAACTTGTTCTCACCGGAAAACTTCACCCTCGATATGTGCATCTTTAGGTTGCCGACATCTTCATCAAGATCATTCCTCAACCACTATTAAAAACATTTCACTCCAAGCTTCATGTACACTCCATTCCAACACTTTGATCCCATATCTGACGGGTTTCTATACTTAGATTCATTGACCCTTAATTCAAGAAGATTAGTTTTCATTCTTGTTGAGATATCATTTACTGTAAATATATCTTGTAATTATAAATATTGCATCTCACCAACGTTTCAAGGTGTGGTGGTTTCACAAGAATATTGTTATCTACAATTCTCAAAGGGATACTGCTTGTTTTTTGCTGCGCTATTAGTTTACTGAATAAAGTTCCTTGGTTTGTTCTGTCCAGGGAAGGGAATCCATGATGCACAGTTTCGGACGCTTCTTCTTGACTGATTCATCGTTTAAGTTTGATTTCTACGCATGTGTTGGTGTGCAGAGCATGAACTACGTTTTGACTGTAGTCGGGTGCGTGAACTATGTTTTCATCTTGTCAAAAGGAACACTTCGTTCTTTTATATAATACTATTAGTGTGTTGAACTCGAGTTTCCGTGGATGTTTCCGACGTCGCAGTATCTTGACCTTCGAAATCTCAGGTCCAATTCACTCAACTTAACACGATAAACAGTAAATATTCCGTTCTATTGATGGAGAAAGGAAGTTTGTATTGGGAATCACTAGAACAATTCTAAGAACTTAAACCACCATCGACAGTTAAGCAGATTAGACGGCACAAAGTGTTCTTATACTGGGGCCAGCCACATGTGTGTTTAGAAAGTTGAAATGCCATTTGATCTGATTATACCTCGCGTTTACAGGACTACATGATTGTGTGCTGGTTGCAGACTTGATGCAAAATGAACAAGGGGTTAGGTATTAGAGATTGGTGCAGAGACAACATTTCCTTTACAGGACAACAACGATAGCAATCTATACAGTACTGTTTTTGTTTTTCCTAATCTGTGCTGTCTGTATCACGATTGAACTAACACATTATTATTTTTTGTTGAATGGACTGCATGATGAGTTATCATTTCATGATTAGAGATGCAGGGTTGTGGTGTTAGGCAATGAACAACTAGAGTTAAATGCGGGTCGTGTCAGTTTCAGAAAGCAAATTACCTTAATTCCCTCTCCATTAGGTCAACTACAGAAGATTATCCTTCTGAATGTTCGATTGCTAAATTCCTTCATGGCTCCATTTCCAGCACTGAACTGTAGACTGAAATTTACAATACGTCTCTTGCTGGTTCATAATTGGTAGGCACAACGTGCTGTGTTATGACATGGAAGTTGAGTTCCATGGAGCTCCGAACAATAATAAAATAACATTAAAATTTATATCAAATCATTTGATAAATTTGTTAGGTTTTTTAGATAAGCATCTTTGGAGTTATCATCAAAATTTTATTATTTCTTCTAAAATCACTATTAATATAAATAAAATAAGACCCCCTTGAGAAACTCGTTAAATTTTTATTCATGTCTATATATTTAATTTCCATTCATCTCACCATATTAATTAATACTAAAACTAATAAACATATTAGATCAAAACATAGTAAATTATTAAATTGGGTTTTAATTATTTTTTATAGGACACCATGTTTTTTTTGTATTTCTTTGATTTTGACCCCTTTAAATGAAACAATTTTACTTCTTTTTGACAAACTAATTAATATTAGGATTCGCTACCTTATATATATATATTAAAAATGTAACAACATCCAGATCTCCCAACTAATCTTTAATAAAACAACCTAAAAGTGAATTAAAAAAATATTTTTTTCAAGTCAAAATACAATTCCAAAAAGAAAGACTAAAGAAATACAAGTCAAAATACGAGAAATTGATTTCTTATAAGCTCGACGTACCCACGTGCATCTTTGTTTTAATATATAATTCAACAGTTCTGTTGAGTGAAGCCCATGCGAGTTTGTCAAGAGTTGTAGTCTGCAAACATGAATGCATACGATAGCATTCACAATAGGACGACCTGCCTGAATTAAATTAGGTATTATTGTGCAATTATTTGCATCAACTACTCTCCCGGCCGGCCGAAGCTGAAAATGAAAGGACACTGTACGTTGGTGGTGGTGGTGGACTGGCTTTTTTAAATTTCCAATTAAATAATATCTATTATGTTTTATTTCATTTGCTGTAAATCCTCTCTCGCAATTTGTTCCAAACAAATTAAGCAAATTATCTTATATATATGGGTTGGGGTGAATATAACATCTTCTAGAGAATAATATAAAATGTTACTTGATAATTTGAGATTATATATAGCTCTACTAACCAAGCAGTACCTAAAGTTTGAATTTCTTACTTTTATTTCACATAAAAAGATATTGCTGAAAAATTTATATAAAGAAAATCCAATAAATCTCACTGGACAGCTTATTTATCTATTTATTATTATGATGATGATTTCTTGAAAACAACTCTCTGTGTGAGGCATATCTAATCTTTTTTTAAACTCGGGTCCGTTTATGGCAAAAAGAAGAAATTATAATACATCTTATTAATGAACTAAGCAAAAAAATATTATTGGGATACGATTGGAAAAGGTAAAAAGAAAGACGACTTCATTTTGGTGGGACTCCATTGCTTGTGCGGCGACTTCACACCACGACGTGGCATCTTACTAACCAAAACCATTGACAGACCAAACATGATCCCTGGAAACTACGGGCCAGGGACAGGATTGAGATGTATATCCACAAAATGCTGGAACGTGCAAATGGGTGGCGTCAGTACAGGTTGCTGAAACTCATTAGGGTTTGATAAACAATCCAAGACGTTTTTTTCTTCAGAAAAGAGGTGAGCTCATCGTCATATAGCTCAGTTTTGCAGTCCATCTGTTTACCAAAATGGTGCCAATGGGACAGCATACAAAAGAAGAAAGAAAAGATAGTTTTGTCCATCTAAAAGTTTAAATTGTTATCTGACACTCAGGATATGATTTGTATTATTTTTTAATATACTATTTCAAGTAAAAAAAAATTAGCTTGAAACTTGTATAGATTTACACTACAATAACTTGATTTTTTAATGAAATAGAATGAAAATAATAAAATTCGAACTTATAATTATTAAGTTAAAGACTCCAATAACATGTTAAAACACTATATTCTCTAAAAACTTTTAAATATTTAAACGAGATAGTTACGTTACGTTTCACATGTAGATAGTATTCTCTGCATCAAAAAGTTTTTGTCCGATGAACAGTAACTGGAATTGATGTGTTATTTGGAAATTCCGAATGAAAACATGAAGTTGTCGTATAAATCAAAGACCCCTATCAACCCATGCACGTGTGTGGCATAAATTAGGCTCTCTTCTGGAAAACGACCCCCGCCCTGACGACGTGTGTGGCAAGGCGGAGGCTGCGGGAGCGGTGGCGCACACCCTGACGACTTTTTTCCAGGCTAGGCTGCTTCGATGTTCGTTTTCAATGACCTTTCGTGCTCACATATATACGGATTGAATTTCTACAATATTGCAGTTAAATCATTTTCTGATACAGTTTATACAGGTTTCTCAAACTGTTTTTTTACTTAAAATTATTTAATGCTCTATTTAGACAGAATTTGTACCTGAAAACAACTTATTGTACGCTTTGTGATCTTGTTTATTTTAAAAAATAAATAAACAAAAAGGTGAGTGGCCCGTTGCATGATCTATTAGAAAAATAAAGCTTTTTTCCTTCTTGATTCTAGTTATTATATCTTTTTTGCAAATATACTCGTTATCTTTTATCAAATAAACTAAGTTCATAATTAATAAAAAAAAACATATATATTATTGTCAAAACAAAAAGAATAATACAGTAATTTCCATTAAAAAAAATTTCAATCATCATATTTTTTTTACTAATATCTATTTTAATTACTATAAAATTAAATAAAAACGAATTTAATGATTGTCCCATCCCATCGTTTGGTCACTACACTAGTTATGCGGGCAGGATCATGGCTGCATTTTTTCAATTAGAACCGGATTTTTTCTAAATAGATCCAATAAGGAGGGCCGGATGCTTCGGTGGTGTTAGAGAATGTATTTGGTAAGTGTTTTTGAAAAAAAAATATATTTTAAATTAAAAAAAAATAGTGTTTTTAAATTATTTTTAATGTGCTGATGTTAAAAATATTTTTTTTTAA
This sequence comes from Salix viminalis, assembly GCA_029228465.1. NCBI lineage: Eukaryota > Viridiplantae > Streptophyta > Magnoliopsida > Malpighiales > Salicaceae > Salix > Salix viminalis. Next base: position 3,018,634 of record CM055443.1, read on the forward strand.
AAAAAAAACCTCATTTTAATGTATTTCTGAACAAAAAACATTTTTAAAAGCAACTCAATACACTCTCAAACATGCACTTTACCTACTGCCTTTGGTTTCCATACTTAGTGTTTGCTTGTAGATTCAATTTTTTTAAAAAATATTTTTGAAACACAATGACAAACAACCTTTAACTCTCTCTCTCATATATAGTATTTCAATTTATATATATTTTTGATATATATGATATACAACCTATAACTCTCTCATATATATATATATATATATATATAGCATGCAGATGATAAACATAAGCTAATTAAGAAATTAAACTCATATCCTCAAGCGGATAAGCCATCTTTTTAGTGATTCTAAGACATTTATATTTTGTTTTTTGCTAATAAATATCGGAAGGGAATTGTGCTTATGATACAGCATACTTGGACGAAGAAAAAATAGACTAACTACGCGAGTGACATAAGATAGGTCTAGGGTGAATTGCAGGTCTAGCAGTTTACGCAACTGGTGAGGGTAAAAGAAATAAATTAATGGAAATGGAGAATTGGAGATGGAGATGATGACTTCCATCATCCAAAGGCCGTATCACTTGTCAGTTCATTGATCTTGGATGAGCTAAGACAAAGATACAAACATTAAAGTTAGACCAGACTAAGACCATCCTAGCTAGCTACCAGTTGCCGTCTTATCCAATCTAACCTTTCAAGTAGGAATCTATTTGGGAATTACGCTTTTTCCAGAAAAAAAAAATCTATTTTATTTTATTTTTCGGAAATTTGAAAAAAAATAACTTAAGTTAATCTTCATAACTCTAAACATATTAGTTTTTGATGTGTTATCTTCCTTATAGATCACACACGATAATAACAATCTGTCATCCTCACATACCGCAATCATAGCAAACACCAATCACTATAAAACCCAAGAACCTCTTATTAGCTTAATTATTTATGTTTCAAATTAACCTACCTTGTTATTACAAAAATATTATTTTCCATTTTCTTAGAAAGTATTTTATTTTATTACAAAAGAAACATAAAATATTGATTTTGAAATTGTCTCGTGGATTGTGTTTGTGAATCTGATGGGCGTGTATATTTATGGTTCTCAAATCCATGATAGGCAATAAAAGATTACCAATTGTTTTTCAATTTTATATTTGAAAATATATTGAATCAATATTTTCTTAAAAAATATTTTTAATATACTACATCAAAACAATTAAAAAATAAAAAATACTAACTTTAAAAAAATCTCTTATAATAGTATCGTAAAGTTTGAAACTTTGATTAATGATATGAAAATCAAAATCCATGTGTACGGCTTGTGCACGAAATGTCTAGCTAATAAGTTTCTTTTACCTTGAATAGAAAGGCCAAAAAGAATTTAGGGTTGTCAATTTCATAACGAAGTTCGATGCATCTGCCACTACCAAATTATTGGAGCCAAGCTCGGCTAGATTCAGATTTTTTTTTGCAAAAATACGAACCTCGTGACTGTGATTGAAGTTACCGAAATATATAGTCTCTCTCTGATAGTGAAAAGACCTGTTTTTAAAAGAAATAAATACAATAATATAATTCTATATAATTATTTTAAGTAAATACGTTATATGGCTACTTTCAATTTTATAATTAATTCCTAATCTTCTTCTGTAATATTATTTACAGTTTATATAGAGAGAGAGAGTATGAGCCGACAACTTATGTTGTGGTGCCGCCCCAGCACAACTTATATAAAAAAAAGTGAAGGTAGAAAAGTAAAATCATAGATTTTGAAGGTCCATTTTAGAATTTTTCTTAGTGATAAAGTGGCTAAGGTTAATATAGTTTTTCAATGAGCATCTTCAATGTCAAGTGCCATATGAATTTCTTTTTAATAGTATAATTATAATTATAACAATTACAAAAGCGCAAAAATATATTAATTACAACAAGAAAAGTATGATACTTTTTGTATTTTTTAAAAAAAATATATTGAAAAATAAAAGTTAAAATTAAGTGCTAAAATATTTAGTTATTTAAGTTAAAAGTATGATACTTCTTAATTGTTTTTTAACTACTGCTGTATATCATACGTTTTAGAATGGAAAATAGTTTTTACGAAACATAAATAGATGCAATAACATAAGTATTTTCACATAATAATTATAGAAAAGACAATAATAATTGAAATTTAGTCGTGTTATTTGAAAAAAAAAAAAAAAAAACGTGAGAGTAGCCATGAAGAAAACTGATCTTTCAAGTTATCAGATTAGTTTGTAGAGAGACATGCAGCATGCCATATTCATATTACTTTAAGATATAATCGACTATTATCTATAAAAATATTGCTTTAAGCTATCATAATTTGAAAAGGAAACATATCATATATCACACTGCCTAAGCAATAAAATAAAATAAAATTATTACTATCACTCTTCATTTAATATCAAAATGTTTTAATTAATTTAAAACAATCATCAAATCTTTATTCAAAAGAACTACAATCTAAATAAGTAGAGGATCAAACCCCAACAAGAACCCATGGGAATATAGATCTACACATTTACCTAGATCCACCCAAGCATGTAAAGAACTTAATTTAGATAAAATCTTTATCGGAACAAAGAAATAAATAAACACACACACACACACAGGTCTAGAACTTTACGAAGTCTCTAATTAAGAAGAAGGAGAAGGAGAAGAAAACATAGTTTACTATGATATTGTTGCATGTCAAATTGACAAGGCAAACAAAATTAATTTTGGACCATCGAGAATTTGTTTTTTTTTATATAAATTTGATCTGTTGAACAAAACAATGACAATGAATTCGTTATAAAAACGAATCAATTTATAGCGATAAGGTCCTCTACACCACTCAATTAAACTGTCCATGCAATAATTTTACGACCATGATACGACATGGTTTACTAATTAGTCAAAGCATCGATCGTTTGTCAATCATACAACCTAGCCGTGACCCATTAACCAAAGAATTAATAAATAACTTTTTATTCGATAATTATTTTTGAACAATAAGAAAATCATTTCTAAACATATTTCGATACTAATCCGTTGTAATATTGGTTTCCGATGCTACACTCCGTTGCTACTCTTTTTTTTTTTTTTTTTTAATGTGATCTATCTATCCAAGAGAAAATTAATGAAGATATTATTTTTGTAACCACAGTTTATTAAAATCTTCATTACGCGTCCTCGGCTAAGATTTTCCCGGTCTAATCAAGGAGCCATACCATATAAACAATTCATAAATATCGTTATTAATCACCCTGCAATATTAAAATAAATCACAAAACAAAGCACATCCTTTTTAGGTACAAGATCAAGATAACAAGGACGAATTCTTAAAGCATCCTTCTTCGAATTCAACTTTCCTACAGAATTACAGCCTTGCAGGGTCTAGCTACTAGTTGGAGCAAGACTGGGAATGCACTTCTCAGCTTAGACTTCATAGTAAGCACATAAACTCTGGAGAACGCTCACTTCAAGTTGCAGTTCAAGGATGTAGTTTGCAGTCATTTGGAATAAAGTTTCCGTATTGTCCATTGCTTCACAGCCTGGAATGATCCTGTGGAGCTGATGCAGTTTCTTCCTCACAGAAACTCTAGTAGTCCTAGGGTTTTTCCTGGCTGATCGAAGTTTCGGCGTTTCTGTCTTTCTCCATTTGCAAGAACGTTTTCTCATTCTGTGTGTCTCAGAGAGAGAGAGAGAGAGAGAGAGAGAGAGGGAGAGAGAGGAGGGAGGAGGGAGGAGATGTGTAAGAGATTGAAGAGGCGGGGATGTTTATATAGGCAGACAATTGTCTTACGGTCTTTAATTAATACTCAGGGGATTAAGGGAGGGCCCACCATGAGTGTAAAAGTGTTCACGTGTGAGAGAGGCATCCAAGGAGTACATGATAGGCTATGGTCAGTTTCTGATATGAGAAGCTAGGCTAACAAGAGTCACATTTTGTGATTGGCTGAGATTTAAATAGTTGCAATTTTAAAAGTCTTGGAATTAAGACTTTACTGAGTTTATTAACTTGCTATGTTAAACATCACGTTGGAGAGCACGGGTGATCATTTTAAGTATGGTTTGTTTTTATTTATAAAAACGATTAAATTAAAAAAAAAAAAAAAAACACTAGGAGTTTAAACCGATTAGTTGTGGTTTGGTTTTGTAACTAGAAAATTGAAAATAATGTTTGATTTTCTTACTTTAACCAAATATTTTTCTTCTTGCATTTTATAAAAATAAAATCGGATTAAAAAATTTGAACCAAACTAGAAGAATAGAAAAAACATTTATAGTATATTTTTTTAATTTGAACCGGTTCAATTCGTTTTTAGTTTACTAGTTTTAACCTTAAAAAAAAAAGAAAGCAAACAAGAACGAAACTTCTAAAAAGATTCTAATCAAATTTTGTAATAATTTGTTTTTTTCTTAATTGATTTTTTTCAGTTTTCTTAATTTAATAAAGTCTTGGTAAGAATTAATTGTTGAGTATAATGCAAAGCGAGAATACGCGGGTTACTAGTAAATGTAATAGTAGTAGTATTCGTATAAAATAAAGAGGATACAAATCTATAATATATAATAAATTTAAACTAATGTGAAGGGGTACTTAATTTCTGAATTTTGAATGAAAATAAGAAAATAAAAAAGTTTCTGGGAAGCCCTCTATCTTTAAAAGTAACATATGCGTTACATGGTAAAAACAATTTTAAAGTAAAAACGTTTCCAAACAAATCAAAAACAATCTCTTAAATATCCCACTACTTTTCAAGTTTGAAAACGAGCTTGATTTTCTTCCTACAACAACCAAGGGTGTTAATTCAATTACTTGCACTCTTAAGTGACTGATACATCTTGTTTCAGTTAAAAAAATAAAACAAACTAGAATAAATTTTATTTTGCTCAGAATCTTGGTCTATTTCAGAAATTTTATCGAAATTCTATCTAGAATGTTCTGGCTAAATAATATTTTTTTAAATAATATATAGTTTTACTATATCAATCATATTTCTTAATTCGACCGTTAGATTAAGATACAATTTTACAATGAGTCACTTGATATATATATATATATATATATATTAAAATTTAAGAGCAATAAGAGAATATAATGATCTTACAAGATTGATGATGATATTCTTGTAATATCATCTAAACTCATAATTTTTTTAGAAAAATTATTTTATTGTGTCTTTTTTATATTATATTTTTATCAATTTTATTATTCAACAACGAGTTTATTAGAAATTGAATTTTATAATTTGTTTTATTTAAAATTATTATGGTCTTATAACACAAGTCACACATTTGAAAGATTAATCTAAGTTGACTTTAATTGATTAGAAGTGGATCGAGTTATATCAGTTTAACTCTCATTTTTCTACTTATATTTGAAATTTAAACTGCACAATTTTAAATAATATTATTTTTAGATTTTAACTAAAATTTTCTTTGTTGAATCTTGAAATAATATATATATATATATATATATATATATATATATATATAAACAGTAGAATCTTGAAATGAAATGCTGAAACACTTCAAAACCAAAATTTTATGTTTTATTTTTCACATTTTCCTTTTAATTTCATTTTTTTCTCTCAATTTATCCTCATATTTTTTAACAGTTGTGTGAGGTTGCTTTTAGACCTCCAAGTCAATTAGGTTATATTGGAGCAACTTCTACACAATTTAGTTTTAAACCTACATTAAGAAAGGAGATAAGTCAATAAATCTTTTCTTTTAACTTTGTTTTTTCTTGAAAAAAATTTTCTTTAATTTTTTTTTTACCAATCTAATAAGTGGTATTTGGATCGACCAAGTCAATTGAGTCACATCAAAGCAATTGTCATATGTTTAATTTTAAACTAAGGCTAGGTAAGGAATTTGATAGAAATGTTTTTTTGGTGTGTGTGAATTTCTTCTTTCTTTTTACTCTATTTAATCCTCAAAGTTTCTAAATTGGTCAGTTGAGTTGTCTTTGGATCGACCAAGTCGACCGTCAAGTTAGAGCAACTTCTACATAATTTAATTTTAAATTATAAACTAAGTAATTACTAAAATCAAATAATTAAACATTAGTTTGTTATGTTTAAGAAAATTCTTGATTCAACTCGCAACGTAACATTAGACTTTAAACTAAGTAATTACTAAAATCACTTTATAAGTTGTACAATTAATGATACATACACATTTCTATTTACATAAAGAAATTAATCAAGCTCCGGTGAGGGACTTCCGGGGAACAGATGCAAAGGGAAAACCCACGCTCCTCTCTGGTCTCTGAAATTTTTCTCTATAAGCCAATGTTCCATAATAAGAGTTTTTTTTTAAAAGAAACATTCTATATTATTCCAAAGGGCATGAATAATACCCTTTTTTTTGTTAAAAAAAAAATACTATTTTGCTAATTAATAATGGATTTTGGGTGGAAAGATCAGTAATCTATATTAGAAACAAAAAAAAAAAATATTTTAAACAAATTAATTAAGTTTGAGTCTAGAATGCATATATATATATATATATATATATATATATTGATATAAAAAAACTAATGATATAAAAAAATTAATATATTGATTATTGTGGCATTCTATGTTGCCTGATGTCTATTTGTATTTGTTTTGGGGTGAAAAAGTATTTTTATTAAAATGATTTTCTTAGTGTTTTTAAACTGATTTAATATATTGATATAAAAAATTAATTTTAAAAAATAAAAAAATATCATTTTAATATATTTTCAAGCTAAAAATATTTTTAAAAACAATCTTTGTCACAATATCAAATATATTATAAATTTGTTTGTCTTTTTCTCTACTTTGTCGTCTTTGTTTTCTTTTAGCATGGTACTTAGAACATTGGTCTGCATATATTTTGGGTTGAAAGAAAAATTGAATGAAAAAATAAATTCAAGTGCTGCTACTAAGTATTTTTAATTGATAAGAAAATTAATCATGAACTCAAAATCTAATGAATACTTTTAATAAAATAGAAAAAAAATGCACAAATAAATGATAAAAAAGATATCTAACCCAAAAACAAGTCTTATAAACGGTCAAAACTTGCTTTTTTTTAGAAAAAAATATTTCAAGATGCTATTTTTTTTTTTAATATTAAGACAACACTCTTATAGTAGTATAACTTAGGTTAATTTATTAAACTACATAATAGACTTGGACAAACTTAATAATTTGTTTTTCAAAAACTATCATCACATGATAGCAAAACTCGATGCTTACACCAAAAACAAAATTGAATCCAATAAAAGAGAAAAATATAAAGAACCAGACAGTGACAAAACTCCCCCAACCATGATCTAATTTTCTTGACAATATGAAAGTAAGAAAATAATCTAAAATAACCCTGAGAGTAAAAATAATGAGCTGACATCTAGGGGCTTTATTGGCATTTTATTTTTTAAAACATGGTTAAATTACTTAACTATCCCCAGTATAAAAAAACCCCCTCTTTTTAGGGATTTTTGGTCTTCTTAATATTGTTTTTTTGTAATACCTACTTTGAATAAAGGGAATATTGTTTTTTTTTGTAATATTTACTTTGAATAAAGGGAAATTTAGCCTTTTTGTTTTTTAAGCACAATTAAATTATTTAAATGACCTCGCAATACAAAAAACTAAAACCTCTTTACAGAGACTTTTTTGTCCTAATTCTCTTATTTTATTTTATTTTATGATACTCATGTTGGATTAAAAACAAAAAAATTTAAATATAAAATATTAATAAAAAAAAGTTGGGGGTATGCCTCGCATGTATGACCTCGCCTCCTCTCTTATTTTATTTTATTTTATATACTCATGTTGTATTAAAGACAAAAAAAATTAAATATACAATATTAATAAAAAAAAGTTGGGGGTATGCCTCGCATGTGGACCTCGCCTCCTCTCTTTAGTTGGTGCATGCGGGGGATGTATGACCATTAAATATTGTTGATTAGGAGTGTGATCGAAATTGTTTTTTAAAATATTTTTTTATTCAAAAATATATTAAAATAATTTTTTTTTTAATTTTTAAAAATCATTTTTGATATCAATATATCAAAATAATCTAAAAAATAAAATAAAAAATCATTTTTTTTCAAAAACATATTCCCAAACATGAACGCATTGGAATCACGCTAACATGCTTTTGCTTGCGGGGCGACATGTATCGGCTAAGGTGTGGTGGTTTATAGCTGGTAGGCCTTTTTGTTTGTTTGTTTTTTCTTTCTTATATGTCTATTAAGATATCTTGAGGTGTTTTTTATTTCCTTTCCTTTTTCTAGTTTTGTGTTTCCAAACATTTGTTTTTCAAGCTGTAATGATTTTCTTTGAAAAACATTATACATTTACAGTCATTTTTATCATTTAATATTAAAATAAAACCAACTTACTAAACCTAGTCAGGGTTTAAACTTGAGATATTTTTTTATTTCTTTGAAATGCGTTTGCAGTGTCTGGACTATCGTTGCCATTTTAGTATTTTTATTCTAATTTGGGATTTATTTTTTCGATACCTTCTCTTTTTTAAAAAAAAAATTATGTTTCAATTAATATTTGCCCTTTATGACTCTTTATTTTGTTTATTTAACCATTTCTTAATAGAGCATTTTAAAAAAACATTTTTTATGTACTTGATTTCTAAGGATATTATTTTGATTCATGTATAAAGATTTTTTTATGTTTTATATAGATGGAATTCATTTTTTAAAATAAAAAAAATACTTATTTTGAAATCATATTTCTAATATGTGTAGGCTTTTATGTGTTTGTTTCTGTTAACATGTAATTGAATAAAAAACTGAATAAATTTAGTAAACTAGATGGATGATTTATACCCATCTCTTGATTTTTCAGTTTTATATTTTACACAAACTATTCTCGATTTATTTAAAAAGATGCTTGAATAAAATTTCAAATTTACATTTAAGATTTGTTTTGAATAAGAAAATACATTGCATTTTGTTTTATTGGATAAAAAACCTACAACAAATCCCATAAAAAAAATGTAGCTTTAAATCTATTAATAGATGAAAGGGAAACAACATAATTGCGCCCTATAACAATCACGAGTATGAAAATGGTATATTATAAGCTATAAGAAAGGGATGAATGCTACAGATATATGTATATATTAATCATTGAAGAAGATTGTACGATGAGAGAGCCTACACGAGGCCATCCTTTTAAAATCCCATGTGGAGACCATGTGAGAAATTTCTCCTCTCTATTCCCTGTCCAAACCCGAACCCCATGCCATAAAATTTCTCCGATGTGGTGGGTCCTCCGCTGCTCCTCCATCTCAGCGCTGCCATGTTTTCCGGATCCTGCCAATTCGGAAGAATTGGGGACTCGAAGCCCAGATATTATTATTATTATTATTATTTTGTTATTATTATTTCTGATGATTAATTACTGAATTTCTATGATTGATTTTTACAGTTCATGCCATTAAAACGGAGCTCAGCTATTAGTGAGATTTTAAATAGGGGATATGAAAGTGTTTTCTGTTGACTTCAAGAAGATAAAGCATCCGAATGCTAAGTAAAGAAAATAGAGATAAATAAATAAATAAATAAATTACGATTTAATTATACATATGCTTCGGGATGGTTTTTTCTGTAAATAGTGCCACCGGGAGTAAATTAAAAGTGTTGAAGGACAGCTCATGAGTGATGAGTCTCAACAGGTTCTTACTCGATCTTTGTCCGAAGTACTCCTTTCCTTTTTAAATCCTAAATATTAAGATAAGTACTTGCATAAATAGAAATTACAATGCCGGTGTAGAAACAATAATTTCTGCTAAGCATAATAAGAACTTTGTCTGTCTAGCTACTTTCGATCTCCTTTTCTTTTCTTTTCTTTTTTCTTAAAAAATATATTCAACCTTCTTGTAAAAATTGGGTAGCGGAAGAGGGTGATATTCAACTTTTGAAAAGATTATTTTTTTATTTTCATATATTGATAACAAAAATAATTTAAAAAAAATAAAAAATCATCTTTTTAATATATTTCTGAATAAAAATAATTTTAAAAAACAAAATCTGAACCATATTCGTAAATAATCATGAAAACCAATGTTTTAATTTTTCCACGTTTCATCCGTCAACTAAGTTTTGTTTGCATTCAATTCTATTGATGCCGCCTTTAATATCATTCTATGAATTAATGAGTAAATTATAGATTAGACCTTTAAGTTCTTAAAAACATATTAAATAGTCTCTCTTGTTTTGGAAATAACTAAATGAACGTTTCACTACTTTTACAATACTTATTTAAATGTTTTTTCATAAACAATTCTTTTCTTTCTGTATTACCTTTCCCCCCCTATTTCTTAAAGCAAAAAAGAAAAGAAAAGAAAAATAACATGAAATGAGTGAAAAGGGTTAAAAACAGATCTAAAAATATAGGGATTAATCAAATATTTGTAAGACTAGGGGGATTACTCAATTACTTTTGCAAGACTATAGGGATTAATTTATATTTTAGTCTGAATTTCTTTCTGACAGCTTCTAGTTATAGCCTTCTAGGGTTTGTGTGGTGGGGCATGGACACCATGTGCCTGCATGTGCTGTGTTTTCTTCTTAATGGCCCACTGCTGCTTTTCCTTCGAGCAAATAAATGGGGTGGCTTCACATTCTTCTTCCTTCTCATTCTCTCTCTCTCTCTCTCTCTCTAACATCATTATTCTAGGATTCTGAGACACACTTTCTTGGATCTGTAGAATTGCATCCTTCTGCAACTTGTCTCACTTACTTCTCATGATTTTCTGTGCTCTTGTTCTATACATCAATTTTATCAAGGTATGCTTCACATCATTATATATCTCGCTCCAACAATGCATCCTGTAGTTCCAATGACTAGCCAGATCCATGAAAGTGCATAGAATATTCACCTTGAACTCGCCATCATCTTCTTTCTTGAAATAATTTTCCAGCCTCACCCTCTCATGATTCTTTAAATCTTCTTTATATCTTTTCCCATTTTTCCTCTCTTAATTGTTTTGTCTGGAAATATATTTACTTTTTTAATTCTATGATACGGGTTCTCTCTTTAATTAGGTGATAAAAATAGTTGGAAGAACATATTGAGATGGCCAGCCACAAAAGTATAAGCCAGCTAATTGACCAAACTACAATGCTAGACTGAAGGTGTAAAGCTTGTAATTAACATTTCTTTTCTCGTGCTCACATCTCTTTCAAAATCTTCCTGTACTGTCTAATCTTACGCAGAATGCGCGATCCTAGTTCATTCAAGCAACAATTCCTCAAGAAATGGATAATGGGTCTCCAAGTCTGTGGTTCTGGGAAGCAGAACATGACCATCCTGGAGAGAAAGGAGGCGATAAAGCTATCAGCAGACATTGCCTTAGCTTCTGCTAGAGATGGAAGGACTCGTTGGAGCCGTGCAACCATTGCCAATGCTTCAAAACATGATGATAATAAAGTCCTTGTTCAGCACCTACTGGGCTCCTGAGAGCGAGAGCCTGAAGAAATCGTCGATTGGATTGGTCGTCAGAGACAACAAGAGGGTTAGATGCAAGAAAATCCTGAAGTGGAGTTGCTGCGTTAAGAGAGTAAGAAAAAGTGTGTCGCAAGTTGTTCTTGCCAAATCTATTGCTAAAAGGATGGTAAATAGAAAAACACGAGTGTTGAAGAGTCTTGTACCAGGAGGGGAATTTATGGATGATATCTGTCTGATTGAAGAAACCCTAGACTACATAGAATCTCTTCGAGCTCAGGTTGATGTAATGAGAACTCTTGCTAAGGCTACTGAGCTAGTCAATGGTAAATAAGAACATCGATGGAAAACTAGCTACTTTCTATAAATTCTAGATCTTCTGTTCCTTATTTCTCCCTGCAAGATCACTAGATATAATATCAGAAGGTGCTATAGGTAGCAAGGCACATGTACAGATGAACCATATTTATTAAATCAACCAAACCTTTTGTTTCCCTCACCTCTACTAGCTAGTCTTTTAATTTACATCAAGGTGATGAGCGAGATTCCGGAAATGTTTGCACAAATTTTTAAGACTTAATTATGGGTAGCCAGCTATATTGCACTGTGTATTTCTCTATTTCCCTTTGTACCGATGATGTTTCATCTTTTCATTTTGTTGCTCAAGATGGGATGTGCTCAATAATGCAAACAAAAGGCTTAGAAATGGTGTTCAAGAACAAGATTACGTGCCTGAAAAGTGATTTTTCATTTATAAATATATTAAAATGATTTAAAACACTATTATTTTTTTTAATTTAAAATAAAAATTAAAAAAAATTATTTTTTTTTCAAATGCATTTCCCAAACACCCCTTACATGAAGAAACTCATTAACAATCCATATTCCATCCACATAAAGAAAAGAAAAAAAGAAGAAAGGAAGGAATATAATATATAATCCAAAGAAGGAACTTCCACTATATGAGTAGTTGAATTGTTGCTTGAAATTCTACATTGATTGTCTTTTGTGTTCTTCGTTCAGTAAAGGGAACTAATTAACTATCCTGGTACATCCTGTAACTCAATCTGATACTTACCGTATGAAGTATTGCTTGGACAGCTCGCTGTTTGGTTCTTCTTTCCTTATTTTGGTTGAGGACGTGCGATTATTTTGCATTATTGAGGCATGTAGGAGCGAAAGTTTGTGTTGATATAAGATAGCAAAAAAGGCCAAATCACTATACCCGTGCACGCCCTGCATATATTATATTTATTTGATGGGGACAGCAGCAAATGTTTTAAGTTGCAGGAATTCATAAAATGTAGTCCATGATGATGCAGATATCCATGAGCCTGTCATCTGACCTAATGAAAGGCAACAGAGGAGCCGATGATCATAAATACTTAGATATATAGAAGAAGGTAGATATTAAATGAAGATAGAAGCAGCAACAGTCAACCTTTCTCGTTCAGTTTTTATGAATATTTTTCTAGTAATTTTATTAAAATTATTCTCTGGGGACCGAAACGGATAGCAGCTTCTTTTATTTTGTTGTTAACATCAGAGTAAGAAGATCGTAATCCATATATAGCAGTTTCCATTGTGATTACCATTAATTTATCAAATTTAAAGAGCGTCGTCACTGTAAGAAGCACCGGTTTAATGGGCCATGCATGTATTTATGTTTTCCCAGCTACTGTACCTAGATTTTTTCAGCAGTGAATTATCGAGGATAATTAGTTAATTTCATGATCGTAACTCTCAAAAAGATTGAAGATAGGGTTCTATAAAATACTTGGACGACAGTTTGATGGCTATCAATACAAGAATGGAGCAGTAAGTCATCTCTGCTTTTGTGACGAAAAGTTTACCGTCTATTGTTGCTGGCCAGCTATATATAATCAATCCATTCCATACATATAATGAGTAATGACAGACACAATGCATGATTCTCGGAAGCTAATAATGGTCTTAAAATATGCGTACCGTCATGGACAGTGAGTTGATTGTCTTTACAAAGAGGTGTGACCAGCAACCTAAAGTAAATAACAATGGTATTGGCATTTTCCATTTGAGAAGTAAGTCAAGAAAGCTACCTAATGGACTTTCTGATTGTCAGTTTTGTTCTGTTCAGCTATAATATTTTGTATTAGTTAAAAAAAAATGAGATAAAACAATGTTATTTTTATATTGGTTTAAATTCTGGCTCATTCTAGATTTTTCATCTAAATACCGGCCGAAACGTTCCGGTTTCTCTCCGTCCATTCCGTTTCGGTCAAATAGTATTTTTTTTTATAAATAATATATAATTTTACAATATCAATCATATCTCTTAATCCGACCGTTAGATTGAGATAAAATTTTACGATGAGTCTCTTAACATATTTAGATATATTATGTTAAAATTTCAGAACAATTAGAGAATGTATGACTTTGCGAGATTGATAATGACATGCTCGTAATATTATATATGTTCATAATTTTTTTAAGAAAAATCATTTTATCGTGTCATTTTTAGATTAAGTTGCACAATTCTAAATAATTGTATTTTTGGATTTGAACTAATTTTTTTAATATATATATATATAAACAGTACAACCTCAAAACGACATGCCAAAACACTCTAAAACCAAAATATTCCGTTTCAATTAAAAAATTTGAAGTACTAACCGAAAATAGAATTAAGAACCTTGTTCTACAGCTCGGTTTCTGCTTTGATGCTCCTGCAGAAATTATTACGAGCCTTCAGAAAAGCTGGAAAGTATCTATGTTTAGCCATTCCTTTCGTTGTATTGATCATAGAATCCATGGAAAGAATTACATGATATTATAGTATATTTCATAAGGTATTGGTTATGATTTTGGTGGTCAGTCCAAATTTGGGTGTGAGCACGAGTTTGACTTTGATTGCAAGAATACACCCATCTTATCTTGAAGACATCAAGCACGCTCTCAGCTTCACAGAACAAACATGGCCCAGCCACGTCGACCCAATAAGGATTTGGGTCACACTTCAAAAGAGAGGACTTGATCATTTGATCATGTACAGCCAGGCCCACAGTGGTAACTTTTCCAGCCGAAGAGCAGTGGGGGGAGATTTTTTTCCTTCGAATTACACGAAAATATTTTATTGTGCCGTTTATGGAAAACATATTTATATATTGAACAGTAAAGGATATTTTTATATATTTTCGTAGGTATATATCAATAAACTAGAGTAAAAATAAAAAATAAAATATTATCTAGTTTTATGGTAATTAGAAATCATAACTAATCTTTAGAGTTTTGGTTATTCTAAAAGAAATATAAACATTATTCTAAATAATTATATCTAAGATAAGTTACATTATATTTGTTTATGATATTGAAAAATACTTATGAGCTCTTGCTAAAATTGACTTATGTATATCATTAAAGAACTTGAAGGGTGCAACCTAGTTGTTCGGTCCTAGGTTTGACTCTCTAGAGATCACTAGTTCGAGTCTCACAACCCTTAGAGTCATTGAAGGCTGGTAACTTGCTATTCATTCCATGACCCGTGAGATTACTTGAGGTGCACGCAAGCTGATCCAGACACTCACATTACAAAAAAAATCATTAAACCTAATAGATTGATTTGGGACAGGTACTTTGATAATAAAGCTCAATCCACACTTAAAAACATAGGTGCTAACTGGAAAGTGGTCGTTGAGCTTGAATATGATGAAACTTCATTTTGACCTTTAATTTGTGAAAATTATTGTTTACTCCTTGAATTTTAGAAAAATTATAGTTTGGTTTCCATGGAAATGAAATTTGAGATTCTGAAAAGAATTGAGAGTAAATTATTGGGCAAAGTTTCAGTATATTTATGAATTTATGATATTTTCAATTTAGTATATTAATTTGATAAAATTACAATTTGACCTCTAAAAATCCAAGAAAATTCTATAATCCCTAGCTAAATTTTAGTTTTTTCCATATTGGTTTGAAAATTAATAAAGGCTTATTTGGTGAACTATTATTAATTTTATGAATTGTTTATTTGAAATTATATTTTAGAAAAACTATTTAATTTTTAGATTTTAAGAAAAATGACTAGTTTTGTTAAACAATGCATAAGATTAGCTAAAACCTTGGATAAGTTTATTTAAATAGATAGACCAAGTACCTAGCATATATAGTGGATATAGAGAAGGAAGTTCCCTAGTTAGACCAAGTTCTTATAACGAAAGAGTTCATCAATGTATTTTCTAATGAATTACCTGGATTGCCTTTGTATAGAGAGATTGAGTTTTTTTATTGATTTGGTCTCGGGTATTGAACTAATATTAATGATAACAGATAAATGACGCTAACATAATTGAGAGAGCTCGAGGAACAATTGAAAGATCTATTGGACAAAAAGTTCATTCGGCCTAGTGTGTCCCCTTGAGGAGCCCCGATGTTGTTTGTGAAGAAGAAAGATGAGTCATTAAGATTATGTATGTATTATAGACAACTAGATCGAGTTACAATCCGAAATAAACACCAACACCCTTATATAGATGATTTGTTTGATCAGTTTCAGAGACCTCCATTCTTTTCTAAGATTGATCTTCGATCTTGGGTATCATCAATTGAGGATAAGAAGGGAAGACATTTTTAAGACAACTTTTAGAGCTCAATATGGTCATTATGAGTTCTTAGTGATGTTTTTTGGATTGACAAATGTGCATGGACTTCATAAACATGGTGTTTGAGCAATTTATTGATCAATTTGTGATAATTTTTATAGATGATATTTTGGTGTGTTTGAAATCTAGAGCGGAGCATGAGCAATATTTGAGGATAGTGCTTCAAACTTTGCAAGATCATCAGTTGTATGGTAAATTTTTAAAGAATGAGTTCTGGTTGGAGAGTGTAATATTTTTGGACATGTTATGTCGAAGAATGGGATTAAGGTTGTTCCTCAAAGATGGAAGCAGTTAAGCGCTTGTTTATGCATATTTCGACAATAGAAAATAGAAAGTTTCTTGGGTTTAGCTGGAATATTAAGAAGATTTATAGAAAACTTTTCTCAAATTTTTGTATCATTGACTAAGATAACACAAAAGAATGTTAAGTTTCATTGGTCTAAAGCTTGTAAAAAAAGTCTTTGTTGAAATTAAAGTAGAGATTGACTACAACTTTCTATTTTAGCAGTACTATCAGGTTCTGGTGATTATAATGTTTATTGTGTTGCCTTGAGGGTAGAGTTAGGATGTGCTCTAATGCAACATAACATGGTTTTGTTTAGAGAAATGGTTTTTTTTCCCTTCACCAGATATTTACTTTTAAAACCTTATATTTTCTCCTCTATTTTATCTCATAAGCTACTAATCTCAATTTTTATTTTAAATTCACAATTTAGGTGATGGATTTAAACTTGAGTATTTTTTTTTAATTTCAGCTTCTATTTCTTCATTTGATTGGTGTTTTTCTCCTCAATTTTTTTTAATATGGGTTCAAAAATCATTTTTGATATATATCAACTTATACTAAATTCTTTTTTAATGATCATAAGTATATATATCGTATAGGACAAATATATATATATATATATATATATATATATATATATATATATATTACTTCCAGAAAAATATTATTATTGATATTTATTATTTTTCTTTAGATGATTCAAATAAACAAATTAAATATATTTTTGAACTCATACTTGATTCGATAGGTGTATCAAATAAATTTAGCGACACATGATCTAATTAAGATTGAGTCTAAAATTTAATAAACTAATCCGGCCAAATTCAATTAACCTATCCAAACCCACCAGATCAATTATCAAATATTAAAAATGAATTAATATGATGTTATTTTAGTGTTTATTCCAAAAAAAAAAAGGGGTTGTCACTTGGTGTTAATCCACTGATATATGGACTCAAATCCTTCACTAATTATGTCTAGAGATTGTAAAATCAAAAAGAATCCGAATTATCACCCCTACTTTATCTTTATATTATGCTCCAATTATGTCTAGAGATTGTTCTAATACAAAACCACCTTCGAATTAGTGCAAGTTTGAAAACTAGCCGCTTGATCTCCTAAGCTTAAGAATTTAGGATGAAAACCTAAATTTGGACGACAACTAACTCTCCAATCCCATTATTTCATCAACAGTTATATATATATATATATATATATCATAATTTAATTTACACAACAAGATTAAACTCGTTACTATATTGATTAATCTCCTGTTTGACATTATGTTTTTGAAAAAGTTTGAATTTTTTTATTTTAATTGATTTTTTTATTGTTTTTAGATCATTTTCATGCGTTAATATCAAAATTAATTTTTAAAAATAAAAAAAATATCATTTTAATATATTTTTAAATAAAAAAACAGCAACTATTCTTTCAAACAAGATTGAAATCTATGTAGCGTAGTGATTATCACTCTAGAATGACATACCAAGGATCCCTAGTTCGACATTGTGTTCTTGGAAGTTTAAAATGCAAGAAGCTGAGTAATTTCTTATCCGACTTTGGCAGAAACTTTAATTCAGAATCCGAACATATTAATCTTTACTAACCTTCCAAGAAAGGAGAACATTGCCCCTAGTCTCACGTCGGTGCTTAGTTTTTATCAGTCACGCACTCAACAATTAATTAAGAAGCACAAGTGATCACAAGCACTCAAATTATTCCCTAGTCACATGAGTCCAATGAGCACGTACACTTTTAATAATAGTAATTAAAAAAAAGGTTCTCCAAAGTCCACTAATCCATCATCAAGGCAGAATATTGGTGACCCCAAAGCCATTTTTAGAGATAATAAACCCCATAAAAAGCTACTCGACTAACTTTCATAAAACCCTTTTTAATACAAAAAGCTAAACCCTCGACCTTGTCATTAAACAACTTGTTAATCATCCAACCACTATTATAATCAGAGAATGTTTATCTTCACTGTTGATTCATGCTTTGTAGCTTTTTCATGGCTAACATCAATCATCCATGTCTACTTCCCTCTTAGCAATGTTGGCCCTACACTGCATGCTTGGTTAGAATCATGCCTCGCGATTCTTGTATCATACTCTTTTTTTTTGGGCTCGTTTCAGTTGTTTTTAAAAGTATTTTTTATTTAAAAATACATCAAAATAATAATTTTTTATTTTTTAAAAATTATTTTTGACATCAGCATATCAAAATAATTTGAAAAAATATTATAAAAAATCTTAATTTAAAATAAAAACATACTTTTTAAAACACCGTGCCAATTTTCGAAGGGCTAATGTGGTGGCCGTGGACAGCTCGAAGGAGTCACATATCACTTCCTCATCAAACCTGTTCATCATACTTAGCTTTAGTTTATGGTTTTCATTTAAAGATGCAAAGGAAATGGACCTCTGCATACCTTTATATATATATATATATATATATATATATATATATAATTTATTATAGAGGCATTAATGCTTGTGTAGTGGTAGCATGTGTTCTCATCATCAAATCTTGAAGGAACCCTCTCCAATCAAAATCTATTATCTAGAAAACTCTTGTTATACCTAGTAGGTCCCTTGTTCCCAACTCCATGTTCATATATTTATAAACATCCACTTACCTTTCCAACTGTGATATCTCATCTGTCTGAAACCCTTTTTTGATGAGCTTTAGCTAGGATCTGCATACGAGGACGGCAACAAGCTGTGCCTGCTAGCACTAACCCCCCCGCCCCCCAATAAATCCATGATTTCCCGTTTGAATCTGATCTCTCATATGAATCAATCACACCAACGGTAATGATTTAAGGAGGACATTGTCATGCTTTATTCTATCGAATAAACTAAACTCTACGTGTGTATGGGCCATATGATAAGAACCCTCATCACAATATCGACATTATAGTACTGATCATATAGGCATAGTCTATTTAGCATTCTTGCATGTTGAGACATACTTGTATCTGAGACTTAGACGAGCCTTTTCTCAATCTGCTGCTAATTTTATCACCTCCAGTTAGACACAAATACAGTCTATCGCTTGGATACATGGATTCAATCATGAAGCCAGCTCCCTCTGAGGCACATCCTGATACATTGGATTTTCTTTCGAGCACTTGGTGCAACTTTGCTGTTCAAGCTCTCCAACCAGACTTGCAAAACCAGCCGATTATTCTCCTGGATAATCCAATCAAGAAACTCGATTGCGACGTCATGAAACCTCCTTTCCCGGTGAGTAAATTTGTAGCGGTTTCTGTGTTTGCAGTGTTTTATGATTTGAGTGTTATTGGAGCAGAAGACATCAATGGAGGTTTATTTGTTTACCCTGCAGAAGATGGACAGAAGTGTCAAAACGGACGATGCCTTCAAGTCTCTGCCACCATGGAAATCCAATGATATGAAGGCAGGCACACTACAGAAATAGTATTGTGGTTATGATCAATTTTTATCATTTAGTAGAATTTATCCAAACCATAACCATTGCTTTATGTCTTCGGTTTTTGCTTACAGTCATGGATATGGATGCAGCAAGCAATGCATCCTGAACTGAACTACAACAGTTGTTTCCGCAAGAAATGGGTGCATAATCCTGTTCTCATTAACTTAAGCTTTTGTAATGAGCTATAAAAACACATATAAAATGGAGCTTGATCTAAACAATTCTTAATGCAGTTCCCATGGAAAAATATACTGCCCTTTAAGACCATTTCAATAAAGAAATGGCTGAAAGAGATAAAGCTGAAGCGAAAAGAAGAAGAGAGGCTACAGAAAGCTGAAGTGCATGCAGCTATATCAGTAGCGGGTGTAGCTGCTGCCTTAGCTGCAATTGCTGCTGAGAACTCCAAGAGAGATGGATCCAGCACTGCCAAGGACGCCGCCATAGCCTCCGCTGCTGCTTTGGTTGCAGCAAAATGCGCACAAGTTGCAGAGGCAATGGGGGCGAAGAGAGAGCAGCTTAGCAGTGCCATAGGTTCAGCCATGAGTGGCACAAATTCAAGTGACATAGTAACACTCACAGCTGCTGCCACAACTTGTAAGTTCCTTCAGTTATTTGGTTTTAGAAATATGAGGAGTGCTTTTTAATTCACCTGATAATAGAAAGAATTTTTCTGTTTTGACAAAGAGAGCTATCATTGGGCTATTGGGTTTAAATAAATAGATTGGCCTCACAATTGGGCCATAGCTACAATAATATGCAAACCCAGAGAGTTTTGTCCACTTACTTCCTTAGTTGTGTGCTTTTGATTACAATTGTTTATAGCATTGAAAGGAGCTGCCACCCTTAAAGCAAGAACAGGATGCAAGAACAGACTAAATGCACCAGTTCTCCCTTTAGAGGATAACAATGGCATTGATTTTGACTTTGAGAAGTGTAAATCAGTACTTGCCAATGGAACAGATCTCCATGTTGAAACACCTGATGGTATGTTGATGGAGAAGTCATTTCTGGAATGTTAGGTAGCTTAAATAGTAAAAATCATTTTGCTTGATTATGTATTTTTGTGTAAACAGGAGATTTCAGGGTGAGATCTGTGTCTATCATCCTTAGCTCCAAAGCCAAGGTTTGACTATATTCCAGTCTTATTTCAGATTCTGCAATGCATTAATCATCAGAGGTCATCAAAGCTCACAAGACATAACATCCGTGTCATGCATGAACAGTTGAGATTAATTAGTCAAGATATCCATAACATTTCTTTGAACTATTAGTCCATGTAAGTTTATCTCTGGTGTAATCTTAACCATTGATCCTTGAACCAATAATTACACAGGTTATTCTTAAGTTGAGGAAGCTCAATATCCTGAAAAGCAAGAAGGAAAGTAGGTTATACGATTCCTGCCATCCATTTTTTCTTTTAATTACTTCATCTTAAAAGATAGCAGAGATTTAACCATTACGAGAACCAAAAATATGCTTCAGGTATTGTACTGGACCTGCATGCTGAGTTGTATAAAGATTCAGAAGCTGATCGAGAGGATGATCATACAGGTTACCTTATCGTGCTAACAACCAATATGGGGATAATCAAGCTAGATATGGGGGATGATTATGATCGCTACAAGACATGGGCCACAACCATTACTCATATGCTCATGCTCACCACTTCTTATGCAAACTATGAGCTTCAATTCTATGAACACTGAAGCTGCTAATCTACTTTGTTGTGCCAGATCGATCTGCATATTCTGTACTTTTACTATGTAATTATTTTCAATTACATTATAGTTTTTGTTTAATCCATATAAATAAAAACTGTTATTCAAATGGTAAAAACGATTAATCAGAGAACATAGCTGTCATATGGTCATCTCAGGCAATAATTTTGCAACCAGAACTTAATACCAAAATAATAATCAAGTCATGGAGGATCAAAACAGATACATGGGAAACATCGTAAACGCTGTACATAAATCATGCGGAAAAGCACACCAGATATGATTGAAAAATATTAAGTGATAGAAGATCATGATTTAGAGGGGGGTAACAGGGGAGATAATGTCTTTGTATGCCTTAAAGCTTTTCATATTGATTAAAACAGTTTGTTAAGGTATGCGCATGAAGTACCAAAGATCATTTAGCTATTGAAAAGAAAGGGCAAAGATTAGCTTTCGAAAACAGTGAGAAAAAATTTCAAGTGGCGAAGATGGGGGCGATGGGGAGAACAGATTTATACTTGAAACAGAGATAGAAAGTGGCAGGCCTAAAAGAAAAATAAGAATGGCTGGCTGGAATGGGAAGATGGATTTCTAATTGGTCTCTTGACATGCCTCAATTCCTTGAGTGAATCAGCTTGCTATTACAAAAGCAGCAGAGCATAACCAACAAAACATAACTTGATTCACCATAGTAACAGAGATATTAGAACAGATGCTATTGCAGTTTTAATGAAGTCTACAAACTCCAACAACAAATGTCTTAACAGAAATAACACTGGTAAGAGACATCTAGAAGCTGAATTTGTGAAAGACACAACATGACTAAGCAGACTCATAACCTGATGTTACATTTGGAATTGGCACTTCCATTTTATACAACTGCTGGGACGCCAATGCCATGAAGCAACTCAATCTATTTAATCTCAGAAACCTGTAGGAGACTCTTGAGAATATGGACTTGCAATTTTAGTTTCATAATATGCTCAATAGACTTCTGAAACAAAGTTTCAACACCAGCCTCTTCACAGTCAGGAATCATTTCCTGCAAAGTGGAAATGTTTTTTTTCATGGAAGATTTAACAAACTTCACCTTCTTTTTGGCTATCGAATGACCCTTTTTCACCTTCATGTCTCTTTTATTCATGGATAACTAGCAAGCAAGCACGTCTAGTGATGAAAGAAATCCTAAAGGTCAAAATACTTGTGAGACGTGAAGACCTATGGGATAAAGCAGGTTTATATAGATGAGCTTCACTCCCTTGGGACAATAGTGTAAAGGAATATGGGGCAGAGGTTGTCGAGGTTCATTATATTTTGTCATGTTGTGATTTCTATATAATACCCATTTTAAACAAAGCTCAAGTTTTTGTTCCTACATATCACAAATAGAAAATGCTAGGAAACTTCAAGGAGTCTAATGATTTTGTTTGCCTCTAGACACTATTTTAGACAGTTAATGCAATAATCGATTGAAAGTGTAGTTGAGATTGTTTTTTAAAATATTTTTTGTTCAAAAATATATTAAAATATTATTTTTTAAATCATTAAATAGAAATAATTTAAAAACACCCAAATTTTTAATTTAAAATAAAAAAAAATTAAAATAAAAAAAAATTTCAAAAATAATTTCGAAACACAATCCAAAACAGAGCCTCAGCACAAAAGCGTGGCAAACATTTACTGGAATTTAAAACTCCCAAATTGAAGTTGACTTATAAACAAATTTATCTTCTGTAATAAGGTTTTAATATTCCTCACAAAGTAGGAGAGTGCACTATATTCTACCACAACCTCAATCCCCCACTGATGCGGGAGTGTTCTCATTTGAGTCATACAAGTCCTGGTTCAAGTTAAATTACCAAAATAAAATTTTCCTTGACCATCGATGAGGCTTCTAAACCACTTTAATTTAAGTATCTAATATACTCAAAAATCCCCTTGATGTAATAATGCTTATCTATCCTTGCTGTTTTTTCCCATATGCTTAGTGTCTCTTTAGTACTGTATTTCAAAAATATTTTTAAAAAAAAATGATTTTTTATTTTATTTTAAATTAAGTATTTTTGATGTTTTTAGATGATTTTAATGTGCTGATATCAAAAATAATTTTTTTTTAAAAAAAATAAAAAATATCATCTTAATACATTTCTAAACAAAAAATATTTTTCAAAATAACTGCAACCACAACCACAACCACACTCTGAACAGGACATTTACAGTGAAACAGCGGAAGGAATATTTAAAGAGACCAGAAGGCAAGGGCCTTCAACTAATATCTAATGTAAAGGACCACTAGATGAGAATGAAGTTGAGGGGAACACTATGTACTTTGTATGGTACGGATGCTTCTGTAATTCTTGCTTACCTCTCATTCTCATTTCTCGTTCTGAAATTCTATTTCATTTCCATTTCTCCACGTAAACAATGAAGTTGTGATACAGAGCACATTGTCAGCATAAACCGACCAGACCAACCACAAATAAATCTTTGTTCTACTGTAAATTGTCCACATCCCGCTCCAGCCAGAGAGTCTGAATGATGCTGGCTGGATTATTTCTTGCTACCATAATAGGTGTGCAGTAAACTCAACAAAACCAACTTTTCTTAAGAAAATTAGCACCTGTACAAGTTAAACCGACCCATAACTTTAGAGCTTATGCCTGCAATTACATGCATGAACCTCCTGTTCCAAGATGTGGTCCTTACACAGCCTGTTTTTTTCCCCCCTCTCTTTAAGGAACCTAATCTAACTGCAAGTGGGTTCATTCATCTCCACCCACCAACAAGACCTGACATAGGTTTTCAAGGCTGCCATGAGATGATCATAATGGGCAAAATGAAACTCAAATTTCATGGAAGAGATTGGAGATTCAAAGAATGTGAGCTATATTGAGTCAAGTAGGCCAACTTGCACAGTGGAAACTAATGGCATTTTATTTGCAGTTCATTGCATCAAGATTGACATATGAAATAACGGCATTTATCATAAAATCTATAGAGCTGTCCCAGCTCCCAAATTGACAAATCATGAAATAAAGGCATTATCTTAAAACATATAGAGCTGTCCTAACTCCTAATTGATTGGACACATCACAGAAGCCACATGCACACTGCTTTGAATAATGCCAGATATGTATATCACTTCTCATGCCCGTCAAAGAATATTTAACGTTTTACCTATATGATAGGTCCATAATTTTCTCTCTCTCCCTGATTTCACTTTGGATTATGTAATGAAGTCTCCACAGATGTGACTTCAAGTCATTATAGAATTAACAAACTTCCAATTGAGGTAGTAGAGATCAGGACTAGTTGAATCGGAAGGTCTTTTCATAAAGGAAACAAATATTACAAGTCCTCTTTTCTTAACCACAGGAGCTTGCAAGAAATTGGAATGTGAATAACAGTTACTTAGATGCAATTATTATGTTTTTACCTGTGCTGTCTCCCATCATAATTGGAATGTTGATTTAGCACTACTCTATTCTTAACTTCTAAGTTAAACCAATCAAGGATCATGATGATACGTTAGGATAAGGTTTCTTCAAACATCATGGCACTGTGGAATGACAATGGGAATCACTAAATGAATTTTAAAATAAGAAAATATCAATGTACACCATACCAACTACAAGGATTCCCTTCAAGTGAGGAAGTAAGCTCCATAGATCTAAAGTGACTAAGAAGTGTTTCGACAACAAATTAATCTTGGGGAAAAAAAGGGAAAGAATCATCAGAAACCTGTGAATTGGATACAATGACTGACTGCACAAAAAAAAATAGAGCAATTCCCACTAGTTAGCCAAAGCATATACAACCACTGATGCTTGAAGATCACGGTCCACCTTGAAGTGGGCATGGAAAAACCTTCTTATCTGCCATTATATTTTAAACTTAGCCACAAAGAAGATATGGTGACACGAAAAGAAAAACTATATATTGACATAGATTCTGCATGTACCTCTGTGAAAGAATGTGAAATCAGAAAATCTCTTAACAACTGCTCCTCTGAATCAAATAATACAACATGACTAGGCAAAGACCTGTTTGTCATCAGTGTGGATACAAAACTAACAGGATCCATCATGAAGTGGTCTGACTCATCTGGAATTCCTTTCTCTTCACTGTTGAATGAGGTATCAGATGAAATTAAGAACATTTAACAATAGCATTTCAAGAAATATACTCTTAACCGAATTGCTAAACTCCAAACCTTGGAGAGCAATCCAGAATACGCATCGGCAGATCATAATGCAGGGTGGAGTAGTAAGGAGTGGCATGGCAGGGCATTAGAAACAGGATACCCTTTACCTTCTGATTTTGCGCTTCTTTGGATAGATAAATCATGACATCCTCAGTTCCTCTCTGTCTAGCATACTCAGAAGTAAGATCAACAGGATAAAACAGGGGGGGAAAGGTACTAAAGTGAACCTTTTTCTTTGAAAGCTCCCTACCACTCATTCTTTTTTCTTTCTCAGGGTTGATAGGTTTTATTTCTCAGCTAAATTTGAGAAGATAAAATAAGCAAAAAGCAAAAACAGGAATAACATCAAAGCAATAAGTCACATTAAAATCTCAGCTGTTGAAGCGGACAAAGGCTTCTGATCAGCTTTGAATTTGGTAAAGTTGAGGAGGTATCTCACATACCTGATGAACCAAGCTCATGTACAAGGCCATCGGAATGTTAGTGGCAAGCAAGAAGAAGATGGCAAATCCCACTTTTGAGGGCCTTTTCATATGACTGTCCAGAGAACCTTTTCTTCTACTATCAGAATCAGCTTTTTCCATAACAGATAATGAATATCCAGAGAACATCAAAGCTATCGGGAGCATAGGCAAGACAAACCTGCAACTCATAGTTTATTAGAGGATAAGCTAATTTAGAAACAAGAGTCAATCAGTTTCCATACAAAACAAGGACACGAAGAAAAAAAAGGAAACAAAGCCAAATAGAGAGCACCTGAATTCTTTATGCCCCTGAACACTGTAAACAATTAAAACCCATGCAATGAGTCCAGAGAGCTTCCAGCATTTAGACTTAATGCTGCCAGCAATTGAAAATGGTAAGAATGTGAAGAGCATGACTGTAAATCCCTGAGAGAAGTACCAGTGCCACTTGTGAGTTCCATAATAATCTCCGCCAGATGAAAGAAAATTGAACTTGAGAAAATTAAGGGGTACAATGACCCATGAGCCATACATCAAACGATCCAATAAACATGAAAGCCCAAGCACCAAAGCCCTGACAATACACAAAATTGTAATTAAAACAGCAATATAACCATACAGAATAAAATTAGAACAAAAAAATTTAGAAGACGAATCCGTGCAATTTACAATGTATTCTAAAGCTCTAACTGCAATTCAATGCATTGTTTTCCCCTTCCTTTCTATTGTCATGATGTAGGTTTAATCCAGCTACATTTAGTATGCATTACAAGATTAACCCCCTCAAAAGTTCCAGACAAAGCAGCTCACCAAATGTGAGAAAACTAACAAGGAAGTAACTAACTAAACAGAGCCAGAAATGAAGTTCTGAAACTGAAATGCAGCATTTTCCAACAAACCATGTCTTGAATTGTATAATGTCAGTGCATTTGATACGACTGAATTGAACAAGAAAAATATTTTAAAGTGTATATTTATGATGTTCATTCAACTCCATTGTTAAGAATATCTCAAAGGAAGCATGACATATTTCCTCAATGCTAGAAGAGAGCGTAATAGTTTGCTACCGATAGCTGGCTATTGACCACCATAAAAATGATAATTGCAGGTAGCTTCTCAAGATCAAATAGTCATTAAATCCATGAGATTTATTTGCTAACAGCTAATAATAGCATAAGTAAAGGCAATTGCACCAGTAGAGGTAACACTAATGGAAACTGAACAAAATGTCTCAAGCCTATGTCTAAAAGGTAGCAACCACAACTCTTAAGTGTTGCACACAAGTAAGGCAAGTTGAGTGACCTCCTTTTGACATTGAGCAAATATCCACTGGCAGATGTGGACTGGTTGTGTAATGTCCAAGATTCGCAAACAATTGGGGCAAAGCTCCATACTGTCTCTTAAGGAGCCTGGACATGTTAATTAATAAATACTATCCCTTAAGGGGCCTGGACATGTTAATTAATAAATACTATCCCTTAGGGGAGCCTGGACATGTTAATTAATAAATAATATCCCTTAAGGAGCCTGGACATGTGAATTAATAAAGGCAAGCAAAAAGCTATAACATGTAATGCTCAACACCTATTGTATGTGTCAGACAGCATTGTCAAGAGTCAGGCAGATTATCAAAATGTCCCTGAGGGATTTAGATGATAAATTCAAGAAATAGATACTCGAGGCATTGGCAATTTTCACTGCCTATGAGAAGAGACTCATAAACCAATTAGATTG
The DNA here is from genome assembly GCA_029228465.1 of Salix viminalis. Taxonomy (NCBI): domain Eukaryota; kingdom Viridiplantae; phylum Streptophyta; class Magnoliopsida; order Malpighiales; family Salicaceae; genus Salix; species Salix viminalis. The sequence goes on from CM055443.1 coordinate 3,046,594, forward strand.
ATTTGCAGACATAAAGTGCACTAATAATAACAATCAAAGTCTTTGTAGAGAAATAAATTTCATGTTCATAAGCAAAAATGGGATTAACAAAATAAAATCCCTCCCCCTTATTCCAGCACAGATATCAAGTTTCAACAACTAGGTTTCTGACATCACCCTATTTCTATGTTAAATGTTGCAATCATCAAATCATAACTTCCTCATATTACTTGCATTTAATTTCAAAACATTTGGATCATGACTATTCATGCCACAAAATCAAATTAATAAAAATACAAACCTGGGAAAAAATAACTGTGAAAGACATAAGAAAATTATATAGAGTGTTAATGAATTATAGACAGGAGGAAATGAGGAAAGATATAAGACCTACCCAATGGGAACCACCTCCAGAACAAGGAATTTCAATCTATCACGTGTTACAGCCAGCTCAAGAAGGCCAATATAGACCCATGTAACAGCACTTGTTGGCCGAATTGCACAAGCTAATGCTGCTATAGCCAAACCCCACTTCCTTAAAACCAGGGGAGCTTTGCTGGGAGAAGCTCTCATACAGGGCCAGTAGTATAAACCGACCAGTGTAAGAACTGTTTCCAAACTATTTGACAATGTACGGTTGAAGCAGAAAAACATGAACCAGTTTGCCAATTGAGAAAAAAGCTGTAAGGGTTAAGTCCATCATCTTTCACAAGCATGATTGTTACCCATAATTATAACAGACCAGCAGTTCAAGTTTAAAATGGAATTAAAAAGCATTTAATTTATTAGTCAGTTTAATCTGACAAGAAAAAAGAAAAAAAGGATACTGCCCATTTTGCCACAGAATTGCCAAAGATGGCATTTGAAAGTTTGTAGAAATATAAATCACCAACTGCAGAAAACAGGGCTTGCAGCAACCGTGGCGAGTGTGCCTACAAAGCATCAGACATGAGAAATACATTGACAGCTGCTAAATATTGCTTCTAAATGCAACAGACAAGCACCATTATTACAAGCACCTGTTGTTTGTTTATAAATGAATATGAAAAGAAGAAAAGTTACCCATTTTTATGCAACTCTTCATATCAAGAGAGCATGTATTTATTTGGTGAAAGTTAGGTTCAATTTATAATTAACTAAATAAATTACAGTAAGACTTCGTGCTTGCAATTAGAGATGGTTAAAGTTGATCACAAACGTAAGAAATTGTTATACATTACTGATTATTTGAAACAAATTGCTGCATGATAATTTCTCCAGCAACTCTGTCCTAACAATCATGGGCTTAATGCACATGTATAAGTACTATAAAAATGTTGGTGGTCACCATTTCTAACTCTTCAACCGCTGTTATGATGCACCAAAAATAGCATCAGTAAGAAAATCACATGGGTTTCACCATGCCCTTCAATTGAAAAGCCTTATAATAATAATAATAAAGTAATCTCCTATTTCATGAGAAGCTTCAAGCATTCAAATACAATTTTCCTACAGTCCTCAAGTCCACCAAGGTCAAAAGGTGTACAACAGCATACCAGACCCTTTCACCTCACAGGCATGCCACAGAAAAAATCTTTTTTGAGCTTTATACTAATCACACACCCCAATTCCTTAAGATTTCAACATCTTTTAATAAACAATACATTTGTAATTTAAATCCAGGATCACTTCATGATGGTGGTGGTCATCAAAATATCGAATGTCCTTTCACCCTACTTCCTGTTGAGTCTAGTTTAACCCTCAAACCTGTTGCAATATGCATCACAGAAATTGGTAGTTCAAACCACTCAATGCCTAAAATCTCACAAATGAATTTGAAATAACCCTGATTGTCCCTTGCAAAAATGCATCTTTTTCCAACTTAACAAACATAAAGAAAACAGTACAGAAATATTAAAAATCATATTAACCAAGAAAACAAACCGAAAGCTATATTTACCATGAACCATGGAGTATCAAGACCAAACAGTGCAAGAACTTTGTACAGCACAGCAAACACCAACGGATGGAAATAGCTACGAATCCCCTTCCTCCATTCCCATGTCAGATGACCATACCTGCCATTTTAAACACATTTTAGTAATAACAATTTCCTTTATACCACTTTCACTACTTCCAAACCAAAATCAAAACTTTCTCTAAGCTTTGTTACTACACGAAACAAAACTAAAGTTTATACCTTCAAACTCGAACACTTAACTTCATCTATAAAGAACAAAAGGGTACGTTCAAAAACTCAACTTGAATGCCAAAAACACTAAAAGAGCGCTTCCAAAATAGCATGAAGTTTAAAGCTTCACGTAACTGTACTAATATTTGGCCAAAACAAAAGGGCAGTTTCCAAATTGAATAGAGAATGAGAGTATTTACCCAAATACAATTCGATGGGCAACTTCAAGGGCTTGCCAGTGCTCATCTGGATTGAAATAAGTTTGAATCAGCAGCGAATTGACAATTCGGAATGCCAAACAGAGTGTAAAGATATTCTTTTCAGAGGAAAAGAAATTGGACTTTTGGGATTTGTATACTTCTTGTTTGGGGATATCATGGTTTTTGGTTGCAAAGGGTTTAGTGGTTTGTGATTTAGCTGAGGCATTTCGTCTCTGATTCATTCTTCACAAAATTAGCAGTGAGAGAACTGAAAATTAGATCACAATCAGCGTCGACTTACGATGCCAAATGCCATGTCGAAAAAGGCCAGTTAGTTTTCTAATCACTTTACTAACTACAAAGCAGTCCTTACACTATTATTTATATTTCAAAACAGTCCATTATTATACAAGCAGAACTCCAACATGCAAAAGATGTATGCATGTGATTTTATATATATACTTTCTAACACCTTATAAAACAGAAGTTTGATTCCTAACATCTATCTACCTGCCATACAACAATTTCCCTATTCTTGATTTCCCCCCGCTGCGGTCTTTTTTTGCTTTTTCATAATTACCATTGGTCACTATCTCTATCTTTCTCTCCTGAGAAAGCAAAAACATAAGCCAATTGTAATCATCAACTTAACCGGAGAATTGGGATGCTTGTTTTGCTTTCACAAATATGGCAGACCACGAGCTCAATGAAACCGGAGATGGTGGTGTATCAGGGATGCTTCTTTTCGTCCTTACTGTTGCATTGAATCCTCTAGCAAGAAAGATGTGTGAATCATCTTTATGGGCTGGCTTTTTTATGGGCCCTCTATTGTTGGTCTAGCTGTTTCAAATGGGCCCCCACTGAGACTTTCTGTTTTGGAGAAGTTCGAAGCAATCACAGGTTACATCCTTGCAATTTTTGTCACCACCCAAGCTATTGAGTGAAAGGTTAAAATCAAGAGCCTTATGAGTGAAAGGTTACATCCTTCCAATGTTATCATTCTCCATCCAAGAAGATGTAAATTACCTTTAATGTCGTCTTTCATGAAAACAAAATGTACTATATTATTCTTCAATCTTCAATCCAAGGGAAAAGACGAAATGAGTTATATACTTTAAATTTGAAAAAAAAATTGGATCAATCAAATAGAGATGATGATTTTATTTATTTATTTAAGTGAGCAACTTGCTCTCAATCAACCAAACAACTAGTTTAATGGTCTGGACTAATCAGATGACAGTTAGTGTACTTTTTATATATAGATTGATTTTAATACATTTCTTAGATAAGAGATATGCTCTACTGGCTAATAGATTTGTAGTCCTAAATTCTAATATTCCAATAATGTATAGTGGTTATTTATGCCCACAAACAATATTGAAGAGGAATGTATGAATGAATGATACCAGATTTTGTATAATTAAAACATATTAATCAATTTTTTTTCATTTATATACTAATCAAAAGGTCAGGTCCTAGATCAACTAGAGAAAAAATTAAAAAATATATTTGAGGTGTTAATATTTCACATGAAAAAGCTAAGAAATAATTTATATATATTATAAATAATGAAATTTAAAGCATTATTTCAAAAGGCTTCTTATTTTACATTTAAAAAACACTATTTTTTTTTTATAACCGGGGTATCCGGACCAGCTTGCACGCACCATAACTATATAATGAATTTTAATATGGGTTATTAATCAACAAGAAAATGACGTGTGCATAAGATTGGGCCAAGCAAGAGAAAAAATTTTTGTGATTGGCTTTGTGTGCATGAAGCAACATTTATGCCTTTTGTCTTCGATAATAATTTGTTTTTGTCCTTTGAATTAAAACCACTCATCATGTAGACTTTGTTTTCTTAGAAACAAACAACTTTAAGAGACATGATATAAAAAAATATATATAAAACTAATGTTTATAAATAACTTTTTTGGCCTATTGCAAAAATTAAAAAATGAAATGAAAAAAAAAATCTTGCATAGGCTATGCCTAATCACCTGTTCCAGGGCTGACCCGGCAAGTCATATGAGTCTCACCGGACCAATTGCAGGCCCGAGTCTTGCCTTGTCAAGGCTCCAAGTCAGCCTGCCATGCGCACGGAAGTATGAAAACTGTGCTAATTGATGTCTTCATTTTCTATTAATCCCTTAACAAATCATTTGCATTCATGCGTTTCACGGCTGTTCATCTTCAATATTATAAAAAATGATCTAAAATAATCTAAAAATATTATAAAATTTTAATTTAAAATAAATAAAAAAATTATTTTTTTTCAAAAACATTTCTCATACACATTCCCAAATACAGGGTTTAAGGTTCAATGAAAACCTTGCACTTATATTTTGAATAAATGACTTCGTGTCAAATCTGCTGTAATAATTATGTTCTTCATTCAAACAGCTTAATCAGATGCTTAACAATTATAGTTAGTGCTCTTAACAACTGTCTTTGGTAACTGGTTAGCTAGAGGTTCTTATGGAATTTCTAATAATATTCTATCAAAATATCTGGCCATTATTTTTCAAATATTTCTTACTTGAAATTATATAAAAAAAATATTTTATTTTTATTTTTTAGAATTTACTTTTAAAAAAGGTAGCCATGAAAGGTAATTAAGGAGTCAATGGGCTCAAAACATTAAATATGTAGGGACAATCACACATGGTGTCACAAATAGCCCTATAAAATGGTCCCAACCGTTCTCATGACCCTGTCAGCACCAGCCATTAATGTTGATCGCCCCGATATTCCAATTATTTAAACAATATGATTTTTTTTTTCTCTCATTGAATGCAGAAACAGCCTGTCTAGTGGAGGATGCAGTTGTGCGTTCCAAATCAAATTTGGATTCTCTTACATTACATTTATTGTGCTAGACTAGATGAAATCATTCATTAATCTGTCTACTATTTTTTCAAAATTATAATAACCCTTCTTATATATATATATATATATATATAGACTAGATGAAATCATTCATTAATCTGTCTACTATTTTTTCAAAATTATAATAACCCTTCTTATATACAAATTATCCACCCTCTTGGCACACTAATTATCCTACTCAGTTTGATAAAATTCATTGGCACACAGCAATCGACACACTCATTCAGGGCGTAGACGATGACACGTTAAGCGCTGTACAATCTCTTTCCAACATTTCCAATCAAGAATTGTCAACAAATGCTCTAACCAGATGGTGCATGATATAAAACTACTCTCGCATGCTCAATAACTATGCCCTCCTTTTTTTCTTTTTCTTTTTTGGAAGAATACCGATGCCCCCCATTAATGCATGGTAATGACAAATCTGGCTGTGTTTTTTCTTACCTAACGTACAGAAACTGTGTGCTTCTGGGTGGTTTTTGAATCAATTTCTGATGCAAATTACTGTACTGAATGGTGAACTAATCAAACAATAACTTTCAAATTATACAACATTTTAAGCATGTGAAACCATGGAAAAGAGGGGGGAGGGGGAGGGGGAGGGGGAGGGTGAAAGGCATAATCAAATATAAATGCATCAATTTTGTGTTTTTGGATCAGTTTCATCATTGCTTCTTTCTTTCTTTTTCCAGCTACAGTTCCGATTCTGACTCACTTAATGTAGAAATTAGAAAACGAAGAAAATTTTCCGGGAAAAAGTATCCGGGAAAAGTTGACAAAAGTATGCTAGACATTATGTGTAAAGGATGAGTGAACAACCTTGTTTTGTCTTCCCACAAGCCAAAGCAGAGTCCTCCTTGCAAAGGAGGGTGTTTTTGCTTGAAATTCCAAGCTATTACAGCTCTGGTTCTGCTCATCACAACCCCGTTGACTATCTCCATTTTCCCACCTGCCAAAGCTTATTTCAGAATGGGTCCTCACATCACCATCCCCCTTATTCGTCTTGAAATCATCACCGGCGACAACATTTTTATTCGCTGGAAATCGAAAGGAAAAGGCCCTTCTTGAAGAATCCTCAGTTGAATTCTGCTTCACCTTTTTCCCTCTAAGCCATATCTTTGATATAGAAAAGCTCTCTCTTTTGCTTCTACCAATGGCATTGCCGCTGCTCGAAGCAATACTAGCAGTCCCGTTAGCTTCAGCACTTTTAAGGCTTTCAAATCCATCAAATTCTCTTCTCGATTCACAATCACATTCAGACATTGCTAGCCTGTGACCAGGTGTTAAAGGCAAAGTAGGCTTCTTGCTTGACTGCTTCTTCATCGGAGTCCTTATAGGTACTTGCAATGAAGAATTCTCATCCAATACATACTCAAATGACCCCATCGAATAGCACCTTCTTGAATCAACATTATTAGTGCTACTCCCTTCACCATTATCCACACTCCTAAACTTTCCTAGCTTAACAGGAACCACCTTATCCGTTGAATCCACTACTATTGTAGGGGCAGAATCTTCCTTTGTCAAAATTTCACTCGACTTATGTGAAATATCCAAACGAGACGATCCCAATTCATCGTCTCCAAGACAGCCCAGATGGGAATTTGCAGTCAAAACTGAAGTGGTTCTGCCAACATTAGCCTCTCTATCATTGACAATCTCCCTTGAGCTCTCCCCTCCAGATTCAAGGACAAGAACAATGGGAGAGCAGCCATTGTTCGGAGAGAAATCAGAGAGCAAGCAAGCTCTACAAAGAGGGCAAGTGGAGTGAGACAAGAGCCATGTGTCTATACACTCCATGTGAAAGGCATGACTGCATTTTGGCAACAGCCTAAGCTTATCTTCAGGTTCAAATTCACACAAACAAACAGCACAGTCAAAAGGGTTCTTCAATCCTATAATGGTTTTGTAGTGGAACACGGGGAGAGCATCTATAAATGTCTGGTCAACACCGGCATCATGAAGGTGAAAGAGTTGCTGCAACTGACCTTGAAGAGCAGTCACACTCTCTAAGTCGTCAGTTTCCCTATTAGGTGGTCTTGAAAGAAATCTAACTAGCAGGTGAAGCAACCCAGAAACAAAGAAAATAATGGCTAGAATTACAATGATCAGCAATATACTAGGACTAACCTTGGTGCTCAAGTTGAAACCATCAGTATCAAGTTGTGGTTGTGGAGGTGGCTGAGAAAGAAAATATGGTTGTTGGGTTGGAGAAATAAAGGTGCTTTCTTTGATTTGTAGGAGAACCCAATTCATATTTTCTTAACAAAAAGAAAGAGAAACTCAACAAGTTTGAGCTGAACCAAGTGATGATACCAATAAGCACCTCATTTGCTACAACAAAATAAATCCCAAGCCCCAATGACGTATCCCCGGAGACCCAGAAGTTATTACAAGACAAGGTCTATGTCACTATAGTGTGTGGGATTAAAGGTCTTCTGGTTGGATTTTGAGAACTACACACTAGTATAGTTTTTACCTCTCTTTTTTTTCCATGAGTAAGGAAACTGTAGGGCAACTTCAGAGAGAGTGAAAGGGAGGGAGGGAGAGAGACAGGAAAGAAAATTAAATGTGGCACTTAAAGGCCTGATATAAATGGTGTGGTCAGTGCCAGAAGGTCAGATTTCAAAACAACGGCAATAAATCTTCCACCAGTGCACAGCATAAATGAGATTAAGATCTAGCTGGCTTTAAATTTTTCTGCTAATCTGAATTAGGGAAAGATGGAATACATTATATAAGAAAAAGTAAAAGAAAACTTTGTTTTTTAGTAGGTGACCAGATTTATTTATCTATTTTCTAATGATCCCATCACCAAATACAACAGCGGGGATTCTTCTCCTAGTTTGACTTCAGATAAACTCATCTAAAAATCATCAGCCCCAATGCCCCTTTTGAGTCCCCAGAAGAATACAAATGCTCCTTCTCTGCTACACATTTTGTTGTGGCTCGGAAATGTGAGTCTTTTTCTGTTTCCTATTTCTTACGTTTGGTTTTTACTCTGAATACATTCCCTTTCAGTTCTTCTATTCCACCCCGAACCTAATCTGATGTTCAGAGCATTGAGATATGAGAACCCTCTCTCCTCCTTGGTGCTACGGACACAGGATTTTGAGAATCACAAGGTCTAGGATCGTAGAAGAAGAAAAAGAATAGAAGAAGAAGAAGAAGCATAGGATACTGTTGTCTTTCAGCAAGTGAAAAAAGAGAGGCAGGCAGCTTCCGAGGTGTTTACTGGGCCCAATATTTGCCTAGGAAGTGATGCTGATTTTCCTTTTTCATTTTTTTCCTCCACTTTGTCATGGATTTTGGTAGTAGCTTTTTGAGTTGTCTCACCTTTAAAAAAAAAGCAAAGAAAGAAAAGAAAGAAAGCTTTTTGTATTGTCTGGATGCAAGTCAGCGATAAAAGAAATAGAAAACTCTAAATCGTAAAGTACTTAAGAAGTAACATAATGTTTGTTATTATATTTAAAAAGTATTTTTTAAAAATTATAATATTTTGCTTCTAATTAATTGTTTTAATATTTTTTATATGCTGATATTAAAAATAAAAAATAAAAATTATTTTTTTAACAAAAAAACATTTAAATTTTTTTATTGCTGCGCTCTCTAAAAATTCTATTTTGAAGATATTTTTAAAATTCTATTTTTTAAAATATTATATTTTGAGAAATAATACCCCTAAATATTCTCAAGAAAAAAAATAAAAGTATCCGTAACCTTCATGAAATGTCATAAAATATTTATGGGTATGAAAGATACTATAAAATATCTCTTTTATATCCATGAGATTTTAAAGATTTCCTTTATTATTAAAGAAGATTTTAAAGTCACTAAAAATACATTGGGTATGAAAGAAAATGTTTTCTCAATTGTTGAGAGGATTTATCTCGAATCCTTACAAAAATTAATATTATTATGATATTTATTTTTTGAAATTACTTTTAATATCAACACATTAAAATAATCTAAAAACATCAAAAAAAAATAATATAATATAATATTTTTATATACTAATATTAAAAATAATTATTACTGCACTCTAAAATATTCTCTAAAAACCCTATTTTGAAGATATTTTTTAAAAAGCTTTATTGCACTAATGAAAACAAAAAACAATGAGTGAAATTGATATGGAAAAAAAATATCTTGGTATACTAAAAATAATAATATTTATGAGAAGAAAAATAATACCCATATGTATTCTCATGAAAAAAATAAAAGTATTCGTAACCTTCATAAAATATCATACTAATTAAAATCTTAAAGATACTATAAAATATCTTTTATATCCATGAGATATTTAAGATTTCCTTTATTATTAAAGAAGATTTTAAAGTTACTAAAAATACACTGGTTATGAAAGAAAATGTTTAAAATGTTTTTTCAATTGTTGAGAGGATTTATCTCAGATTCTTAAAAAAATTAATAATATTTCTGATAACCTTCATAAAATATCATACTAATTAAAATCTTAAAGATACTATAAAATATCTTTTATATCCATGAGATATTTAAGATTTCCTTTATTATTAAAGAAGATTTTAAAGTTACTAAAAATACACTGGTTATGAAAGAAAATGTTTAAAATGTTTTTTCAATTGTTGAGAGGATTTATCTCAGATTCTTAAAAAAATTAATAATATTTCTGATGTTTTTTATTATTAAAAAATTATTTTTAACATTAACGCATTAAAATTATCTAAAAACATTAAAATTTTAATTAAAAATAAATAAAAAATCAAAAATACTTTTGAAATATAATGTCAAACATGCACGCAAGGTTAATACAACTTTTATAAAAAGATTAAAAAGACATTGTTGCCCCCAAAGAAATATAGAATAGCAAGCTAAATGTGTATAAAGACAATTTTACCCATCCAATAAAACTAATTTTATCGTGAATGAAGGGATTTAGTGGTGTTTTTACTTTTTAGTTAAAAAGAGGAGAATTGCTTAGACCTAGGCGGGGGATCTTCCGTGAATCAAGTACAAAACATCAAACTACAAGGCACTTGTCACACACGTGTACGTGTTTCATCAATTATTGCACATCTGAAAATTGCTATTCTCCGATTCCGGCACCTACTTCGTCCCTTCGCCGGGGACAGCCACACTTTTATCGATCGATCTAGGTAGGCCTGCATGGTGGCATTGCCTTCAAGGGGCCATGAATTCGGGATCAAGAAGGTCTATGCTCGCCTAAAAGTCTCCCGGATTCTACGAGGCACGCCCATTGTTGTCCCTTGTTTAGACATCTCACTACGAGGAAACACAATATATATTTCAATTAACAAGCTACCATGCTAGAGATGCTGGCATCTATGTGTAATTATTGACATTACGATACTGATGATATATATATATATAATCCATGCACATCAAGTGTTTGTTTGAAAATGTGATCGATGCTGATTTTAAAAGTGTTTTTTATTCAGAAATACATCAAAATAATATTTTGTTATTTTTTAAAAATTATTTTTGACATTAACACATGAAAATATTATAAAAATATCAAAATAAAAATAAAATAAAATATTTTAAAAAAAAAGTTGTAATGTATTTCTTTGTTGTCCAAAAGGGTACGAAAGTCAATTTAACTCTTTCTTTCTCTTTTGCTTTTGTTGTCTCCTCCATCAAAATGCCTGCAGGATGCATGCTTTGACAAATTTGGAAGTCAATCTCCCTTTATCGAGAAACGGTGTACACACGGTCAATTTTGGAACCATCTAGTAGTATTTTATCATGTCACGTGACCCACATACTATTTCAAGCTCCAATATTGTAAGACACCACTTGCCAATTTTATTTTATTTTTTATTAATGTTGAGATCGCAAAGTAGAAACGTTTTCACTGGTTTTGTTTCTCAAAAAGTTTGACTTTTTGAGCTTGGACAAAAATTCAAAACGGCAGCCACCAATCAATGAAAAAGGTAGACCAAACACCAAAACCCTTGTTGTCAGTTGACCTAACTACGATTGAGAGCTTGCAAACATGAGTGTGTGTTTTTTATTTTATTTTTAGTACGGCTAGCTTGTGGTAGCTCGACATGAATTAGCTTAGGGGTTTTTTTTTAAACGTTTTAAAAATGTTTTTTTAAAAAAAAATTAAAAAATATTTTTTAATTTAAATTAATTTTATTTGATATTTTTAGATCATTTTTATTTGTCAAAAATGATTTTTAAAAAAAAATAAAATAAAAATATTATTTTGAATATATTTCTGAATAAAAAATATTTTAAAAACAATCGCAGTCACACTCTCAAATTAATTAAGATTGTGATTTGTGAAAAAAATTTAAACAATTTTCTTATTGAAATATATTTCTTTTAAGTTCTGAGCCCACATACCTTGAGTTATTGAGTTTTAGCCATTGATACAACATGATTTGTCCATATATATATATACATGATTTGTCCATATATATATATATATATATATATATATATATATATATATATATATATTGATCCAAAGGTTGAAAGGAAAAAAATGCAGGCAGGGAATTAGTAATGATATCTTTGAAGCATGCATGGTGCATCTTACACAATAGAATATTTTTATATGGACCATGTGACAAAATATTGACCATAGCACGGCAGCCACTTCATGGCAAATACAATAATAATATGCATTTTTCCATATCAACACACTACTTCTTGTCATCGTATATAGACCCTATTTCGACACTGTTACAAACCCAATGAAATATATCATGGTGAGATTTATTTGTTCAATCAATCTTCACAACACTAAAATATTGTTCTATATCCTACAAGAAATTTTCAAGTTTTTTAGAACTTATTGCCCAACCAAAAGATTTTGGTTCAAGCACTTTAGACTTAGAAGCACTTACCCATTCAGAGTGTTTGTTATTGCCCATTTCATAATAACAATCATCTTTAGTGTAAATCTCTTATTTATGAGATTAATAATAATTGAGGTATTTTCTTGTATTTATTATCTGTTTAATATCCACTTGTGTTGTCTCACTTGCTTATAACAAGATAATTACAAGGATTTTTTTAGGCGAGCGAAACAAATAATATAGATAAACACGAGTGAAAAGGAAAGAAAAACTTAGTCTACTTGGAATTATATTGTTGCATAAAGCTCGATTTTGAGGTAAAAAATTGAACCATGTGACAAGTAATCTGTAAAAAGCAAGTAAAAAGAACGGGGTATAATTTATATCGATTTTAAATTTATATATTTTATAGAAAACTTGCACTTGACATGAATTCTGCATAGATTTATTATTTTAGCTAAATGTATATTATAATAAAAAATACACACAATTAATATTTTTTACATTGAAAAAAATATTGTGCCGCCTGCGGCGAAGCGTGGGGCATTGTCTAGTATATATATATATATATATATTGATCCAAAGGTTGAAAGGAAAAAAAATGCAGGCAGGGAAATAGTAATGATGTCTTTGAAGCATGCATGGTGCATCTTACAATAGAATATTTTTATATGGACCGTGTGACAAAATATTGACCATAGCAGGGCAGTCACTTCATGGCAAATTAGGCAAATACAATAATAATATGCATTTTTAAAGAAAAAATAAGCTTACTTTGATTATTACATGCTCCTAGAATTTGTGAAGTTTTTAAAGGGTGTGATGTGATGACAAAGAGCTTGCGATCTGTACAACAAATCTTGAGTTCAAGTCAAAGCATACATTCCTTGTAAGAGCCTAAAACAACTAAAATTTTACTTATTGAGTCTAAAAACACGCTTTATCAAAGATGGGATTTCCTTATTAAAAAAAAAAAGAATTTCTGAATCAAATTGGCATCACATACTCTTAACCGACCTTTCTTGTAATTTTTCGATTTTTTTTAATATATTTTTTTTAAAAATACCTTCAGTGTTTGTGTATACAAATGGCAGTACTACTAACCACAAAATGCTGACATATGGCCAGGAAGTATCTATGAACAACATAATAGCTTTCGGAATTATTTTTTTTGTCCCAGCATGAGTTAATCTCAAATTACAAATATGTCAAATAAGAACATCCAACCTATCTACAAATAAATCAATTTGATTATTGAATTCTAAAGCAAAAGTTAGATACATGTGGCTTTAGAGCTAGTCCAATAAGAAACAGGCTTGATTAATTTTTCTATGAAAAATACAAAAAGTAAAATGTGGTTAGAAAACAATTTCAATTAAAAAAAAGAAAAGTATATCCTCCTAATCAACACACCAACACCTTCAAACTAAGACCAATATTTGCAATTCAACTAATCCAATGCAAATTTCCCATAATCAACAACTCTTTTCGTCCGCATGTGGTTTTAAATTCAAAGTTAGTTCTTATATCTCACCAAAAATATTTTGTCAAAGGTTTGAAAAACAAAAGCCACCCCGTTAAAATTGGAAATGGTCTAACTAAGAACCACGGTAAACGAAACACTTGTAATTAATTAATGGACACGATGTAGACGAAGACTTTCATTGAAGGAGCTAGCTAGAGAATGAGAAGGCACCTGCATGTGGAAGCTACTACTACCTCTTCCTTTTTGTTTAATATCCCCACCTGCCAAAAGCACATTTTGATTTGAAATCATTGGGATCTGTCCTCGTCTGAATTGCATGCAATGCTCCGATAGATGACAAGAAAAAAAACATATAAAATATGCCTAGATCTCTCGAATTCAATTTATTTCCACATTGTCCGGATCTCAGCAGTGCTCTACTTTCTTTCATAATGTTTCTTCATCTACACACGCCTTACCCCAGCTACTACCATCTAGCCCTGCTTAAAAGAGAAACTAGGTTAACTAGATTCAGTCCCGCTCATTAGTTGATGGATAGAAAGGTTTTTACAATTTTTTTTAATGTTTATAAATTATTTTTATATGTTAATATTAAAAATTATTTTTCAAAAATAAAAAAAAAATTATTTTAGCGTATTTTTAAACGAAAACACTTTCAAACAAACACTTATCACTAGGGCAGGAAGAAAAAGAGATCTTTAATTTAACTTTCATATTGCAATGTAATGTGGAATTTCCTTTCAAAAAACTGAATTAATTTGGGCCTCGTAGAGGTATTCTTTATGTTATATTCATGCGTTTTAGTCCTCACGAGCCGTAAACCCGCGCTTCGCCGCAGAGATTAAATTTTTTTTTTTATCTAGATTTAACACATAATTTTGTATTTTGTATTTTGGTTTTTATTCTTTTATTTTTTTTAGTTTAGTTTCGATCCCTTGATTTTTCGGTCCTTCTAAGATAGTTTAAATTTTTTTATTTGTATCTATACACCTTTGCTCTTTGTTTAGATTTTTAATTTTTATTGTTATTTTTATTTGTATTAACTGCAACTCTCATTAAAAAACATAATAAGTTTAACTTTGGTGGTGTAAAATAAGATTGAAACTCTTTCCTATGCATTTATAGTTCAACGTGAAATGTTTGAAACACTACCGCAGGTGACTCTTTTGTTTTGTCTTATTTGAGTCAACAAAAGTTATTTTACTGTGCACTAAAAAAGTAAAATTATCAGGACACCCCCACTAACAATTCTTGGTTTTTGTCTTATTTAAGGGTATTATAATTATTGTACTATGCACAAAAATGAAAATAATGAAAATACCTTTGATACTATGACATTATTTTAAACACATTTTACATAATAAAATGAATATATAAAAAATTATTATATATTTTTAGAAGTCTTACGTCGCCGCACGTGCCATCTAAAATATGCATGAGTTCTGAAATTGACGTCGTGCCCGAAGACGGGCCCATAACACTGCTACAGAAAATATAATTAAAAATTAGTAAATTATCAATGCACCCTTATAACCAACTTTTGGATTTTATCTTATAGGGGTATATAAGCTTAAGTTGGCTAAGAGATCATGGTTATGAAAAAAATATATAAATGAAAGAAAAAAAAAGTATAAGCGTGAAAGCACTGTAGCAATCCATATTATTTTAAAAAAAATCAGCTTAGAAATTAGTTATGGTGTATTTAAGCTGGTTCGGAGATTCTGGTTATAAAAAAATATATAAGTGAACAAAACAAAAGTATTAGTGGAAAAACACTTTAGAAAAAAAAATATGGGTCTAGGGATTGTCATGGTACACATAAGTTGGTCTGAACACCCTGGTTATCAAAAAGTTGGTCTGAACACCCTGGTGCGCTTAAGACACCCCGGTTAAAAAAACAAAAAAAAAATTTAAGTGGAAAAAGAAAAAAGAATATAAAAAAGTATAATGGGCAATAAAATGTTTTGGGGAAAAAAACATAATAAGAAAAAATAAAATAAAAAAATAAACATAATAAGGGAAAAAAAAGGTAAAAAAAGGAAGAAGCAAAAAACAGGGAAAAAAAACACTGTAGCGGGAAAAGCACTATTGCAATCAACAATACTATGTGTAGGGAGCTACAGTGCTTTCTCCACACCATTTACAATCCATATTGCTTAAAAAAATAAATTCGGTCCAGGAATTAGTCATGGTGTGCTTAAGCTGACCCGAAGACACAAGTTACCAAAAAAAAATTGATCCGGTGATAAGGAAAAAAAATGTATAAGTGAACAAAAAAAGAAATAAATTAAAAAAATATAACCAGGAAAAAAATATTTCATGAACAAATAATCAGAAAAAAAAAACAAATATAAAACATAATAAGGAAGAAACAAAAAAAAAAACTATAAAAATTGGATCTGAGGATTAATCGTGGTGCATTTAAGCTAGCCCAGACACCTTGATATATATATATATAACCAGGAAAAAATTCATTGAAAAAAATGGTAAAAAAATATAATAAGAAAAAAAAGCTTTTAAAAAAATTAAATCCGGGGATTAATCATGGTGCATTTAAGCTAGCCAGACACTCTGATTATACAAAATAAATAAATAAAAAACAAATATATATATATATATATATATATATATATATATATATATATATATATATGTGTGTGTGTGTGTGTGTGTGTGTGTGTGTGTGTGTGTGTGTGTGAAAAGGAAGAAAAAAAATATAACCAACAAAAAAAATATTTCATGGGAAAATATGAAAACAAAAATAATTAGGAAAAAACATAATAACAGAAACAAAAAAAATGCAAGAAAAAAATAATAGTTAGAAAAAAAAAACAAAAAAAAAGTAATAAAAAAGCAAGAAAGAAAAGCAAAACACAAATAAAACGAAAAAAAAAGAAAAAAAAACGCAATCCGTAAGTAAAAACAAATAAAAAGCTAAAAGCAAAAAAAAAAAAGGAAATCACTGTTGAAATCCACAGTGAAATGTGTGGGGAGCTACAGTGATTGCCTCACACATTTTAGCTTATTGTTAATAAATTAATAATCGAAGAGAAGATTTTTGGTTTGACTAAAAAAAGAAGAAAACTTGGGTGTGGATTTTTGAACGAAGGCAACCGCAATAATCATCGGGCTTGTTTCAGGCCTAACAGCCCAACATGTGTAATTACAGTGGTCATAGAATTATTTTCTAAGCCATTCTTAGGAGCCCTTAATGCTCTAAATTAGCTGGGCTCAGACTTTCGCTTGAGATTAGATCCAAAACACACTTCTCCCAACTCCCAAAAATTTACGATCTTAAACCCATTGCCATTCAAATCTTAAACTGTTTGATACAAACCGATTGCTGGCCAGTTTTAGTGCTTTAGCATTGATAAAGAAGAAAACGGTTTGTAATCAGTATATAAAAATGATTTAAAAATATAATTTAAAATAAAAAAATAAAATTCAAAATTTTTTATAAATATTTTTGAAACGCAATGTTAAACATGAACTTAGTTAAAAAAAACAGTGGGTTTAATTTTTGGACTTGGGGACACTTAGTAAAAATAAATTAATACTTTTTTAGGTAGTTTTAATATGCTTAGTATTAAAAAATTAAAACAAAACTAAAAAAAATATTAGAAAATACTTTTTAGAAATCATCTTGTACCAAATACCAAACAAGGATGTCTCCGTCCCTTGTTGTCTCCCTTCTGCTCAGGGCCTTAATCATTTTACATCTAACCCGACAAATTTATTAACTAATTATCTGATCGAAAAATTTAAGTTATTAGGTGAGATTCCATAATATAATTTATATTATTCTTTAACACATTTACTCAAGTAAAAATCTCTTTTGACTTGAAACTTACATAGACTCACACTATATTGTGCTTTATTTTTATCAAACAGAATAGAGATGACGATATTCGAATTCATGATTGCTGGGTGAACCTGGTTCTAATACTATAATAAGTAACCATCTCATCTAAAAATTTAAACTATTAAATGAGATTCAAAATATAATTTATATTATTATATAACAAAATTAACTGCTCCAGAAAGATTTTGTTGAGCTAATGGGGAAAGCGTTCGTTCACATTGTTGTCCAAACTCCTAAGACCAGTTTCGGATGTACCATCCTAGCAAATATGACAGGGAAATCTCTAACCTGGATATTCTGTCTTTGACTAAATCAAATAAATATTCTCAATCTTGATATGTCATTAAAGCTTGGTTTCAAGATTCTAATATATTAGCTATTGGTTTTGGTTTGGTTCGTCTATGACATAAATTTGATCTATTTATTTAGAGGAATTACTAATTAATAATCGCTTCTCTACTTGTATAAATATGGACATAACTTTTTTTTATGAAAAAATATAAGGTTTTTCATAATTGAAGAAGAAAGTTTGTTCTTTTTTTTTCCCTCTGCATTAAACTTGCTAAGATATGTAAAGATGTTTGTATTGTGGAAATATTACTTTGGTTCTAGTAATTGAAGTGACTCTGAAGTAATTGATCCAGGTATAAAAAACAGAATCTTATAAATAAGTTTTTCTTATCGAATCTACATATTCGATCCCTAAATTAAAAGAAATACGATCATGTGAATTTATGATGATATTTTGCAATAACATAGGGAGATCCACACCTTATAACTTTATGATCAAGGGACCTGTACTGTATTCGCCTTCATAATACAAGTGTTTGAAAATTGCCATGCAAACTTTGTCCGACTGAACTGTGATTGCAACCCAAGTGCCTAGCACATTACCCTAAATAATATAATGAGAGCAAAGAAAGATTCCAAATGTGTCCCATCTGATGCTCGGACATCAATTTTATAGCCAATCATTCTACCTTAACATGCCGCTTTGATATGTTGTCGACCTTTTCCCCTACCTTTTTCTTCGACAATGGCCAGAGGAGCTGTCATCATTTTGTTTCATGTTCGTGGTGGCATGGCTTGATCATTCGAAACATTATTAATTAAGGTGCACATCCATCTCAAATTGCTTGTGATATACTTAATGCTCATCAACTTAACGGCCCACCGTTATTTGATGAAATTAAGTGGATGTTTGATTCTATTATGTTTGATATTGTGTTTTAAAAATGTTTTTAAAATAATTTGATTTTTTTTTACTTTAAATTAAGTTATTTTGGTGTTTTTAGATTATTTTGATGTGTTGATATAAAAAATAATTTTAAAAAATTAAAAAAATATTATTCTTATATATTTTCAAACAAAAATATTTTGAAAAACAACCTCAACTACACTGTCAAATATATCTAAGAACAACTTAACGATCCCAAATCTGCTGAAGATAACACTCAAAAACTCTCTTACTCATCACCATGCACAAAACATAAAGCGCTTTTGAAGGAATGATTAGTATGAGAAAATTGTATAAGAACTTCAAATAAAAAAAGAAGATATTTTACTCTTATTGAATATTCATGATTTTTTTTAAAAAAATATACATATTAGGTGGATATATAATTATTCATAAAATAATTACTAACACTACCATTAAATCTTTAATTTTATTTGAAAAACATTGTATCACTATATGCTTTATAAAAAATATCATTGTAATTGTCTTTTATAAAAAATAATTTTATTTTATAAATATATAAAAAAAAACTAAAGGAAGAAAAAAAGAATGGGCTAGCAATGGTAAGCCAATGATATGACCTAGGTTTGCAAGTCCAGCTCGTGTGATTGACCTTTAAAGAGACTCATGTGCACGTACTTGTTCGAAGAGAAGCCTCCTATTTTGGTTTTTATTTTTTTAAGAGAGTGGACAATGCAACATCCACTTGGGTAGGGGACACATTATTTGTTGCCATGAATTTCGATCATCTTCATTGATAGCAAAATCACATTTCGAGTTTTGGGACCATTAAAACTTGATTTTTCATATTTTTTCTCCACCTAAAACACCCAAAACTATATTTAGAACCCTAATAACCTCATTTTTAAGGCCAAAACATACATTAATTAGTCTAAAAACTCAATTTGAACTAGATATACTTTTTTCGACATGATTAGAGATTCAAGACACAGCTATTGAACACTCAACGTCAAGAGAAATTCATTGACAATAAGATTTTTTTATTTTTTGTAACCAAAATCTTGGTGCCCAAATTTTTTCTCTCTTCTCTTCTTTTCTAGCAACATTATCTCTCTTATGTCCTCTTATTGAGGACTAAAATATAAAGAAATAAAGTTTTATAATTGAATTATAAATTTTGAAAATAATAGGGATCAAAGTGTTGAAAGACACGTCTTTTGAACAACGCTATGAACATTAGGGTTAACATACTATTGAGTTTACATGAACAATGATAGCACAACAAATTCCTCATCTATTTTTTTTTAATATTTACATTTGTTAAAAATCATTTAAAATTCATAATCAATCTTTTTTTTTTAATTTTTTGTAACCTTAATAATTATGGATGCTAAAAAATACCATAAAAATTGGAGTATTTTTAACATTTTTATTAATGCAATTGACTACAATACTTATATATAGTTTAAAATTCTTAGTTATGAGTTGAACGCCAAAAGTTTTAATTTCAGTAAAAGTTAAATAGCTTAATTAAAATAAATCTTTCTTTTTTCTCTTGTGAGGTAATAGTTTTTGTAATTCTTAATTCAATTCCAAATATTAAATTTTTTTTTATCAAAAATTAACTTGTCATAATAGTGATTGTTTTAATTAACTAATAAAGTAAATAAGTTATCTTATACTTCAAATACATAAGATTGTGTATGTTGTATATATATTCATATGTATTTCTACAATATTTATACAAAAATCAAAACTCAAAATACTTCTATAATTGGTATACTATTGTAGCATATGGTTTATATTAAGTGGAACATATATATATATATATTAGGAAGATGTTGGAGCAAAGTGGAGCATGGAATCAAGAGAAACTTCACAATACATAAGACACCACAACAAAACAATGCAGCTACAAGGATAAATAAAATAATATTTAAAAAAGTAAGGTGTTATAGGTTAAATGCAAGGCATGCTAAGATCTTCTAAGCAAAATCAATAAATATGATAATTTTTTTTATTAACAAATTACCTAGGACAACACTAGACGAGAAAGTAACGAAAGAGATATGGATAAGAAGTTTACGAGACCACTTTGGTTTAAAAGTGTTTATATGTCCAAGATATGTGCATGTTTCTAGTAAGAAGAGGTTATGCTTAATGAAAAGTCTAGATAATGTATTTTTCCTAGGGTATCATGAAAAAAACTTTGTAAATTTTTTTTTGTTTGTTTACTATAGCTCTTTATTTTTTATTTGATTAAAATGAAATTAATTTATTTGACCAGTCAAGACTATAACTCGAGTTGTACAATTTTCTTCTTTCTTTAAAAACAATTTTAAGACACCTAAACATTGTTTTTATATATATAAAAAAATAACGCAGGCTCGTGCTTATTGTGTAAATGTGTGTGTACACTTAGCCATGAAAAAAATATTAAATATTAAGAGGGAAAAAATAAAAGTTGGAATGTGATCTTAAAACTAGATTCACACCCTGTGTGTGAAGCACTGAAAAAAAGTTTTCCGAGGAAAAATGATTGTTTTTTTTTGCTCTAAATACAAAAATATTTTTGGTATTTTAGATCATGGTGATGTTAAAAATATTTTTTAAGAAATTAAATAATATAAATGAAAATCTTTTAAAAAAGAATCACAACTATACTCTTAAACACCCTATTAATTGTGAGTCTCGTTACTCTAACCATCCATATGCTTCTTCTTTTTTTTTAATTTTTTTATTATTAATGTTCACCATTCTAATTATTTTTCATACCTTCCTCGCCATGAAAAAGAAGAAGAATATAAATCGAGTCCATACATGGTTGCAACAATTGAAAACATAGTTTTCAATATCGTCCATTTCGATCGAAATGGCCGAAATATTTTCGTACCGGTTAAAAAAACAAGATGAAACAGTGTCATTTTTATTTTGATTTAAATTCCGCCCGTTCTGGATTTTTCAACCAAATACCTGCCGAAACATTTTGGCCGTTCCGTTTCGGCCAAATAGTATTTTTTTAAAATAATTTTATAATATTAATCATATCTTTTAATCCGACCATTAGATGAAGATAAAATTTTACGAGTAGTCTCTTGACCTTGCAAGATTGATGATGATATTCTCATAATATTATACGTGTTCATAATTTTGTTAAGAAATATCATTTTATCAATTTATTATCTTTTTTTAGATTAAATTGTATAATTCTAAATAATTTTAATTTTGAATTTGAACTATTTTTTTTAATTAATATATTTAATTATATATATATATATATATATATATATATATATATATATATATATATATATATAATTATATATGAACACTTTGATTTCACTGACCTCGTCCAGGTTAGTAATTTACAATGTTGTTTCCTGCATATTTATATATACATCACTTTTTCTTGTCTCTTATTTATCCGATGTGGGATTGTTTTTGATGACAAAGTGCTTAACAAAGTGACAAACCGAACTATTCACCCATTAACACAAATGAACCGTGTGTGTCTATATATATATATATATATATATATATATATATAAACCAAATGAAAATAATAAAAATTAAAAAAATATATACTATAAAAAAATAAAATTGTTGTCAACTTTGATTTATAAAAAATAAAAATTATATTTAATTTTTTTTCCTTTTAAGTTTTTTATATATATATATATAATTAATTAATTATATATGAATAGTACAACTTCAAAACGGCATGCCAAAACACTTTAAAATCAAAATATTTTATACCAATAAAAAAACAAAACATCAACCGAAATGATATTAAGAACCTGGATAGAAAAACACTACACATGTTTATAATTAGTTTGTGAGATTTATAATCATATTAATAAAATAACAAATAAAACCGCCAAAGCATTATTTTTATAATTTCCTCCCGAGAGAGCGAGCGAGCAAGGCAAACAACGAAAGTTGACTGTCCAAGAATCCATCCAATGATGGGAGACACGATTTTCATGCATGTTTTATATTTCTTTCTTTTTTTTTTATCTTTTTTTTTGGCAAAACGTTGTAGTTAAAGATTACCGTCTTTCCCCTTTTATATTTCTTATCTCTTCCGATTCTCAATTTTGCCTATTTTAAGTTCCTTTTTGCCTAAATATTTGGCCATTTCTTCTTTTCTCTTTTAACAAGCTTTCTTTCATCTTGTATTATCTTTATCTCCTCATCAGGAGAGATGCCTGATCCGGGTTTTCACGTTGATATTCTTGAGTGAAATTTAGAAGTTCTGTTCTCTGAAGTTTGATTCTTTGAGGCTTATTGGGAGATGGGTTTTTGAGATTTTCAATCTTTAAGAAGTTCATGGAATTGATTGGAAATTTGTGTTTTTGAGGGAGAAATTCATGAGAATTTGATATTTGAAGGAGAATTGGATAACTTGAAAGTTGTTATGCTCGTTTTGGCGAAGAAGTAAACACGTTGGTGTTGACAATTGATCTGGGAATTCGTTATTGAATTATTGGGTTGATTTCTCGAAATTCACGAGATCTTTAACTAGCTACAAAGAGTCACATTCAGCTTCTTTTACTTTTTTATTTTTTTCTCAAGTCAGTAGTTGGAGAGACCCTGCTTCTTTCATTTGGAATTTGGATGCCAACAACTGTCTTTTTCTAACCTTTTCCTTGTCTCTCTCAAAACTCACCATAGGTATTATGAAAAGTCAATGAGATTATGACTGTTGCAACCAATTCTTTGGTTTATTTCCGAATTTTGGATTGTTATTAGTTGGATAGGTACAGGGAACGCTTTCGCTTTTCCTTATGTTCTGTCATGTTTAAACAGGCTTGTGGATAGTTTGGGGGTTGAGGATACAAAAGGCCTCTTTTACTTCTTTTTTGGTGGAAGATCAAGAGAGTTGCTTTGGAGCTAGAAAAAAAATTATTGCTTCTTCCCAGAAATCATGAAATTTCTGAGCATCATGGGCAATTCGCTTGGTTGTTCTGCCTCGGGAGAACGTTTGGTTTCGGCTGCAAGAGATGGGGATATTCAAGAAGCCAAGGCTTTATTGGAATACAATCCAAGGCTTGCAAGGTACTCAACATTTGGTGTTCGAAATTCTCCACTCCATTACTCTGCAGCTCAGGGTCACCATGAGGTATTTTGTGGTTAATCTTTTAAATTGAGCAATTACTGAGTCATCTGTGTTGTGGTGATGGTGATTTTTACATGCCTTTAGATAGTTTCTCTCTTGCTTGAGTCTGGAGTTGATATCAATCTGAAGAATTATCGTGGCCAGGTAATTTCATCCAACCTCAAATGGAGTTTCTAGGCTTTATTTGTATGCTATTTTAGCATTTATTTATTTGAAGCAGCCGTTTTATATAGCTTTTAGGTATTTTGAGAAACTTCAAGACAGGAACGTATCTCTATGAAATAATACAATATCTAATTTTTTTTAAATCTGTGTGAACAGACTGCTTTAATGCAAGCTTGTCAACATGGTCACTGGGAGGTTGTGCTGACTTTGATGCTTTTTAAAGCCAATGTATGTAGTTTACTTTCAAGTCAACTAGACCAAACTTCATTAACCACGAATAGCTTAGAATATTCAGGAACTATGAATTTGACATTGTGGAGTATTGGATATTAGATTCACAGAGCAGATTATCTTAATGGGGGTACTGCACTTCACTTGGCTGCTTTGAATGGCCATTCTCGATGCATACGCCTCCTCCTTGCAGATTATATACCTAGCATTGCTGATTGTTGGGAGATTTTAAGTAAGGGATCAAAGGACAATGACTTCATCTCTGAGTTTGATGAAAGGTACTTTCAACTCCGAGTTTTCTTCGCACTTCTATCATCCTTTATTATGATTTTGTTTGCTGAGTTGTGCCATTTTGCATGCACCAGTGCTCTTCGTGAGGTAATCAATAGACCTGCTGATGGAGGCATAACTGCTTTGCATATGGCAGCACTAAATGGGCATGTTGAGAGTATGCAGTTACTCTTGGACTTGGGAGCTTCTGTTTATGAGGTCACTGTTGAAGATGGAACTACTATCGATCTAATAGGTGACCCCATTTTACTTTTAATTGATGATCGCTGCCCCTTGCACTGTTAGGCTGACTTCCAGATAATTTTAGAGGAATAGTAATGCCATTTTTTGTAGTTCTTATTTTTGTGTAATACTTAAACAGTGACACAATTCTCTACTATGGATACATGAGCAATTGTTTTATGCCATCAATTTCTCCTGCTAAGTTTCTCACGTAAGAGAGACTGAGTCACTTTTTAAAATGGAGGCCATTTGATTATTTTGTTTTCAAATCACTGTTGCAACTTTCAGTAGATACAGTATACAGAGGAATTAGATTCTGTGTCATCCAAATCAAAATAGCAAAGGACACAGTTATCAAAATGTCAAATCAATACGTGGAATTCCAAGATTTCACGATCCAGAACTGCTTGAGTCAAGTTTCAAACTCAGGAACAGCTAAAACTTTGTTTTGGACCTATTGACCCAGCCAAAAGGGTTCTAGGAACTCTTTTTGCGGGTTCCGAATACAACCAGTTGCTCTGGAAATTCTGGAGCTTGTCCATTCGTGTTTGATCTGCTCTCAAAATTTCAGAAGAATTTTGTGAAGTGTTGACTTTCCATGTCTTCATTGAGATCTGAATTGTTATTTACTCTTTTTTTTTGGAATTTGTTTTAGGGTTTTTCTTTTATAGGAAAAAAGAATTGAAGCTTCAAATCTTTTTTTCTTCTTTTCCATCCAAGCAAGTCTGTAACTTTATCGTATACTCTTTTTCCTGTCCATCTTGACATTGAAAGCCTAGAAAATTGTCACACTTGAAGCCTTTTGGTAGCAGCTATTTTATTACTAAAGTGATAACAATAAAGAATGCTGTTTCCCTGCATAACATGAAATAGATATATTTTCTGTCTGTGCTTTCTACTTGGATATTTTATTTTACCGTTGTGAGAGCTGATCTGGTTACAGGCTGTAGTGTTATTACTGTTTAAAATTCTTTTAGCACCATAAATATTAAACATGGTTAGCAAATATGCCAGTGTTATATTTTAATAATTGGAATATTACATATAAAGATACTATTATTTGAATGTCATGTATTTTAAAATAACTTCATGTTGCTTGAAAAATCTTTTGATTTTCAGAACCCTCCACCAATCCTAAGGAATTATCAATGTTAAACTCTCTATCAATAAATCATACATCCATATGAAACTCAAGTTTTATTGCATTTTCTGTTGTTGTATCTAGATGATAAAGAGTGTCTCTTATGACAACTTTGCTATGTAGATCGGATACATATAAGATATTCAAGTTTTATTATGGGAAAGATTCATTGAACATGCCCTTTCTTACTCTCTAGAGATGGAAATAGTGTAATTTTAGTTGCATAAACAAAATCCTTTCTTTAATGACATTATTCAGCTATCAATACCCTATCTATAGGATGAGGTTAGACCCTATGGGTTTTGGGGCACAATTATTCTGAGCTAAATTGTTTAGCTTGCAATGCCAAATATTTAAATGTCTACCACTGGTTGTTGCTTTGCAGGTGCTGGAAGCACGGCTCTTCACTATGCTGCATGCGGTGGAAATCCACAATGCTGTCAAGTATGTTTCCTAACAAAGAAAAAAACTATGAAACTAAAAATGAGCTATATATATGCTGAGTCTTTGTCATGATCATGTTTTGTGATTCAGATTTTGATTGCCAGGGGTGCTAATTTGACGGCTGAGAATGCAAATGGGTATGAATCTCATGTGGAGTATTTCTGGATTTAGTACTCTCATATGTTCAATTTATATAATAATATAGCGATTTGCAAGTGGCATCTCCTTGAATCTTGCTGCAATGATATCATATCTGTTTTTCAACTAGGTAGGGCGCGTGCGCGCGCACAGTTAAAACGTTTTCCTTTTCCAGTCGTTATTTTGATTTGCATACTTATACTTTGTGCCTAGATATGAGGGTGGGCAGTAGAAATCTTAATTTGTTGAGGATGTCGCAATGATTTTGGGTTGGCAAACATTGTGCATGTCTTACAAATAAAACATTGTTAACAAGTTGGCATTGAAATCATTTAGGATAAAAATTTCCCATGAAACTGAAAAATCACACGGAGGACTAATATGACCATGGAAGAGTTGAAACTGATGTCACTGTGGCATTGGGTGCTGAAAAATGAATTTTGGACTTCATAATACACCTGCTTTACCTTCTCTTTGTTCTTGTAACACTTACTAAAACCCAAAATTGGAAGGTGCATATTTATGACTGCTTTATATTGAGAGATATAAGCTGTGAAGGTCATTACCTTTAAATCACTAATATCTTTGAATGATAAAGAAGGGAAATATCATAGAAGTTTCATTATGATTTTATACCTGGCCTCTGGGTAAATTGATCTTTCTTTATTATGTGTTGGGGAATTAACCTTTTCTGCCTTCCTCCCTTTTCGTTGTAACGATACCTGACAGTGAAGATATTTTGCCCTTGAATTTTCTCTAGAATGTAGTCGTGGTTTTGCCAATGTCTTTCAAGTGAGGATGACCACTCTTCAGAAGAAACCTTGCTTGCTTCATTTCACCTTATACACCTTTGTGCCTTTTTTGCATTATATTTACTTCATCTTAGGCAATGATTATGATTTTCACTAGCAGTAATATGAGAATCTCATATCTTTTGTACTTAACATCAAGTCTACATATTAACAATGTAATACATACCAAGCACAACATAATTGGTTTTCAAGAACAGTAAAATCGGGGTCTTTTAATCATTCCATTTGGAATTATATCATTGCAATGATGGATCCTTACTTTAAAATGTTGTGACTGACAAATGTCCAAAGCTGTTGGGTGTCCAGTTGCCCCTTTATTGTATGATTTATTGTATAGATTTTATTGAGATACACCACATCGTTGTGTTAAAACACCTCTGGTTTTCTTTTGTTTGATTCAAGGTGGACTCCTTCAATGGTTGCTCGTTCATGGCACAGAAATGAACTTGAGGAAATTCTAAGCACACAGCCAGGGAACCGATCTCAAATCTGTCCTTCTTCATATCTATCTATTCCCTTTATGAGCATTGTCAAAATTGCCAGGTAAATACAGTTTTGTCATATTTTATTGGCTACTCTGCTGTAATGCATTTCCATTTGCAATATCATGTGACTAGCTACATAAATTCAAAATAACCCCTGAATTTTACCCTTTTGTATATACTACAAGGTCTCAGCTTCCTGAGAAGTTTTGTCTTGCCTTCAGTATCTTTTTGTGTGTTAACATCTTGCTTGGCTGATAATGTGACTTTCATTGAGTTACAAATCAGTAGCTGCCATCAGGGTGGCCTTTGCAAAAAATATAGACCCTAGAAGCACTGAGGGATAAAACTATTGCACATGATGTTAAACCACTGATATGCTCATGGAAAAAGGCTTTTTATTAAACATTTAGTGAAACTTTTCTAGTTCAGATCGAGTTCCATGTGAATGATATCACATACATTGCATGAAATGTTTGTAGAGTTTTATTTGCAGAACTTTTCTAGTCCAGATTGAGTTTCATGTAATAGAAATCACATGCACTGCATGTAGTTTTCTTCATGGTCATTTTAGGTCTTAGAGTCTCATTTACAATTACATATATTAATGTTTTGTTTCTGAGTACAATATTTAACTATATAATCAAGGGATGTTATCTTTTGTTGGGACTATTTGCAGAGAATGTGGATGGAGGAACAAGGATTCCCTCCCTACATGTGAGGATGCATGTGTGGTTTGTTTGGAAAGGAAGTGCACAGTTGCTGCAGAAGGTATGTTACTATCAATTGTTAATATTTTCCAATTTTCTATCATGTTTTCCCTCCTTGTTTTTTTCTGGAAAGGAACTAATATTGTCAAGTGGAAATGGTGAAAGTAAAATTATTGGAAAAAATAAGGAAAGTTATTTTATCATGTCACCTTTTCTGGAAGCTATTGTATAGTGCAACGATATATATTTTGTGGCTTGTGAAGTAAAATGTTGTGGGCTTGAGGCGTAAGAGATATCACTTTAAAGAAAATGCTGAAGGGTAGGTGTATCACTAGAGTCCATTTGCTGAACCTCATTTTTTGATTGAATTTTATTTATTCTCTATTTTTTGCAGTTTTGTTTCCAAAAGATGGCAAGTAATCTTGAAACATTCTCTTAACATTAATGTGTCGTTTCATGTGTTTCATACACATAAATGTAGTTTTTTAGCCCGTACATATATAGATGAATCTGGAACTCTGAATAATCATTTTTTGCACCAAAACTTTGAATTTCCATGTGGTGGGTAAGAAAATTAAAAAATTTCATTTCAACATTCGGGAACAACACCTCTTCTACAGGGTTATGTTTCTGGATCCATCCAAAGTGGTGGTACGAGTTGGATGCTCAGTTCTTAGGCTTTGATATGAGTGATGGTTGAGGGTGATAGAGATATCGGTGGTCTGACACCTTCTTAGACTTTGTTGGTTGTAGTTTGGATTATATTTCTTCAGGCTACAACTGTAAATAATTAAAGAACAACTGTGACAATCCCTTTAAATCTATTATGGGAAAATGAGAATTATATGTGAGGCTATTAAAACTCAGCATGAACAATTCATCCAGGGAAGCATCTATAGCAATGTAATTTTCCAGGTAACAGAAAAGTCTAGGTATGACGCTTGTGGAGCATACTCGTTTTCTTTTAAACCTTGAATGATTTAACTGCATATTTTCTCATGCATAACATGGTTGTCGATCAGGTGGCTTTTTCCTGAGCACTATACATATTTCGTGTGTATCGTTGCTTTTATCCATTGATTTGTAATTTTCTTTTAATTCTACAAAAACCTTGATGTTTGGGATATTCCAAATAGTTATGAGGGTATTTGACGAGTTCATGATGATTTTGTGTTTCACCAAATAATAGCTGAAATTTGTGTAACTGATACCACACTTTATATTCTCACTGTCTTCTCATTGTGTGCTTCTACTGAATATTTACTCGTCATTATAAATATGCCTAAACAATATCATGTGCAGGCTGTGGACATGAATTTTGCACGAGATGCGCATTATATCTTTGTTCCACAATCTGTACCTCAACTGTTGCCCAAGGTCCAACAGGGTCAATTGCCTGTCCCCTCTGCCGGCATGGCATAGTTTCATTTATCAAGCTTCCTGGAACAAACCCATTGGTTAAAGCTATTTCCAGAACAAGTTTATCTCTATCATTTTGCACATGTTCGGGTGAAGAACAAGACTTCACTTCAATGAAAACCCAACTTTGCAAGCCTGATTTCCAATGCACCAGAATTTCCCCTCTTTCAT
The DNA here is from genome assembly GCA_029228465.1 of Salix viminalis. Taxonomy (NCBI): domain Eukaryota; kingdom Viridiplantae; phylum Streptophyta; class Magnoliopsida; order Malpighiales; family Salicaceae; genus Salix; species Salix viminalis. Next base: position 3,076,535 of record CM055443.1, read on the forward strand.
CTTCATTCCGCTCTTTAAGTTGCCAGAAGTTTCCATCAATGAATTGCAATGCCAGCCGTTGCTTGGGAACTTCAGATACAAGTCCCTCTTTAGTTCCTTGTACCATTGATCGGAACCTGCGTGAACGCCTGGTCAGGTGTTCGAGATCAAGAATTCGACAATCAACTTCGAACACAGAGCGCAGAAGGTCTTGGTTATCTGCACTCAATCAGTATGTAACTACAGGAACTGGGTACTAACCTTATGAGAACAGACTGTTTACTCTCTCACCTGTGATGATTTTTTTCTGTCTTTCTGTCCATAATTAAAGATCATAAGTTTTTGTTGGCAGTGATTATTGGGTTTGTATATATGAAATAGCATCGGCAATGTGTACAAAGGAATCAAATTAATATCATCGCGCTAGTCCGTCTTTCATTATTGGACAACTATATTTTTGTTGCTTGTTACCTGGAAGATGGTAGGGTGGACAAAAACTTTGGAACACCATACAAATAACTTTAAAGCATTGCGAGTTATTCATCGCACTGAGTTTTCATTAACAATGACTTGTTTATCTAGATTTTTTTGTTATTAACTGTTTAAACTTGATCATTGTTTTTCTGCCAAAAGATTTGGGCTAAAAAGAATTGGTCTTGTGTATTTTGTTTGGAAATTTATTGAAATAATATTTCTTTCTAGAAACTATACTTTTAATATTTGTTCATTAAAATAATCTAAAAATCTAGCTACTAGCTCGCTAGAACTAGACGAATATCTCAAGGTGAATCTAGGCAAAATTAAAACATCTAGCCACTTGCTAACTAGAAGTATCTCTAAAGGTGAATCCTCTGCAATGTCCTTGCCTCTGCCATATTACGTGAGAAAAGGGCGGGATTGAAACTCCACCGACAAAATTTGCTAGCTACACTTAATAATCAAAGGCGGTAAAAAGAGAAATATCGAATTGGTGTTCTGCAGACTACAAAACGTACACAGAAATATCGAATCTTTTCTTTTGGTACATAGAAGAAGGGTTTCTGTAGATTGACAAATACAGCTCCATGCAAAATTGCAAATAACAGCTACCAGTCAATAGTTTGAATGAAACTTAAAATCTTTTACCCTTCCCTGAACTTATTCAACATACTTCAATTCTTTCAGGCACCTTCATCCCTGTCAAATAGTCTTCCAAAATTGGTTCATCGTCCAACCAAATTCATTGATGTTTCACAAAGGTTGAATGCTCAACAGTATGTGGACAACACCTTCTGATTGCTTTAAAGAACAACTGTTTTCCGTATCTTGTACTTGACATAACTCAGAGGACACATGAATTATAGCCATCATGAAATTGGATCAAATTAAGCTCCATATGAACTTATACATGATTTGCTGATCTGATCACAACCATTGCTCATATATGAATGAAGGTATAATCATTCCCCTACTTAGGTTTTGATTGAGCTAACATATTTGCTGCAGAAGAAACCAGGCCATTGACCTGTCCTTTGAAAGATTAAAACACTGCCTCAGTAGTACTTTTCACTTAGACACAACAATTCCATCATTCCTAGCTTGCAAACATCGATCAGAATCTTACCTGATCAGGCTACTAGCTGGTTTCTCAGGCAAGTAAGGTTCGAGGAATACCTATAAGTAAATCTTACTCGGAAACTGAGTTTTACATCAGAAAAAGAAATAAAAACCAAGAAACGATACAGACCAGCCTCAACGAATTATATCTCTTTCCTTAAGAGTATGTGAATACAGTCTGTCATCATTGTAAGTAACGGCAAAATACATACAAGATAGATAGGAAGTATTTGCTTAAGTTGCAGATGCGATTCTCCTGTTACGAAGTGCGAAATTTAACACATTAATTAGCTTCCCTCATTTCAGCAGAGAGCAGCTTCTACGTATCCGTTATGATTATTTGAAAACATCAATTATACAAACAACTCAACGAGGAATAAATCAAATTTCCGTGCACACTCGCTTGCTATAATTAAGAGATTACTGAGTTATAGAGATCCTGATCTGCAAACCCTTTTACTTCATTTCTTTTTTCGATACATGCATCTGATTAATGCATGATCCATCAGAAGTTGTGCTCTAAGAAAAATACCATCAAAAGTAATGGTATATACAAGCAATTAACATCCCTAAAAGATGAAAGCAAACAAAGAAACAAGGGGTTAAAGTAAAGTAGCTTCCATTTAAGGTACTTGAATAAACATGAACGGTTACAAAGCTCAGGAGGAATAGATAAGATAAGAAAATACAAATTAATTAGCTAAAACAAAAAGAAAATTTCTGAATATATAAAAAAGAGAGAACGAAGAAAATAATTATACAAGACATACAAAGTCTTGCAAGGTCAAGAAAAACCATTAATATATTTTTTAAAAAAATAATTAAAAAGAAAAGCTCAGGTAAGATAGCACCATCGAAAGCTAAGCTTCTGGCATCAATTTCCTCCTGTGATCAAAACAATGGTTTGGGTATGAAACGTTACAGATCTCTGCAGCTAAAGCTGGATATTTGTTTGACTCCATCGCGATGAGGTCCTTCACCAAGAAAGACACGAAGCTTGAAAAATTAGAAATGGCATGAAAGGTCTGAAGGGAAGAAACTCATGACACATATATGATATAGCAGCTGGTTTTCAACGAAGAAGTGGATGCGGTTTATATAAAGAAAAAAGGAGATGCAAATAAATGCGATACAAAAAGTGCTGACATTCCCAAAACACGTCAAGTCCCAGCTAGGGCTAGTGAAAATATCAGCTGAGAGGACCGGAAAAAGCCTAGAAGGATCTCTCTCTGTCAGTCTGAGAAGTGTAGGATTATCAACAACAGCGATGGGGGCTTGACTGATTTGAGAGAAGATAATGGTCTACGTACGTCAGTAATGTGACTCAACAACCGTTATATCACAAAATGAACCAGTCTGTCTATCTCTCATCTGTCTCGCATCGTTTACCCTCTACGTCACGTAAATTCGAAAGGAATGAGAAGCATGGGGGCTCGGATTTTCAACTTGTTGAGAAATGGAAAAGAGAAGTATCAGCAACAGTATGGGCGAGCAATCAGTACAGGAGAAAGGGGTAACATGCAGTCTTTCCCATGTCTTTTTTTTTCAGACAATCGATCCCTAACACTTCTTTGACTTTGTGCTGTTTTGAAGTGTATTTGTTGTTGTTTTTTAAAGTATTTTTTATTTACAAAATATATTAAAATATGTTTTTTTATTTTTTTAAAATTAATTGCACACACTTCTTTATCATTATCTTGCGACCATATCATGCCCTATCCTTGAACGTTTACTTGAAATGTACATGGTAATGTTTATGCCGATTAACAATAAGCAGCGGGAAGGCACTCATCTTTTATATATAGTGAATGATCATTACCTTCTCACATACTTGTGTTCATTTCGAAACCTTAAAAATATTGTTGACATTTCAAATCTACCGTCGATCATTAAGTACAAATATATAGGAGAGATTCCGAATCTCAAATAAATTATAATATAGAACATTGATTGTTATTTTTGATACATCACAACTGTTTTTGCAAAAATAAGCTCACTAAAAAGATATTAAATTTAACGCTTTCTCTTCTTCTTTTTTTAATTGTTTCAATTGTTTTGCTTGCAAAGCTGCTTTATATTTTTTATGACCCCGTAAAAGATATCGTGTGGCAGTCTATCTGGCATTGGACGCTGTGTACGTTATCACCAGTCATTTCCAGTCTCATGCTAAGAAAGCTTCCATTACTGTGACAGTCCATATACATACATACATACATACATACATACATATGCATATATATACACACATATGTAGAACCAGCCTTCCCATGCTTTGGTGACAGAAGTGCTCTCTACGTTTTTCATGCACCCAAAGGGGGTTGGTCCTTTCTTTTCCCAGCATCTCTTTGTTTTTCTTGTACATTTATCAATCCATTGCGTGCGTGTCAAGTTTTGGAGCTTTGTTTTCATTGACAAGAGACTAGAGCTAGCTAGGGTTTCCGATGGTTCATCTCGCTCCTTCAGATTTGAAGCAAGGAATCCCGTGTGTGATAGACAATCTGTAACAGCAAACTTCATATTTCATACTCTTACAAGTCAATCAAGCTGTATAGAATCTCATGCACTCATCGGGATTTCTGTAAGAAAGAAATTAGCTTAATAAATTAAAAAGATAACACAATTAAAAAATTAATTAGAAATATAGCTTGTACATGGCATAATTGAAAAAAACCGTGATATTTATAATTTATCAATATTGGAATAGCAACATTTTAAAAAATATATTAAACTTATAGGAGAACGAGGGAAAAAAAAAGAAAAGGAAAAGATTTCGAATACATATCAAATATTCTAATTGAACCGTAAAAGTTTTTAAATAAAATGAATTAAACAAAATTAATAAAAATCATTAATGATAACTCGAATAGACCACATTTATGGATTTTTTTTATAATAACATTGTGACATCGACGACATCTAAAAGAAGAAGAAAGGTGAAATTGTGTTATGATGAGTCATTTTTAGGTCAATGCCCTCGGATTATTCAAAAACAATTTGTAATAATAAATAGAGTAGGAAGTAGAAGAAGTAGGTTAGGAATTAGGAAATCTCAGTGGTCAGCTTTTAATCTTGATAATCATCATTACAACCTTAGCGATGTGACCAGACATGGCCAAGAATTGTCAGTGTCTTTTCTATCTCCTTAAAGTCCATTTCTTTTTCCAACACCGGAAAAAGGACCACCTTATAAGACAAAAGATATGAATATATTTTGACCACCTCAGAACTCTGCCAGTGCTGCTGTCTGTGTCTGTCCATATACAGTACATGTACATGTACATGTACATGTACATAGAGATAAGTGTATGTTTCTATGTTGTTACTGTGGATCTATAGGTGGCTGCAGTGATTCTTTATTGCGTTCCCTCTGGCGCTAGCTAATGTTGGAGGGAGGAGGGATAATATATATGGAAGACGTCTTCAACAATTTACAATTTTTCTATTGGTAAGTGCAAGTGATAAATTGAACGTTCGGTTTCTAATCGCATTTCAAAAAAAAATTAAAAAAACTTTACTTGTATTTTTTGCTTAAATTAAATTTTTTTAATTTTTTTAGATTATTTTTATGTGTTTAAAAAATACTTTTTAAAAATAACATCAACTACACTTTCAAACACTAAAAAAAAATCTAAAAATTGTAAGTGCATGCGCTTGAAAAACACATTAAATAAAAAATGAAAATACCATTTCATTTTTTTTTAAAAAAGTTAGAATTAATATCTTACAAACATTATTTATAGTGATGGTGTTTTTTCACTAGTTTTTATTTTCTTTGATTTTTTTTTAAAATTATATTTTTGTTTACGAGATTTTTCTAGTGTGATGACTTGTATTTTAAGTTTGATAAATTTATCCGAGTTTACTCATTATTATTTTTATTTTTAAAAATTATTCAAGGTGTTTTAAAATTCATCAAGTCAGCTAGATTATATCAAATTATTAAAATAATTATATCAAATATATTAAAATACAATTAGTTCTTCTAAATTATTTTCTTAACATTTGATTTGATTTCATTTAAAAAAACTATATATTATTTAAAAAACCATGTTCTTCACAAATTAGTGCAATTTACACACCATCTCTTGATCTCCTTGCAATAGTTGCGGCGGCTTAATATTCAGGTGCTGTTTTGAAACCATTTAATTAAAAAAGCATTTTTAAAAAAGTTTTTAATTTTTAATTTTTAAATATTTTTATATTATCAATATAAAATAATTTCTTAAAATATATATTATTTTAACATATTTTTAAATAAAAAATATTTTAAAAAACATTCATAAACTTACCGTTACCCTAAATTGATTTCCTGTGCTACGTGCTTGATACCATTTCCGTGCAAGTGTATTATCCATCGCCTAGACAAAAAGCAACATCATTGATAGTACTCCTCTTCTGACAGCAATTTCAAAGGAAAAACTTATTTGGAAAAAACAAATTAATAATAAGGTTTGTTGAATAGTATAAACATATTTCAACGGAAAAAAATAGCAAAATTTATTTTAATATATATAATATTAATATAATTATTTATTAATAATAAATAACTAATACAATTATAATCAAACTCATTTTTTTGTATAGAAATATATTTAATATTTTTATATTTTTTTAATCAAACATGTACAAATAACTCTTTAATTTAAAAATATTATTTTAATTTTCAATAGTCAATCTTTTTTCTCTCTAACATGTGTCATTGATGAGTAAATGATTTATTGTCTGTCAATCCTCTCTCTCTCTCGTCCTCTTATTTTTGCTAATTCTTCTTATTATTTTTTTTTGGTATAAACCATCCGGTAATCCGGCCACTGCCGACTAATCCGGATTCGAGCCGGGTAGGACTCTTAAGGGCGGCAAAACTCTCCCAAGCGAGTTTTAAAGCAGCTGCATACCCAAGGCTCGAACTCGAGACCTTGGTTAAGATAGGACGACCCCCTACCAGTCGACTCATGTCCCCGTTGGTGCTAATTTGTGTTTGGTATTTGTTGCTACATCTTTCTTCTTTTGATTACTTATTATTTGTGTTTGCAATTTTTACCTCCATGAAAATTAAAATATGAAAAAATTTGTATCATTGATATATATATATACACACACTTACTATACGAGCTAGGAATACAGGCGATGTTTTAATATTCGAACTAACGTGTACCGTACAACCTCCTACAAAGCTACCTGCTGCTTTACAACCAGGACCGAATATTTTTCAGCGGTATCCATGGATGCGAGCAGGCCTCCAATGACACCAAGCTCTGGGTATTCATTCATATCGTCTAGACCTGCTGTTTGTGGTGTTTGTACATCTTTCCGTCTCCCAACGATGAAAAGGTCGTATTTATCTAGCATAGATCGAATTGTCTTTGAAGTTTCCAGTCCGTCGCCCACCCTCTCTTCAATGTAATCCACTGTTTCATTCTCTATGTAGTCTTGCATGATATAGCTCAGCGCCTGAGAATCTAGCATGCTGTCCCGATTAATCTCGGGCTCCTCGGCTGAGGGGATGAAGCGAGCTATGGTTATGTTACTGTTCGTATTCTGAGACATGCGTTTGGCTAGCACCAGAGCTTCTCGATCATCGTTTCCGCCGAAGAATATCACGGCGGCGAGAAGGGATGGCCCTCTCGATGAATCCCTGAAAATGGACTTCACCTGATTCCCACGGTCAATGAGGATCCCAACAGAGCAGGGTGCTCGCTCAAGAACACAGCAATTTAGAGTCCTTAGAGTAGGGTCCTCCGATTCGATAGACCCGTCGACAAGCCATTTTTTATGAAATGGAAGCACTAAGAAACATGCAATTTCATCCAATGCAAGCGTGCATATGTCCTCGTGCATGAGTTTGGGTGGAGAGATTGCTGTGAAGACATTCACAGAAACGGCTTCGCCGTAGTTTTGCTGGAAGTGTTTGAAAGAGAGAATGACATTGCCGGAGATGGAGTGCAGAGATACCGTTTTTTTCTGCATTTGGTGAGAAATGTACATCGGGGAGGCTCGGCCGCTGATCTTGATGAGATGAAGTACACTTACAGAAAATGGGCTCTGTACAGTCGGACACAAGGACTTGATAAAATTGATGATGCTGGTTGTGTTATCTGGTCTGTAAATGCATGTTAGAATGCGGAGCTCTTTGCTATGCATAATGTTTCTGTTCTGATAACCTGCGTACTTTCTTGACGGATCATAAACCCAGTTCACAGCGATTGATGAGATCGTTGCTGACAATAGAACTGTAATCACCAGGAAAGCAAACATCCCCTCTGTCAGAATCTGTCCATGATCAAGTTCAAAACAAAATGAGAACACTATCGCAAAGTTAGAAGAAGGAGGAGGAGGAGGGGAGGGGGAGGAGCATACCCCTAGTTCTTTCATATACGTAAATGAGCCAAGCTCAACAATTCCTTTGGTACTTGTTAGGAAAGCAAGAGCCAAGGCATCCTGTTTTGGCAACTTGAAATACAAGAGAGGAACCAAATAAGCACCAAATTTGGCCAGGATGACAACGAAGACGACGATGGCAGTGCACTTCAGTATATAGTCGTTAAAATCGATCTTCAGGAGATCCGCTTCCATCGTGCACATGGCCATGAAAAGAGGCACGAGCACTCCAGTAACAACGCATTCAATCTTCTCGACCACAGCTGACGCAAGTGGAGGTCCTGCTGGCACAGCTAGTCCGAAAACAAGTGATCCGAGGAACACATTCAGACCAATATAATGAAATAACGCACCAGAAGCCAAGGCACCGAAAATGATGATGTCAGTGTAGACATCTTTCACAGGCCTCCCTTTGGGTGTTTGTTTGATCACCCAGAACATTGCCGGCCTCACCACATATAAGACTATAACAAGAAAGGCTACAGATATTACAACGCATTTGATAGCTGCTTGAGCTCGCTGCTTGTAGGCAATGCCTATAAAGAAAGCAACCAGTGCAAAAACCTGGGTCAGCATTTCACTGGTTAGCACGGAAGACAATCCTAGCCTGCCAAGTTCAGAATTCGTTAGTTTGAGGTCGCCGATGAAGCTACAGATGACAGGAAATGGAGTCATAGATTGCACCAGCATCACCAGGATGAGCGAGAGCTTATCTAGTCTCTCGAGGTTCCAGTACTTGCTGACCATCCTCTCAGTTAGCCCGCCGAGGACTCCAGGAATCACCATAGATAGTATACCACTGTAGATTGCCATTTTCCCTGTTTTTCTTACCAAGGCTAGATCCATCTTAATTCCATTTATAAATCCAAAGAGTTGGTAACCCAGTCCAGCTAATGTGCCAAGTATTTGTTTGCTGTCAATGGTTAAGAAGATCCTTGTGTAATCTGATTGATGTCCCAGCCCTGTTGTTCCAACGATCACTCCAGCCTGAAACACAAATCAATCACAGCATTGCAGTCAATAATTGCAATGAGCTGCTCTATCATATATTCTTACATATTGAGAGTTACGAACAATTAACTTTCAGAACGATACTAGTAGAAGTTTTTGATGCCGGATTGTATTGAAAATTTACAAGCCAACAAAACATGTATATGAAGAATAAATCTGCTTGATCTAAAAGATCAATTTAATATGACCATTTTCTGCCCATCCCACATGGTTCAGAGAAAGAAATTCACAAGTTGTATTACATTACAGAAAAGAAATGGATAAGAGAGGCACAGGAATTCGAGAAATAAGGATAATGAACACGTACAAGAATCTGAGAAACCAGGATATGGATGCCGTAGCGCTTAAGAATGAAATGACAACCATGGCTGATGAGAAATATTGCAAACATATGCAGTTCCAATACGGGCAACGAAGCGGTCAACGCATTCTCATCTTGAAGCCAACCATTTGAGTTTACATATGGTGGCAGGCTGGTGCATTTTTTCGTCTGTGTATTGTTTAAATGCACTCCTCCTGCCATGTGATTCGAATCAAGAAACATCTGGCCACGGCCACAGATATCTGGCTTGTGCAGGACAGGGCAGGGGTGAAGAAGATGAAGAGGATGAAATATGGAGACAAAAAAAAGTTATGCTTTCTCTCCTATGCCTCATTTTTTTTTTATTTCTCGTTAACATAGAGTTATCTCAGGATTCAAGAATGGATGAGTCGCGCTGTATTTTACTTTTAAACTAAATGACTTCTTCAACAAATAGTAACTTTTTATTAATTTCCAATAACACGACACATAAAATAGCATGAAGTCAAGGTCAGATCCTATATATATGGAATACGATGTCAGGTATCTGCGCTGTCCACACTGGAAAGAAAGTGAAAATGTTTAAAAGTTGCAAGAAAATCCTTGGAAATATTTCAAGTGCACAGCAAGAGGGTCAAGTTTATTACAGAGTGGGTGATGAAAGCCATTTAAATATCTTTTTCTAGGCCTCCCTGCATTGCAATGAGAATTGAAAGGCATATGGGTTTATGAATATTGTTATAGAATAATATAAATTATATTTTGAAATTTTACTTAACAATTTAAGTTTTTAGGTGAGATAATTCTTTAAAATATCAAAGTCTTGTTGGTTCATCAATCATGAATTTGAATCTCATTATCCTCTTTTTATATGATAAAAAATAATCATAAGATAGTGTTGGTGTGTGTAAGTTTTAAACTCAAAATTTTTTAACTTGAGAGATATGTTGAAGAATAATTTAAATCATATCTTACTATCTTATATAACATCTTAATTTTAAATTTTTTTAAAGTAAGATCTTTCTTGACATAATTTTCAATAATATTAAAAAAAATAACATATGTACAACTTTCTTGGAACTATTTTTTTTTATGCGAGGAAATCCCACCTCCCGAAAAATACATTTTGTGAGCTCAAGTGAGCGAGTAAGACCTTAACTATTGTAAGCTTTTATAAAAGTGTATATCCTGACTTGAACTTGAAACTTGATGTGCAAATTATAAGCCCTTTATCATCCTCACTTACACTACTTTGTTTCCGCGTACGATAAAGATTAGATGATTCAAAAATAGTCATATGACTTCAGGATTTGATTTAATTTCCCGCAACATTAATCCATAAAATTAGCTTTGTGGTTGGCAGGGTTAAACTGTGCTTGCTAGTTACGTCCATAGAGAAGGGGCTACTCTAGAGATTTAATAAGATAAAGGACTAACATAATAAAATGAAAGAAAGATTAATATGAACACTTGAAAGAGAGATAGCACTTCTGATGCTTACCCGGTAGAAAATCACGTGAGATTGAGTGCTTAGGAGAGATAGTAGTCGTGATTTTATTATACCAACAGGAAAAGTATTATTTCAGTAAATTAATATATTGGAAAATGTCACATTTTCCACATTTGATGCTTTTTTTATTGCATTTATAGTATTAATAGTAATATCAATTACTAATTTATACTCGCCAATATCCTGCTGGTAGCTTCAAATAATCTCTCCCTTGATGACTTCAAACTCTGTAGGTAATTCAGAAGGAAGAATTGTATTCATATATAATAGAGAATAAATAAATAAATAAATATACATACTAGAAGAAGGGATAAGTTGGGCTTACTGGGTGTAATCAATCAGGATTTTTCCAGCGTTAATGTCAGCAATCTGAGAGAAGGCTTCTTGAGAGAGATCAATGGTTGCTTGGCATCCGGGGGACGGGCATCGATCAACAATCTTGACGGTGACGCTGCCACCCTTGCAAGGCTGGAGTACCCCTAAGTTTGTACGACCTTGGCAAGTCACCCTGTACATCCTCCCACATGCAGCGCCGTTGGCCCAGAGTTCATCGCCCGCCGCCGCTATCATCACACCCTGATCCTGGAATCCATAGCATGCAGATGCTGCAGTGTTGCCCAATAAAAAAACGTTATATAAAGGATTTACTCTGATTTTCTCAAAATATAAAGAAACATGTTTATATGATTCTGATCAGAATACTCACGAACATAAACATTATAGTAAGTGGCAGTTCCGGAAATGGCAGAAGCTGCTGAGACCAGGCTGATGACAAGCCCCATGAAAAACAATACACGGGTTCCAACTGCCATGGCTACTTTCTGTGATTTCTTATTTGATAAACACTCAGAAGTTATACTCACAAAACTATTTTGAATCAAATTAACGTGGTGGTGTTCTCTTTTATAGGAGACCTAGACCAATCGCCGTCACTGCTAACCGTCTCAACACGTATATTTGCTACCAGAAATTAATGACTTCTACACAACATGGTAGTAGATGTTGCCTAATTTCATTTGTCTATAGAATTTTCTAACTATACCATTGTTTATAGTTGACATCTAAGCTTACGTTTTCCAGAACATGAATAAAATTCCGCGCAAACTAACTGACTTTAGACTTAGTATTCCTGCTTGATCACCCATGTGTCTATAGAGAGGTGCAAAACGTTGAAAATATGAACAGCGTATAGTCAGTAGAGGAGCTAGGGTAGAAATTATGGAGGGGTTTTACATTAATTAATGTATATTTATTATATACTTGTGCGCATATACTGTGAGTTTATGAGATTTAATATGTAGATTGTTCAAAATTAAACTTGATTTTTGGTTGTTTTTTTTTGAAGAATAGAAGAATCTGTTGATAGAGGAACTGGTCGATCAATTGGTTTAAATGGATCGGGATGAGCGGGGAGGAGGTAGAACTTCAAAATTAAGACTGCTTTCTTTTATAGTTAAATCAATTTAAGAGGTCGGAAATTATTATTTAAATTCTTGGATTGATATTCTTATTTACCGAGATTTTCAACGAAATTCCCATGGCTGCTTGACTTTTCATCGCCATGTGAAGCGAATGGAGAGTCAATAGTCATCCCAATAAATTGAGTCGTGAAGGGAATGATAGAACTTATCACATGCATCTTACGGTCTCAGCACCAAAAGTTTGAAAATATCATCACTTAGGTAACCTAGATTCCCCAGTTCAAGGGTTTAGTGGAGTTTTTTTCTCTGTGTTTTTGTATTGAATATGACTTTTTTAAAGTTTTTTTCAAATTTGTTTTTATTAATTTTATCTTTTAAAATTAGGATGGATGAGAAATAAAAATGGTAATCCATGATGTTTTGTGTTTTCTTTTCTTTTTCTTTTTGAATTTTTATTATGATTTAAAAAAATTGTAAATTTCATCTTTTAATATTGAAATAGTTGGAAATTTATCTTTGTAGTCTGCTTCTTTTTATTTTTTCTTTCTATAAGATTAACATGATTTGTTGAGTTTGTCAAATTAGCCCATGATTCAACTTATTTTACAACTTACACTCGAATTGGGGTAATGCAATTTTATATCAATGGGATAAGTTTTAACCTAACTATTACATCTGGCTGAAAGTCTGCCATCTTAAAATCTATGTTTCTTGTTAGGCTGAACTTTCCTAGCAATTAGACATAGATAAGACTTTATGATAAAACCTAGAAGTTACTATGCAATATTTTCCCTAGTTGATTTAGGATAAAGTTTTCTATTTTATTTAAAACTTTTTTGTTATTTTTCCTGTCTTGTTTAAGATGTCTTAGCTAGAATCAATATCATTATTTAGGTTGTATTTAGGGAGATAGATTGATTATTCAAAAGTAACATGTGTGCGAGAGTTTCTCTTTTACTCTTAGGTTTTTATGGAACTCTCAAAACTTATCAAATATTACTCCCTTAAACCGTGGGACTAGCAGTGACAAATAACCTCATCCTTTCTCTCTCATCAGTTACTGTTCATTATACAAGTGAACAATAGAAAAGGCTGGACATTCTATCCAACCCAACTAGCCCACCATGGCTAGGGCCGACCCATTTGTCGAGCCCAATCCAGTTTCAATTTTTAAAAAATATATAAATTTTTTTTGTATTTTTAGAAAGAAAAAAAATGTGTTGTTTTCATGCATATGACCGAATTCTAAAGACTTTCCTAAGCATATTTTTCATTAAAAAAAATTACATTTTTCTCATGTTTTAAAATGAAAAATAAGATATCGTAACCAATTTATGATTATCTGTTAGAGTTAGACCAAATATAAAAAATCTTTCAACAATCATTTTGTTCTTTTTTTTATAAATTTTAATTATCGGGGATGTAAAATTACATTGTAAAGTATATTTATATGTATTAAAAAGGATAGCAAATGCAGTGCTAAAATTAGGACATTAGAACGATTAGGTTTTTTACCCATTGAGGTAGAGACTCCCTCATGAAGAGATATTTACTTTAAGCCTTAGGAAACACCAATGAATAAAAAATCTGACTTAAAAAAAACAATCAAACAAGTTTTCAGCTTTACCTTGGGTAGGATGCACTGAGAGCGATGTATCTTTTTCTTGCACAATAATTCCCCTTTACTCAGACTCTCGCACACCATATAGTACCATTAATTTTTTCTAGTGACCTCAATACTATATGGTGACTCCTAAAAATTATAATCATCATTTTATGATTATAAGAAAAATCTCTTTCTAACTTGTCGTCTCCCCTCTCCGAGGATGGCAGTGCGTGAGGTGAGAAAAAAATGGTCATCGCAAAAAATTGGTCTTCGCTATCATATTGAAATTTGATAGTTGAGTTTGGATTTCATCTAAAAGATGTAAGACCTATATAGGACAACTCATTTTGGAAGTGTGATTGATGTCTTTTTTGAAAGTATTTTTCATTCATAAATGCATTAAAATGATTTTTATTTTATTTTTTAAAAATTATTTTTGATATCAGCACATGAAAATAATCTAAAAATAATAACAATTTAATTTAAAGTAGAAAATAAAAAAAAATCAAAATTTTTTTTTAAAAAACATTTTTGAAACATAGTGTCACTATGATTGTAGGTTCTCAAGCATTATAGCTGTAAATTATAGAGAAATAGGCTAATATTTTCTAAAAAGTTTATAATTTGATGATGTTTTTTTTTAAAAAAAACAACAGATTAACTATTTATATAGAAGTTAAAACTCATGTAACTAAAAGGAATTCAAATCTAAGCAATAAAAAAGTAATTAGAATTTGAAGTTAACTAGAAGAATAATAACAAAAAAAATTAAATATTTGAATTCCATCTAACTTATAAACATATTTGGAGTACGTTAACGTCATAATCTTTTGTATTATTTTATATCTATTGAATGCAGGATATGATCACCGACACTTTTTGTTTCATTATGCGAATTTCTATTAAATATATTTTTAATCTTCTATTATGTTTGCAGTTAAGAGCAGTAACCTGTTGCAAACATGGATGTATCGCATGCATGCATGCATTATAATTCGGTCTCCTACGAAAATGGCTCACACTCCACCATCCATCCTCGTCATTAATGGCGTAACAATCCACGCTCGTCAAGTCTGTCAAATTCTAAGCTTGAAACGGAGCGTATAGTTTAATCAGCACAAGGAGGTGCGTTGTCTGGTTGGGCCCTTCATTATATCTTTTTCATTCAAGTTTATCACAACCCACCAACGCAAGATATAATATAAAATAAGTTGTTATTTTCTGTGATCTCAAGTTTGAATATTATAGCTATTGATACGATAATTATTAGAGGTTTATAAACATAATGATCATTATAGATTTACATAGTCATTAGTTTCAGAACTAGTGAGATTAGTCAAAATATACATAAATTAATCGTATAATCACATTAATAAAAAAATAATATTAGATAAAAAGCTCCACTCGTCTCCTTGAGCCTACGCAGCATTAAATAGCTGCCGACAAATTTAAATTAATAGAAGTCATTAAATGGGTTCGATTTTCTTGTACATATTTTTTTTCCATATAATAATATTGGACAGCACAAGGCCAGTCACATGGAGTTAAGATTATTATTTTTTTAATTTCAGACTTCTTAGATGGCTCAAAGCTGTGAATGAGAGGGAGAAGACATGTAAAGATATGGGAAAGAATAAAGCGAAAAGGTGGGGAAATCACATTCATGTGAAATGTGTCGGACATTGAATAATTCTTCATTAGTTATCCCGACTTTTAAGTGGGGAGTGGATTTATTCTCACTTATCATGTTTGGGTTATAATTTAGAAAAGGTTCTGATAAAAAAAATATCAAAATAAATTAATGTTTTAAATTGCTTGACTATGAATTCGAGAAGCCTCGAGAATGAGGTGAGGACTTGAGTTTGCGCGCTCGAGGGTCGGCATATCAATTTTTAAAACCTGATCCTCATTTTTTTTTAATTTTTATATAAACTATAAAATTACTATTTTCTCAACTTCATCCTTTTCATTTTTTACTGTTTCAGATTTGTTTCATATTCTTCTGGTTTCTATTTATTTTTCTATTATTATTTTTGTCTAGATTTATGTTCTTATAATACCATCCTTCATGAATTTTTTTTTTATATCAATTTGACTCTCTTCTTTTTTATTGCTATATTTTTTCCTCTAGTGAGTTTTTTTTTTTAATTTGATTTTTTTCTTATAATTTCATCTTTCAAAATTAAATCAATTAAAAAATAAGCTTCTTGATTGAACTAGGGGTCAATGATTTCACGAGTTTTAAAGATTAACCGAAGTTTGTGAGGTTTGACCAGGTTACTTGAGTTTTTTTTTAGATTTGATTTTAAAGTATGTTTTCTATAAGATTAGTCTTAAGTTTTTAAACAAAGTCACCGATTTCAATGGTTAATATGAGTTTTTTTTTAATAATTTATTTTAATTTTATCCTTCAACATTTAATTTTTTAAAACTTGGTTCTCCTTCCTTCTTCTTTTTTCTTTCTCCATTCCTTTTGTTGAGTTGTTTTACTAGTTATGGGTCATAGTTATAGGGTTGCTCTAGAGTTCATAACAAGAGTCATAGATTTTAAAGATTAACATGAATTAACTTGTATTGGGTATTTTTATAAATTTATGAGTTTCAATTTTTTCCTTCAATGTTTGATTTATTAGAGAGAAAAATTTGTGCTTTGTTTCATTTTCATTCCATGAGGCTATTTCTAATTTTATACCCATGGTCATGAGGTTTGGGAATTAACCCAAGTTGACTCAAGTTTTTTTTCCGTTGATTTTTTAAATTAAATTTCTTTTTTTCACTTTTTTGTCCTTTAATATTAAATTATTATTATTATTGAGTTTCATAATTTTATTTCATCTACTTGCGAATGCAATCACCTTACGACCATGTTAGAGAGTTTACATCTTGACCTAAGCGGGCTTAAATCGAGTTTTTTTTCCATCCTTCAAATTTTGTATTTGCTATAAATTGAACATTATATCTTTTTTTTTTGTGGAGTTATCATACAATTTTGTTTTTATATCGCATAAATTTATTTGATTAGTGTCATAATTTTACAATGATCCTTGATTTTTAATGATATACTTCACGAGTATTGATGAAGTAAAATCTCTTACCTAATGACAAGTAAACACATATTTACATAAAAGAATATTTTTTATTCAAATTATATATGCATATAATTTATATAAAATTGTAATGATAAATAATATCATATTATTGATCTTGTATATATATTGTTTTTTTTTTTTTATGATAAGAACTCTTGTAAGTATGTGTTTAGCATTATAATAGTTTTTATGATTACGGTTTAAAAAATTTAAATTTTAAAAAATATAAAAAAAAATGTAGCCTTTTAGAATAAGATTTCAAAAGAAATTTTTCAATAAAACCCATACAAATTATGGTGTGTATAGTTTTAAATCTATTATTAAAATGAAATACAATTTCAACGATACCTCATTCATCACACCCAAGCAAACTTGAAAGGTACGGTAGGTACCTACCTATCTTGTCATCCAATAAAAAGAAACTAAGACGTTTTTTTTTAATGAAAAATGTTTTTCTAAAATCTATTTTTAAATTCATTTGTGTTTGTTTATTATAAGAAGATTCAGTTAATAAAAATACTCTTTAGTTAGAGAAAAATTTTGTTTGTTTCTAGAAATTTATTTATTTATTTTTGGTGGAAAATATTTTCTAAAAATTGTGAGAAATTCAAAAATATTCTGTTATTTGTTGAATATATCAAGTTTGGTCTAAAATATTTTTATTTCTATATATTTGTTTTTTGAATTTTTTCAATCTCATCTCTTATAATTTGATTTTTATACCAATTTTTATTCTCTTTTTTTGTTATCCTTTTATTAATTAATTTTTATTATTTATCATATCGATGCTCATTTTTTATTATAATTTATTTTATTTCAAATAATTTATGAATTATTATTTTTTAATTGTTATTTATTTTATTTAAAATAATTTATGAAATAGATTTTTTTTCAATTTCTTATCCATCACATTTTGTCTCTGTTCTTTTAATAAACTTATAAAAAATAATTTCCAATTTATTTTTTATAGCAATACCATACACAAAAAAAATGTTTTTCAATGAATTTACATTTGTGTAAAAACTATTTTTTAAAAAAACAAATCCATCGTGAAAATGGTGATATATCCTATCTTATTACTTTAGTTTTCAAAACATTACGACATCATTACCTCGACATTTAGCTACCCTATCTATTACTTTAGTTTTCAAAACCGCCTTTTTCTACCCATTGAAACAAAGAAAACCGCCCTTCTCTTTTCTTCTGATTTTCCGATCTCTTTTCTTCTGATTTTCCGAATGTGTTCCTTGTTATTTCATATTTTCATACAATATTTTTTAATTAAAGTATATTAAAATAATATTTACTTATATTTTTAATATCATTATATTAAAAATATATAAAAAGTAGTTTTTATTTTTTAAAGACCTCTTTGTCGCAATCTCAAACAGTCTCTCGTATTGGACTCAACTTTTGTAGTTACCACACCAAAAACCTTCTCCATTTAACCTTTTCCTTTTCATACATTCGCTTCCATCTGTAACCATGCCTCCTCCTCACCACAACCATGATAACCACCGTAGACACGGTGGAGCACCACCAAAACCAAACCAAGAGGTTCTTTCTTTAATCTTGAAAGCCACAATAATGACTGCGATAACCATCGTTTTTTTCCTATTCCTTGGTGTTGCCGCCATCCTCCTCTTCTTTGCCACCTCCGCACTCCACAGCCACTCGACTGCATCCTCCAACTCCCCAAAGGCGTTGCCTCTCAAAGACTTAAAGAAGCTCCCGAGATTCAGATTTTCGACCAAGACGAAATCTGAAACGGGTGCTGATCAAAGTTCATGCGTGGTTTGTCTTGAAGAGATGAAGCAAGGGCAGTGGTGTAGAAACCTTGTTGGCTGTGGTCATGTGTTTCATAGGACATGTGTGGATGCGTGGCTTGTTAAGGTTTCTGCATGTCCTATTTGCAGGACACGAGTTGAATTGGATCAGAGCGTAAAAGATAGGCAATTGTGGGACTCTTTTTGGAGAAATGAATAGAGGGTTTGGTAGCATTTTCTTTCTCTCTATCTAATTTTAAGTTCTTGTTAAATTTTGATCCCCTCTTTTTCTGTTTACTCGGTATTAGATTTTTGGTTTTATAAATAAACGAGTAGTATCAACTTTCAAATCCATGTGTTTGATTATGAATTGCAGCCTGCTTGTTTCATGATATATGCTCTGTTTTGAATATGAAATCTGATTTTGGTGGTTGGATTCTTGATTGCAATTCAAATGCGACTACTTTGATCGGTCAGAAATGAATTTAGTCATGATATATGCTTGTTTTGTTTCATTACTTTCCTTTGAATTGCGTGTGGAGACCACAAGAAAGGTTGGTGCTTGATGAATTTGTTGACCAAACTTCGACATTATTAGGAAGAAATTAATTATTTTCCAAATGGATTTATTTTCTCATAATCGAAATGAACTCAGTGGCTGATTGAAAGGCATGCAGTAGGAATTCTGCAAATTGATGAGGACAGGCTAAATTTTATTTCCCAGTATATGAAATGGTTGCTCATGATTTTTTCTTAACTCAATCAAATTAGAGTAATATTAAAATCTGTTGACCCCATTTCATAGTTTCTTAAGGAGTCAACAATTACCTCAATGAGTGGTAATAAAACACTTCTCCTAAGATGTTTCTGTGTTTTTAGTGTTATGATCTAAGCAGACAGAAACACAGAGCAGCAAAGAGTTTGGAGTTCAAAAGAAAACAAATCCATCATCAATATAAGCTGCATAGCATCAGGAAATTCTTACAAGTCTGCTTCTTTCGTCACCAGCTAATCTTACAGTTACAACATCAGATTAGCTTAACAATATATGACATCATACTTGATGTTTAGCACACCAAAGGTTTGATGTCCAACACATTATAGGTTTAGAGTAAAGATATTGAGCTTCATGATCCCCTTACCCTAACACGTGATGAGAAAAAATTAAGATAATACTAATTTACTAGGTTATTCCCAAACTATATCAATTAAGGCTTAAAATAGTATCTCAACTTCATACCCTCTATCATATAGTATTCATAATTACGAATTCAAAAATCCTATAAATCATCTTCTTATATCTTTTCATTATAAAATATTTGATTCAACTGAGTCCTTTACATGTAAAGTTTATTAATTTGCAGACCAGAAAAGAATTCAAACAAGTAATGAATAATATAATGTTTTTAGTTAATTTACATGAGTATCATGGTGTACTTAATGTTGAAGATTATTCATGATAAAAATTAGACCTAAACGATATACTTTGAAAACCAGTCATAAATTATAAGTGAGTAGTATTAGAACATTTAAAGTAATGCAAATGATTGAATTAAATAATCTTATCATTTAATTATCACTAAACTTTGAAATTAGTTGTACTTTTAATATAAAGTACCTCGTTATATGAAGAACAAAACATTGCTCATATGATTAGACACTTTTGATAACGTAAATATTAGATATTTTTTGTATATTTATATTGATTAATATGAAATATGGGATGAATGAATGGTGTAAAGGATGCTCAATGAATTTTTTGGTTGTAGAAAAGAAATTTTTGTTATATATAATTAATGTAAATGTCATACATAGAAATTTTGTTATGCTAAATTAAATAATTGCATTCTATAATATTGCTCATATGATTCGCAAATGTTTTTTTTTATAAAAAATTCTCATATTTAACAGAGAAATTATCCTGCTCTACTATTGTCTTTTGGTAAACTTATTGTTTGCATAGATTTTGGGTCATGATCTAATGTTGTAAGCTTATCCTGGGTCATGATCTAATGTTGTAAGCTTATCCTGCATTAATTTCTTTTTCATTTTTAGGCATTAATGGATTGGTGCTTGGGGAATGATTCTCCTTCTGAGGCATGTTGTCCTCCTATTCCAAAAGAGGGTTTTTTTTTATTCTTTTTATATAAAAAAAACAATTTTTAATGTTTTTAAATCAGTTTAATGGGTTGTATTAAAAAAATTAAAAAAAAATCATTTTCATATATTTATAAATAAAAAATATGTTTTAAAAAATTCTCGTTGCAACATGTGAATTGTTGTGTAAGCATGTATCTTTTTGGATCGCTTGGTCATTCGAAGGAAAGAAAAAGCGTGGCCGACTGGAAAAGATAAAATCAGAGAGTTTTGCTTTGAAAATCAGAGGGTTTTTTTTAGTTTTTAATTTTTAATTTAATTTAATATTGGTTGATAAAAAATATGATTAATTGATTGGTTAATTCCAAATCAGGCAAGGGTATAGACGACGTGGGACCCATCAAAACTGGAGCCATAATCCATCAACGATTGAGGAGCGCCCATAGATATATACATGCATATATATATAAATACGGTGACTAGTAGCCCCCGTGGTTTTGAATAACATTACATTTTGGTCCATGTGCTGCTAAGAATTACAATTTTATTTCTATATTGAATAAATCTATTTAATTTGGTGTCTTCATCAACATATATTTATATAGGCAACACCTTTCAATTATTCAACAAGTTACACATATAGGATGGGTTTTAAATAAATTATTTTAAAAAATATTGGAATTTTTTTAAATTTTATCAAAAATATTTGTTTGATTTGAATAAAATAATTTTTTTATTCAAATTATATATGCATTTAGATAAATTATATTTATAAAAAAGATAACAAATAATATCATACTATTTTTCTTGTTTCTCAAAATATTTGATTATAATCCACCACTGAGTGTCTATTTGAGAATATGGTTGATGTTGATTTTAAAATGTTTTATATTCAAAAATATATCAGAATGATATCTTTTTATATTTTTTTAAAAATTATTTTTTGATACCAGCACATGAAAATGATCTAAAAACACCAAAAATTTTAATTTAATATAAAAAAAATCAAATTTTTACAAAATATTTTTCAAACCCAATATCAAAGATTATCTTGCATCACCATACAAATACATGCATTCCTAATAGTTAGCGCATCAATTTTAGAGTTGAATTATATGTACTATGATGTGGGACAGAGTTATTTTTTTAAAAAAATAAAAAATGTTAGGAACTAAAAATTTTTGATACATATGAGATAAAATACTTTTAAATATTAATACGACAGTATATTTAATGACAAATTTATTTTGAATAATATTGAGATGGAGCCGGTCCTCAACTAGATCAAATGTTAAAATAAAAGGACTAAAATAATATGATAATAAAAACAAAAATGATTGATGGGTTTACCAATTCTATGGGTCGACGGATCTAAGAACTTGGTTTTTTTTTTGTCAGATATTCGGATTGTTTTCCTTACGATAAGGACTCTTGTAAGGGGGCCCTACCCCAGCTGCCAGCTGGGTTCTCATCATCCAATTACAGAAGGAAACGAAACGTGGATTTTCCGGGCCAATGGCGACATATCCCCGCGTAAACCGACATGGAACAAATCTCGGCGTCATCACCCGACATTCTGATGATATATCGGTTAATTTAGTATTCAAAGCCGCCCTTTCCAACCCACAGAAAGAAGAAGGTGGAATAATTGAAAAAAACGTTTTCCTCTTTTCTTCCTCATCTCCTATAAATTGGACCCGACGTTTTGAGTTACTCCAAAAACCTTTTCCCATTTGATCATTTCCTTTTCGTTCATTCACCTCCATCCGTAACCATGCCTCCTTCACCACCACCGAAACCAAACCAGAAGTTTCTTTTTTTTATCCTGAAAGCTGTAGTGATGATCGCAATAACCATCCTTTTTTTCCTGTTCCTTGGTGTTGCCGCCATCCTCCTCCTCATTCCAACCGCCGCACTCCACCGCAACTCGACTCCATCCTCCGGTTCCCCAAAGGGGTTGCGTCTCAAAGACTTAAAGAAGCTATCGAGATTCAGATTCTCGACTGAGTCGAGACCTGAAACGGGTGCTGATCAAAGTTCATGTGTGGTTTGTCTTGAAGATATAAAGGAAGGGGAGTGGTGTAGAAACCTTGTTGGCTGTGGTCATGTCTTTCATAGGAAATGTTTGGACAGTTGGCTTGTTAAGGTTTCTGCGTGTCCTATTTGCAGGAACAGAGTTGAACTGGATCAAGGCGTGAAAAGACAGGCCATCGTGGGAATTTGTTTCGAAAAATGAATTGAGTATTGGTAGAGTTTTCTCATTCTTGTAATTGACAACAATACAGAGCGAGTGGCCCTTCTAGGAGGGCAGCTATGTGAAAACACCCCGGATTCGCTCAGCCTTGCTTCCCATTGTAATTGCCACGAGTTCTTGTGTAAATCTTGAATCTTTTTTCTTTTTTTTTTGTATATACGTTATCTGATTTTTGGGTAACAAGTAAACCAACAGCATCAATTTTCAAATCCATGTATTTGATTCTGAACTGCAGCATGGCTGTTTTGATCGAGAATTCTCTTCATGGTATATGCTCTGTTTTGAATATGAAACCTGAATTCGTTGTTGGATTCTTGATTGTAATTCAAATGCGTTGACTGGTCAGAAACGAATGAGTCACGATTTCTGATTTTAAGAGATCAGGGCTCAATTACTTTCCTTTGAATTGTCTGTGGTTAACGCTTGACGACCAGAATTCGACATTCTCTCTGAAGAAATTGTTTTTTCTGCAATATAGAAACCAAAATATTCTACTAATCAAATTTCAAACAGAGATTGCACCCAATCATGTAATAAAAGTGCTCAAAATTGTGTCCACACTCCTTATGGATTTAGTTTTTCATCAGAGAATTGAAATGAATTGGGTGGCTTCTTCGAAGGCATACAGTACGAATTCTGCAAATTGTTGAGGATAAGCTGAGTTTCATTTCCCAGTGTAAGAAATTGTTGCTCACGAATACTTTTTTTTTTGTAACTCGATCTACTGGATAGGATGCAGTATGTCCAAATTTGGTTCTTTTCTCAAATGAAAGCTAGATTTTCAAAAAGAACAGGGTGGGCTGGGTGGGTGGTTTAAGCAAAGTATTCTGCAACGTGCCTGTTGACTGATAATTGCGTCTGCTCTCCTCCCTCTAGAATCCAGTTGCCTGTCGATGAATTTTTCAGAATTAGTGCTACTGCCACTTGTAATTTTCTTGAAACTTTCACGATATCATACTATCTTGTACTTGATTTTTTATCAAATAAAATAGGGTGGTGAAATTTGAATTTATGACCGATGGGTCAACAAGGCTCTGATATCATATTAAAGAATCATCTCATCTAAAAGCTTAAGCTGTTAGGTGAAGCCCCGGAATATAATTTATATTATTTTCTAACACTCTTCCTCAAGTGAAAGTCTTTTGGGCTTGAAACTTGCATAAGCTCATACCACCTTGTGCTTAATTTTTATCAAATAGAATAGGGATGATGAGATTTGAAATCGTGACTGCTGGATCAATAAAACTCTATACCATGCTAAGAAACCATAAATTTTTAAATGATATGGTTACTTAACAGATGTGACCTGGTAGATTGAAGTTTTGCTGGGAAGGGTACGCAAATATATTTGAACAAAAATCTTACTTGTGGAAGGCTGAGAGTGGAAAAGAACGCAAAGAACAGCAGGCAGATGCATTATATTTCTAATTTGCTCAGGCTTCAATGGATTCTCAAGGTGTTGAGCTGTTTCCCACCGTCTTATCTTCAATTATAGTTTTCGAAGGAACCTTTCTGTCTTGATGGCACTGCATAACTTGGAAATTGTGTTCCCTTCAAGTTCTTGACCAATGATGTACCCTTCTGTAAGATTCTCTTTTTTGAAGTGTATTTTGGAATTTGGAGAGAAAAACTTCTGCTCTCATGATGTGCTATCCTCGTCGGACGCAATGAAAAAATAGGATTAAATAATTAGTGGTTATCATGTGTGTGGTCATTAAGTTTTATAATAAGTTATTCTTCCTAGGATTAAATTAATTAATTTATTATCATTTCAATAATTAATTTATTTATATATATTTGAAGATTAAATCTAACAACATATCATGGTACTCTAAATATTAGAAAATTCACAAGTTATTTGACTGAATCTATCAATGACTAATTTTTCGGTGTAATAATTATTTTCTTATCAATAATATTTTGATTTAGACATTATAGCATGAAACACATCTACTCTATCAAATCATGTTTGCTCTCAACACCATAGTCATTGATTCTTTGAAATAAAAAACAAATTTGAATTTAAAAAGAATATGAAATTTTATTTCACTTTAATTTAGTTAGATATCATAAGGATTTACAGTAAATACTATTTAATAACAAAAAAACGAATTAAAGTGTTAAATATTCTCATAAAAACTTAGATATTTTCGTGTTATCAATATCGACGAATTTATTATTCAGAGATTATGACATGTATCCATTGACTGTTATCAGCTAGCCCTCCCGACAGATCATGTACGGAGACTTGGTCCTTCCTGCGTCTTCTCTCTGGAGCAGCGGGCTCAGGCTTATCTTGACGTTCCTCCTTCCATTCTCATGTACGAAATTGAGTTCCAACTATGATGGATCAAGAATATTGTTAAGAATATTGTGATTTTATATTTATTCGGATGGCCTATCTGATTTAAAAAAATTCATGTGGTGTAACTTGCTAAGCCTGCAACATGACATTTAAAATAAGAATAGTCTCATAGTAAACAAAAACAAACTCATGAAACCGAATCTTAAATCAATCTAATGTTAAACATTCATTTAAAAAAATATATCTTAAAAAACCAAAGTCAACATTGCCTGATATTTAAAACATATGACCCTGATCATGAATCTAGGACCAGACCTATGGATGATAAACCTGAAAAAATCATAAAATCAAATTTCTAATAAAACAAACATTGATGGATGAAATTAAAAAAAAAAAATCAAATCCAAAAACAATCCAAAATAAAATAAATAGTAATCAAAAGAATAAGAATGAATTTGACATAAAAATAAATTGAAACCAAATAGTAAGGGATGAAATCAAAAACAAAAACAATTAAGAAAATGATGTAAAACATAGCATTCAAAAGAATGAGAATCAAATCAAACCAAACACTGAGGGGTAAGACTAAATAGATCAATCAAAAAAGAATTTGAAACAAAACAAATAGCAATCAAAATAATAAGAACCAAATTTGATACAAAAACAAAATAACAATATATTTTTTAACTGTGGTAGGTCAATATGAGTCTTGGGGTGAGGAGATAGAAAAGACGGGGGCAAGAAAAAAGATTGTTAAAGCTTCACTGTCATACTTTTATCTACACGTGTCGAGCCATCAAAAAGAGTAAGAGCATTCCAAAAAAAATGGTTCATTTGTAATATTTTAATTATTTGACTCGACACAACTCAATTTATCTAAGTAGAAAAAAACAAACATGAACATTACATGTGAAAGCATGTCAATAAATATAAGAAATGGATATTATTGGTTGGATAATGAGTCGAGATTTTTGAAACTTGGTCAACCTGTCTTAGTCCATTACCCTATATAACACATTATTTGTTACAACTAAATCGATCCATCCATTTTAGTCAATGGATTAAATTGATGTGATAAACATAAATTGTTGGTTACAACTTATAACAAGTTTTGGGTTAATTTAGTAAGGTCAAATTTTATTTTAAGCTTAATCCATGAAAAACAAGTAATATAAACCCAACCTATAGGTATATGAATTATTCACAAAAACATTTCATCCCAAGTCGATATATCCAACTTGTTCGGGTCAAAACAAAATTGAATAAAGAGAGTTTACAACTTATAAAATATTAGAAGCTGAGTTGGATACAATTATTGACTTAAACTCAGGCCAACTTTATTTATGAACACTCCTACAAAAAAGAGCAACAAGACACTTTCAACAGCACCGTGGAAGCCAATGTTTGGTCGTCGAGGGAACGAGTACGTGTCTCCTTAACATGGTAGAAGCCTCCCACTCGATGTCGCATGCGTTGCACACGCTAACCTATTTTCCTTGCATGTTTAACCCCATCCTCGTATTTGTTTTAGTTTCAATTTTTAGTTCCTCAATACTTGATCGTTCTAAATCAATCAAATTTTATTTTGTTTTGTCAAATCAAATATCTGTCGAATATTGAAACTTTTTCTTGATATCGTGAGATCCCCACATCAAGGCAATCATCACCAAGTTAAATTTCTAATAAAATCAATGTAAAATAGTAAAGTTAAAAGAAAAAAGTTGAGTGACCGAAATTAAAATAGGGACATGAACTTCCTTGGTGTTGATAAAAAAGAATTAACATTTCTTTAAGCTTCAGATTTAGTCCTTGTTCAACAATCAATTAAGCAACAAAACATTTCATCGAAATCTCCATATTTTCATAAGCATGCATGAAAAAATAAGGCACTTAAACTATTAGTAAAGAATCAAAGAAAAAAGACAAGGAAAAGTGTAAAAAATCTCAGGCACTGAAAAACATGCTCTAATAAAATGAACAATGCATCATCTCACTCTCTGCATGTGAAAGGTAGGGGCTTTAATTATTTTTTATTTTACAATAATGATTTTTATATATATATATATTATACATGAAAAAAAATGGATGTGAAGTATAATAGCTAAACCTATTTTGAGTTGATTTAACTGCTCTGTTTGAGAGTGCGATTGCGGTTGCTTTTAAAAGTGTTTTTCGTTTAGAAATGTATCAAAATGATATTTTTTTTTATTTTTTTTTAAAATCATTTTTGACATCAACACATCAAAATAATCTAAAAAAAATTTAATTTAAAATAAAAAATAAAAATAAAAAAAATTCAATTTTTTTCATAAAGCATTTTCGGATTGCAATGCCAAACAACATTGTAGAAAATAATTTAATCAGTCGGATCAACTCCGCTGCCCACAAGGATAGGATAATGGGATGGTATCAATAAAGTCAACCATTAAGATAAGATACTCGGTTTTATCCGGTATAGTTTTGGTAAGTTGGTGATTTAAAAATTTTAAATTTTAAAATATAATTAAAATCAGACTTGTGTTGAATAAAATAAAATAAAATAAAATATGAACTGGACCAAACTTATTTAATTAAACTAAGATAGATTTGATTAATATGATTGACCCAATTCATGTTTGACAGAATCGACATTAAAAAAAAACGCATTATTATTTTAAAACCTTGTTATAAATCATTATCGAAAACAATTCACGCCGCTATGCGTAGGAACACAGCAAAACAAGATCCGGTCGTTTTCTCCGTTTTTAAGGAAGGACCATGTCGAAATCTATCTAATAAATACTTGTGATCAGAATCATTGACAGGAACCACCTTAACTTTTGGTCACTCGAAGATTTGACTTGTGGGTTTAAAAATCCTTCAATTTCTTCAGGCGTTGCAAAAGGGCCCCTGCAAGAATTTCATGTTTCTATTTTTGCCCTTGGTAATGCCACCAAATTTCCACATTAGAAACCGATGCCTGAATTCGAAACAGCTTCAGGAACTCCCAACTAAATAGTAGAAAACAGAAGCCCATTTACGTAAATTCGACATCCCATCGCTCTCTCCAATTGCTAGACCAAGAACATCATCAATGGTCAAAACCCAGCAGAATAAACAAGACCAAAGCCTCAAAAGTTCAAGAAAATAAAAACATGCCACAGCCAGCAACAGTCATCAATCCAAAGATTTCTTCAACGCCAGCATTCATATGTTCTTGTTTGATCTTTCAACCCCTCCAGATTTTCTTTATAAACAAACAGATCTTCATTTTCATGTTTGCCCTCCTTGCCCTCCCCCTCTCTCTCCTCTTCTTCTCTCGCGCCCTCGCATTTCATCCCATCCAATCTCAAATCCTCCATCTCGAGTTCGTCGCCTCTCTCTCGCCCACCCGTTTCGAAGCCCGCCACGTCTGGAAAGAGTCTCGCGAAATCGCTATCGCCCTCCTCCACTCCAATTTCCTCTACTCCGTGCCCTCTTTCACTCTCTCCCTCCTCGCCGCCGTGTCCTCCGTCGTCTCCGCTGAATCGGGGTACCACAGAAACCCCATTAGTGGAAAGTCCGTTCTAAACGCTATTAGGTCCACGTGGAGGAGGACGTTAGTTACTTCGATTTTTGTTTATGTCATCTTGTTCTGTTATTCTAGCGTGCCTCGTACGCTATGGTCTTTAACTGGAGGAGGGATTTTCGGTTCGGGTTTTGTTATCTGGGTTACCGGGTCGGCCCTGGAGATCTATTTGATGGCGGTTTTGGGGATGGGTTTGGTGGTTTCGATTTTGGAGGAGAGGTTTGGGTGGGATGCAATATTTATCGGGTCGGATTTGATGGAGGGGAAGCGCGTTTGTGGGTGGGTGTTATCGGGCCTGATGGGTCTGGTTACGGGTTTGATAGGGTGGGAAAATGGAGGGGCTGAAGATGGACGGTGAGGATTCGGCGAAGGAAACAAGATGGAAGGCTGTGATGCTGTTGAAAGGGTGGGAGACAATGGGGTTGGCAGTGGTGTATGGCGCAGTGATGGTGTGGGGATATGTAGTTACCACCGTGTTTTACTGTGAGTGTAGAAAACAGCATGTCGTTTGGGAAGTAGAGTGTGGGAGTGTTGAGGCTTGATGATAGTGTTCTCTTGTAGCTTGTGTTTCAATTAATTATTTTTTCCAAGCAAATTTGGATATGGTTTGCTTTTTATTTATTTATTTATTTATTTTTGTGTGTGTGTGTAATGGAAATACTAAATTATTTTCTTTTATTTTGGAGTTCCAGTTCTGACCAATAGGAATTGTTTTGTTACGGGATTTTAAAGGGCACTAGATGCTGTTCGGATTAAGTTTTTTTGTATTTCTTAAATCTAAAAAAAATACTTTGATCTGATAAAAAAAACTAGTAAAAAAATCAATCACTTGAGTATTGATCAATATCATTTGGTTAATTTGTAAGTTCAAAATTAAAAAATAATTTTAAAATAGTATTTTTTTAATATTAAAATAATAATATATTAGATTGATTTAGATTAATATGTAAATATGTTAAATCTATAACTTGGATTATGAGATTATAATTAACTTATTATTTAATGATAAAATTGGAGGGAAAAAATGATTAAATTATATTTAAAAAATGAGTAAGTTAACTTGTCAAATTCATTATACATGTTATATGATTGAAATAATCTCATGGAAAGCAAATAAAAGAAACTATAAACTTCATTCCCCGGTTAAAAAACAAATCATTTAAAAACATTAAAAAAATAATTTCAGTCAATACATCAAACTCATGACCTAGGTTATCAAACTAAGATAATCTCTCAGGGAAAAAAAACTTGATTTAGCTCGATGTTAAAAATTATAAAATTATTTTTTAATCAATTAAATATTAAAAAAATAAAAAGTTAACTGAATTAATTTTATAACTCACAATCTTCACAATCTATGTTAGAGTAAAATAACTCAATAAAACACAAATTTAATATTAAAAAAAAATATTCCTGTAAATAGTGATTTTTTGTAACGAGAGTTCCGGTGAAACTCCCATCACATTTAGTTTATAATTAATGCTCCATCAACATTTAGTTTATAATTAATGATCCATCAAACATTTAGTACGACCAGAGTGAACCAAGCACTGGTTCCAACACTTAACTTTATCCATCTGCTAATTAATTTAAAAAGACATTATAAACCAAGCCTTCAAAATCTACCACTGAGGAGCTAGGATAAAACAAAGACCATAAGTCCCTGGAAAATAGAGATTTTCAATTTTAATACCACTTAAAGTCTTGATTTTTCAATCAAGCCTTAAAATCGACCTAAATAACTAAAATCTTTCAATTGGGTCATTTTCCAAAATTAAATGAACCCTTCCACTTCTCTTCTTTTTGTTTTGTTTCCAAGTATTTTAGTCGGTGGTCCTTTAATTCCTTCGATTATAGCTAATTTCTAATTCAATTACAGTCTTGAAATTTTTAAGTTGTCCAATTAAAGCTTGAGAAAAATTGACACGACAAAATTAAGATATTTTGCTTTGATTTTTTTCTTTTTTTTTAAGTACTTGTTTTTTTGCTATTTTTAAAGAGCACATTGAGGGTGAAAAATACATTGTAACAGTAAAAACCGAAATAGTTTAAACAAGATAGTTTAAAGTTTTTTTAAAAAAAATGGAAAAGGCTAGAGAAAACAAAAAACAAACAACCGAGATAATTCTTAAATGAGTTATAATATCATTTTTATATAAACTCATTTTCTTTCAATTTACAAACTAAGCGATGATAGTTTTATAGAAACTTCTCTTAAGATTTATTTCTATAAGAATTGAATTAGTTGATTGTGAAAATACAACAAATAAGATATTCAAAAACTGAAATTGAGATTATATATATAATAATTTCAAAAAAAATCTAAACACAGGAAAAAAGGTGAGAACAAAAACCAAAATGATTAAAAAAAAATGCTTCAATATCCCCCCTCATGGTGATATAAAATCACACAAAGTTTAATTTTAACAAAAAAAAATATCAAATAAAATGTCTAAAATAGGTTTCTCATGCTTTAAAGTTCTTTATCATTTTAATTATTATTTTTTTTCAAATTGAGATTTTAATAATAATAAAAAAACTTATACCATATTCAATATAATTAAAAAGACATGCAAAGCACATTAAAATGAATCCTAATATCTTCATAAATTATTACCAAATTATTATTGTTATATGCACAATTAATTATAGAAAAACAAAATCGTAAAATCACCAAACTACCCTCACTTGAATTGTAAAACAATTACCAAGTTTTTCACATGAGAGGAAAAACCCAAATAACCCTTACCTAAATTATTAAAAATTAACAAGCTTTCATGTGGGAATTAGAATTCATGACCCTCCAAAAGAACCAAAGTTATCATGTGTAGTGTTTAACCATTGATTTCGCATTGAGTTTTGCAACACAATCGTAGCTAGTTTTATTTTATTTTAATTAATTGTATCATTTCGATCAGTTTTCAGAAATTATTTGATTTTTAAAATATAACATTATAAAAAATAAAAAATAAAATAGTTTCTACCACTGTTTATATTTTGTTGATGTATTTATGAAATACATATACATTGATCAATGTACGATACGATTTTTGTTGTGCATTTAAAACCTTTTTTTGTTGTTGTTAAAAAACAAATAAAATCTTAAAAATTATATATGTACTTTAGGCTCTTAAAAAAAAATAGATATAGAAGAAACAATATTGGCAAGCATTTAAGAAATTTCCAAGCTATTGTCACGTTCTCTCTTTCCTTCTTTTTAGGCGTTGAGAAATTTCCAGTACTTGTGCCAAAGCATGCTATCGCCATTGCAGTTTTATTTTGCAATAAAAATTATTTATTTTAAAAAAAATAATTTTCAAACACAATATTAAATAAACATGCATTTAAGAGTCAAACTCTCGAATTTAAAGCTTTCGGGTGGCCTTAAACAGCGGCGAGTAGATGGCTCCTAGCCAATTGCTACGGCTGAAACGTGGCATTTCCTGCAATGAAAGAGGAACTAATATTGATGGGCCCTGTGTGATTTTGTGGAGATTTTTCATAATTATGATTTAACAATGAGATTAATATAGATGGTCCATTTCTCTTTCAGCTTGAAGGCCCATGGGCCCCATATTTCTAGGCCCTATATTTCTAGCAGAATTTTGCACGCAAACGCTAGCCAGGAGACTGGAATCAAACCCTAAGTTCTCATCTCCTCCATCTATGAATATTTGTGCTAGGGTTCCACAAATATTCAACAACGTGAAGGAGCAGATGCTGATGATCACGACACCAAAATCTTGAGCTTTCAAGCAACTGCAATTTTGAGTAAAATTGCAAGACTATCTTGTTCTAATAACTTGTAGGGGAGAGTGAACATTATGGGTTACGCAATCGAGATTCAATGGCCACTTGGTAAAGACCAATGTCGAATTTGAAGTGTGGTTTTATTTTTCATGGTATGGGCAAAACACAAGTCAAGTTTCAATGTTCCAAAAGAATTTATTGAAAGATTCTTGTTCGTTGTTCATTACAAAATCATCTTATGTGATATGGAAAATGAGGAATTCTTAACCTTTACGTTCAATCGTCTTTCATATTTCTTAAAAATCTGTATCCTAGAGGAGTTGACTAGTCTCGCATTTGCTGATGCGACTAGAGATGAAATTTCCAATCATATAACTTGCGATTGTGGTTTCTCCAAACCTAAACGAAGTAAATGCAAACTAATTAACTTGCCAAGAAGGTCTTTGGTAATTTCATTTAAAAAAAACAAAAGTGGTTCAACCTTAAAATATACTGATAAGAACAGGAATTCTCAACTCTCAACTGCCTGTTTTGATAGTTTTAGCATAAATTGTTGATGATCATTCAAGTATCCAACTGCCCAATCTAGATATAGGATCGGCACCAAACTGGGTGGAATCGATACCCTAATCCGAAACCCTACAGGGATCAACCCCATCTACTAACTGAGGTCCAGCTATAAAACAAGCTTGAAGGCGCATGTTAAAGATGGTAAAAAGGGATTTGGTCTTTGCAGAGAATAGGAACAAGACAACAATGGCTGTGCGTTCTCTCATGGTAACCCAGCAACGTTTGACAATGTTCTGTTGGGTTGAGGAAACTGGGAAAAAAAACAAAAAGTCGGGAAATATTGAAGCTTCACAGCTTCCAAGGAAGACTTGTTCAATCAAACATTCAACCCTCAACAAAGATATTTTTCTGTACGCGTAAACCTAATCCTGAAAAGTGTATTCTGTGGTTGTTTTAATTTTCTTATAAAAACTGTATACCCTGATCCAAATTTAAAACATTCAAAGTCATTCACAATCATATCAACTCGAATACAACCAGCAAAGATACGGATAGGAGTAGACAACTACTATCATCATATGCGATTTAAGGACTTGGAAATTTCGTGTCAATGGTTAGACCATTGAATAATCTCTGAGAGAGAGAGAGAGACGACTCATCTTTTTGCAAACTTGGCTCCATCCATTCAAAATCAAGCTACTGAGCCTTCCCCTTATCCAATATTTGGCCAAATCCTAGTGGGGGCTGCTGTCAGCTGTTTCAATTCAACTGGAGCATAAAAAAAAGAGAGACTTGCATTAATGTGTTTAATGGATGACTAATACCCAACCGTGTCTAATCACAAGTCATGTCAGATGTGTCACCTAACCATTGGCTCTGCGTATTGACCAGAAGTTTCTAGCACCCATCCTCCCTTGCTACGTGAAGGATACAGGAAAGAATGATTTTTGGAAGTTTGTTTG
Source organism: Salix viminalis (assembly GCA_029228465.1). Taxonomy (NCBI): domain Eukaryota; kingdom Viridiplantae; phylum Streptophyta; class Magnoliopsida; order Malpighiales; family Salicaceae; genus Salix; species Salix viminalis. The sequence continues at coordinate 3,110,617 of CM055443.1, forward strand.
GCAATTGCGTGTGGTTTCGGATTCAAAGAACATTCAACGATTCATCGAGCTAGCCGAAAGAATTTAAGATCTCAAAGGAAACTCAGACGGGAGACAACTTGGACCGAGCTGGTTCCACCAGAAGCATTTTCCACTTTGTACTTCGGCCGTCCATTAGGAACTGGGCACGTGGCGATATTCCCAAAAGACCTGCACAAGTTAATGTATTATCCTCGCTTTGAAATTTGGATGTGTGATTTATACCAAAAGGGTTACGAGCAAATAGGGTAGGTAACGCTAATTAAAAACCAATTTATGTCTCGCACATGCATCTGTCCGAGGCATGCTCTCGAAACCTAGTAATTAAAAAACATTTTAAAGTCTCACACTTGCGCCTGTCCAAGAAATGTTTTCGAGACCCGTAATTACGGTGACATATTAACCACCGTTTATTGCTATGGATATGGATTTTGTGCTGTGTTTAATGGAGATTAATATTTATTGTCATCCATCGGGTATTTTAGAATTATTCAATTTCAAAATATTAAAAATTTTAAAAAATATTATTTATATGCAATGCTAAACATGTTTTATTTGAATCGAATATACATAGTATTTTTAAACACAACGCCCCCCCTATATAACAAACATGTTTGTTTAAACTTATTTTTAATTTTTTAAAAATAATTGAGGTTGCTTGTAGCAGTAGTTACGAATTATGGTTATCCTAACATGTCGGTCCAAATTTAAATGCCCATATCATGATGGAGTCTAATAAGAAAAACATCACATCCTCAAAAGCGTGGTGTAAACTTGGAGAATTGCTCTTCTTATTTGTCCTGGCTAGGATCTGCTTTTTACTAATATCAATCATCTTTATTTTTTCTCTTTGATGACTTATTGTGGTTTCCCATTTCAATTCAACGTTTTGGATTGGACTCCCTTAAATTTTATTTAGATTTTTCTACGATTCTACTTTTTTTTTCAAGGATATTGAGGGATCATTCATAAAAATACAAAAAAAAAAATTCATTTTATTTTTTATTTCGCTCATCAAACAATCCATTGGGGTTTTCGGATCCATAATAAGGGTGGCTCTATTTATTGCATAACAATCAAATAAACTATAGCTCCCCAAGTTTTGAATATAATTCCTGTCTTAGATTTACATATATAATCTTTACTTGTACACATAATTATGACGAGGGACAAACTTATTTAATGTTATCGCTTTTCCTTTGTTGTCTTGAAGGGACATGACATGATGATAAAAAGATCACAATCTGCATATTTAATCTTGAGTTCGAGTCAGAATATATATTTCTTTGTGAGAGTTTAATTTATTACCATTATTATTAAACCCTAATCCAGTCACGCAAATCAACTAGTAACCCATCAACCAAGACTTTAATCTAATTTATTTTCAAATATAATAATAAAAAAAAAACCATGATTTATAACATATGAAATAGTCTTACATGATGAGGCGTCATTTGTTTTTTCTTTAGTGAAAAAAAAAACATATCCCTTCTCCGCTGTCTTATCTAATGAACTTGGATTTACAGCTAGCGACACCAAATTAAACAAACACCAAAGAACAAAAGGAATTAAATAATAACATTCTTAGATGGAGCCATAGGGACGAGTGAGCAAATACTTTTTATTTATTCACATGCTTTTCTAAGAATCGGTCTCGTAATTTCATGAAAGTATACGAAGAAGATTATCATAATATAATATGATCCCACCCTCTCCAAATTAGTTTTCTTACCGATTTTAATGCTTATCCACAATGCCACGTGTATATACATATATATATATATAGGTAGGAGTCAGACAATAAAAAAAAAAATATATATACATCAAATCAAATGTGAGGTGTGTGTATTTAAGAGTGTAGTAGAGGTTATTTTTTAAGATTAATTAATGTAAACAAGGGAAATCAGCAGTGAAATACTTGAATATATTTATTTTGTGAAATGACAATGAGCATATAGGTGACAAAAGAATTGAATAGAAAATTGTTGATTGAAAGAAGCCCATGCAAATCCCCCCTTTACATCCGATTCATTCCCTGGAGCCAAATTAATTATATCCTGAAGTGGGTCCCATCGCTCAAGCGTGATATACCAAACCTCACATGAGCAGGATGCCGCTCCCGCCCGCGTTTTGATTTGTTTTTCAAGAATAAAATAAAATCCCGCAGCGTTTCTCTCCGGGGCGGTCTTTGTAGATAATGTGGGCCCCGCCAATCAATGATTCCACGAGGCTGATGGAGGAAAGGTATCGATTCTGACAGAAAGGGCGACTGCCACGTGGCTGCTTCTACGCTCCGTTGCGTACTGTTCTTTTGTGTACGTGTCATTTTTAGAATTTTGGGATGAGTTTTTAGTTTTAACTGGTAATTTGGCACGCGTGCTGCTGCTGCTCATGTTGATTTTTTAAAAACAGACTTGGATTTGTTTTTTGAGGATATTTTAGGTAAAAAAAACACATAATTCAAACTTTCCTCATCGCATGATACTATTTGAAATAAAAATCTAATATTTTTGTATTCAAAATATTTGAAACAATTTTTTTTTATCTCTGAATTAGATTTTGTCTATCGCCCATTTCTCCTCTCACCCAATAAAGACTGAAAAATTATTACAATGAAGTTTTAGTACTAAGATGTTTAAAAAAAAATACAAAGTTCCAGTCATCTTATAACAAAAATGTATGGGGGACAAAATATACTTTGCAAATAAATTTGAGTGTATCACCTGTGGTGTGTTTCTTGTGTGTTGCACTTCAATTTTTTATTTTGCATTCAACCTTAATCCCTAAAAAAACATGAAATTATGCTCTAACTCTAGCTCAATTATGCCAAAAAAAATGAGGATTTTCAAAAAGTTTAATTACTATAATCTACAATAAAATATGAGAAAACAAACAATAACATGGCTAAAGTGAAATCACTACACCATTTATCATTTTTTTTATGTACAATTGGAAGCATGCAAGACCTCGTTTGGGTTGAGGTGTAAAATGGTTTTCGCCAACTTTATTTTTCTATATATTTGTATTATTTTAATGTATTAATATAAAAGATAAAAAATTAAAAAATATTATTTTAATATATTTAAAATATACTTTGAAAAACAAAATTCGTAGCATTATGAGTCACTCCTATATAATGTCTCTTGAAAGTTAAAAGTCCATGATGTACTTTAGTTCCAACCACCTCAATTTTGTTTTTATATTTAATAAATGGATATTTTTCATGTTTTTATCATGCTCAATTCAAATAAAGAGTTATAACCTTGTTTTCAAATACTCTGTAAACTAAAAAAAAATCATTTTAGACAAAAAACTACAGCATAAGAATTTTAAAAATAGTTTTTGAAGTCTGTCCTTTAAATAAATCAAGTCATCTAGTGGATCTACCCACGAGATTATTTATGTTTTTTAATATCAGAGTTCATTATTGTTTGAAAAAAGAAAAGAGAAACTAAAATTAAATTAATTTTAAAATCAATAGTTTGGGGGACCAGGTCATTGACGAAATTAATTTAATAGCTATTATAAATTTAATAACTATGATTTTCTCCGCTTAAATAACACAAAACCTTTTTTTTTAAAAACATCGTCCATCCTTACCCGACATTAAATTTGTCGTGCTGTATAATTAAAATTGTTTTTTATTTATTTATTTGGTGCACAATAAATGCACACGATTAGGTGTGATATTCTTATTATACTTAAAAGTAGCGGTTTCTTCCTACTTAAATGTAGTGGTTTCTCTATTAAAAAACAAACTCTAGCTATACAAGCATGGATAGATTGGCAATAGATTATTGGTTTCGTGGCATGCTGTGAGTAGATAAACAAATTATACAAGTATTGTTAATATGTTTTATAATAATAAAAAATATTATTATTAGAATATGATACATACTGAATGATATATTTTTTTTTAAATAACGAGGCTATAACATATTAGAGTAATGCATTTTAGCCTATCAAAAGATTGTGATAATCCTATATAAATAAAATCAAAATAAATTATGAATATCAAACACTAATGACCCTATTGTTAAAAATAAAATTAAAAAAATAATTATCTGAGTCATTTGTGGTTAACTTCTCAATTTTGGCAATGTACATCATAAGATTATGATAACTCTATGTCGAGAAAATTAAAAAAAAATAATTATAAAACTCATTATCCAATCAATCTATTATTAAAAGGATGAAATAAAGAAATCAATTAAAAACACAAAAAAAACTTCAAGTTAACTCGAGTTAATCTGTTAAATATGCAATATAGTTTATGAGACCATGGTAACTTTATAAAAAAAATTTATGAAGTTTTGTTTTAAATAGATCTAATTTAAATTCAACAAAAAATTAACGAGATCAAGATAACTTTATGTAAAAAAATTATAAATTTTATTCATAGACAATCTAATATTATAATATAAATATAAAAATAAATAAAATAGATGGAGGGTGAAACATACACAGACATATATAAAATCAACACATCCTATATATGAAGAAAAAAAAGCTTGTATTTTTAATATATAAAAAATAGTGAAATCAATCTAACCTAAATAATTTGATTTTTTTTCTTTAAAGAGCAATTCAACCTCGATATCCAATCAGAGAAATACATGATTTGTACCAGAAGAAGAAGAAGAAGACGACGACGACAAGGTTTCACTTAGGATGTCAGTACTATCATGAGGTTAAGAATTTAGAGGAGAAAAAGAAAGGACAAATGTCAGGCAGGCGTGACATGATATTTGAACTATTTTTATCCAATTAAAAGTCCATGATTGTACGGTAGACGCGTGCAGCACTGAGCGAGCTGGACGCAACAACAGCCGCTAATGCAACCAAGAAAAAAAATAAAAACCATCCCGTGACTTCTGGGGTGCTCTTTCTATACTGGAGGTGTTGTTTTGGATTGAGTTTAAATATTTCTATAAAAACATTATGAGTTTTAGATTTTTTTAATGTTTAAAATAAAATATATATCATTTTAATATTTTTTAAAGAAAAATCTTATTCTGCCATCCGAGACATCCACCGGAGATATTTTTGGACTGCATTTTAAAAATATTTTTTCAAAATAAAATAAAATTTATTTTTATTTTTTATTTTAAGTTAATTTTTTTAAATTAATTTTATTTACTGATTTCAAAAATATTTTTTTTTATAAAAAATATCATTTTAAAATAAAAATCATTTTAAAATAAAAATCATTTTAAAAAAAAACATTACCAAATTTCAGAGCAAATTTCAATAAGCATTCGGACCCGCCGCGTTTCTTTTGCAAGAACCCAGGTGGCAAAGCATTCAAAAGTCAAAAAAAGAACCCTCCTCTCTTTTTTGAGTTTCTGCATAGGAGAAAAGAACAGTTCATTGGGTAAACTATATATATATATATACTAGCAACTTGCCCGCGCGTTGCCGCGGGTATTTTTTGTATATAATTTAACATAATTAAATCTACAATGATAAATTTATATGATATAAGTAAATAAAAATTATAGATTAAAAGATAAAATGCTGAAAATTTTGAGTTGAGTTTCTCACGTAAGCATAGATTACATGTTTTAGAATATAGGTATTGCGTCATAAACGATCACAAAAGAGCGCGCACTAACATTCGAAAAAAGAGCAACATCATAAGAAAAAAAACTTACTGAAATCATTATTGTGTAGATAATAAAATTATACAAATCAATTAATAGAATGAGCAAATAAAAGACTAAAGGGAACAGGAAGCAATATTAATTTAAAATATTATAACAATAGCAACATCGGAGTCTTAACATTTAAAATTATTATTACCGCTAGAATAAAAACAATAAAGATTATTAAATTATACCAAGGGAAAAAAATAAAAAGCATGAACAAAACAGCAAGCAAGAAAAACCAATTAAAAATTATTATTATTATTATTATTATTATTATTCTTATTGTGAAAGAATAAATAATCACTATTATTATAATAATAGAATACATAATCACTATTATTATAATATTAATAATAATCACTATTATTATTATTATTCTTATTATAATAATTATTATTATGTTAATAATGAAAGAAACAAAAATAAATGAAAGACTAAAAATATCCAAGAAACTTTAACAAAAGAAAAAAAATTATCATTGCTATTACTGAAAAAAAATTTTTTTATCAAATTATCGGGAGGGAAAAATAACAACATAAGAGTAAGAATGAAAAATAATTAAATCATGATTATTATTATTATTATTATTATTATTATTATTATTATTATTATTATTATTATTATTATTATTATCATCATCATTATGATTATTATTATTGTGTTAAATACATTTATATATACATGGACAAAAGTAGGGATTATTCTAGAAATATAAAAAACATAAAAGTATAAGGGCTGAAATGAAAATCAAATATAAATGGATTAAATTTTTAAACATTGTCAAAGAATAAAAGAAATCAAATGAATTAATATTCTAAAAAAAAATTCAAAGAATAAGGATCGAAAATGAAAAAATGACATATATAACAATCATTCTAATTGAAGGAGAAAATAAAAAAAAATTACTTGGAGGACCAAAAAGAAATAATGACAATTTCTGGCATTTTAGAGAAAAATTAGAAGAAGAGGGACTGAAATCAAACTTTGCATATATTAGCAATTTCAATTGGAGGACCAAATCAAAGAAATCAAAACATCCGTACCGGAATAATTGAAGGAATAAAAAATAAATACAAAATCAAAACTATAAGGACTGAAATAAAACTTTCTTATATAATCAGTTTTAATTGAAGGGCACAATTGAAAATAATAAAACTTTAATTTGAATAAATCAGTAAGAAAAACAAAATCAAAACCGCAGGGACCAAAATGAACTTGACACCAACATTAGGGACTGGAGCCGACTTTGGAGGCGGAAGGAGAGAGAAAAGGGAGGCCGGAGATAAAACCGTTCGTCGCGGTTGAACCCGTCGCCTGTGGAGGGAACGCGCCGCGACGGAGGATAGAGGACCTTCAGGCGCATCCTCTGGCACGACGAAAGTGAATTTCTGACGCCGGGAGGACGCCGCGACGCCGCCCTAAAGAGCGCTGCCAGCGACAGCGCCACCGTCCCCCCGGCTAATGACCAACGAACCTCGTTCCCACCGGTATTTACAAAAAATACCGGGGAAGACGCCGCAACCCATGTTTACCGTGCAATTTTTGTCTTTTATCTGGGGGCTTGTTTCGTCAAGCTGCAATCGCGGCACAAAATGTGAAAAATCAGCGGAGCCCCCTCACAATCGTGGCTGTGTGTTTTGTCGCTTTTGGGGGTCGAGGCGTCAATGCATCAGTGCACATTGCGCGCTATTAAAAAAAAAGCCAAAACCGAAAATACCCCCATTAAATAAATACAAAACACCTCGACCTGGGACCCATTGTCGTCTCACGACCGCCACAATCCACAGTGGATTGTGAGGGCAGCTACAGGGCAAAATCCACGCCATTTAGTGTGTTGGTAATATATACATATTTTTTTCTTATTTTATTAAATATAAAATATTCATTCCTCACTTATACATCCAATAATTCTTACATTGCATGAGCATTAAAGATAAAAATAAAAACCTCGATTCGTTATTAAGTTTTGATTCCGTATTGAGAGGGCTAGCTCAAACTTTTCGAAAAATATGAGGACGGTATCCACAAACTTTAAACCATGGGTGTGAATTTGTTGGAGAAAGTATCAAAATATATATGGCCGGTTCATTACTAATACAGTAAAAGAGAATTTGCTTTCACTATTCAATCCATTCCAGTATCTTGGTTTTTAGATTTCTCAGATCTGATCCTTGTAGTTTTAGTGAAAGATAATTTTGATCCATTATGTTTTATATTTTATAGATTTGGTCCTTGAAGTTTCATTAAAAGTTTAGTTTGGTCTCTCAATCTTCATAATTTGCATAATGCTCTCTTCATTTTTCATATTTTTCTCATTATTGCTCTTATATTTATTTAAATTTTATATTTTCTCCAAGATTAGAGCTCAAACTCCCTTGGTGCATTTTAAATGACCTTTCAACTTTTTTTTTTTTTAGAATTAACTTTATAAAATAATTTTTTTAAAAATATCTAATTATGTTATTGTTTTCAATCAAGATTGGATATCTTGATGATAACATCGACCATTATACATGAACCTGTATACATGCATGCATACTATTATTCCAGGGAAGAGATATCTACAGGGAAAAAAAAGTTCCACACACGCGTATTAAGTAGTTAGGAAGATAATTCGCGAGCATTCTAAGGAGGCAACTCTACACGTGCCAACCGTGTGGAGGCCGTGGATATGCACCTGCTCCCTACTAATTCACCGTTATGACCGAGTAAGCCTATCTGAGCTGTAAAGCTAAACCACACACGTGTTGTCGTTTCGTTCAGGTACAATTACTGCTTATTTATATTTCTTCCTATTATTTATTACCCCTTGATCCACGCAATTATTTTATAGTTATCTCTGTAAATAAATAAATATATTCGTCTTTCCTCTTTTAGGGTAACCTACAAGATAAGCTTCCGGGTGTCTACCAAAACCATTTACGACACATTGATTGCTGCGATCCTATCTTCTTATCTCTTTAGATAATCAGCTTCGTCCCATGAAATATAAATTCAAATTGACTATCGAAATAGTAAATAAAAGATGATTATTCTATCAATTAATTTGATTTTAAATTTATCTTGTTAAATTTCTTCATCTAGAAACACTACTTTTCTTGTTTTTTACATCATAACCATATATATATTATTTTAAAAATAAATTAATGAAATCATTCGATAAATTTTATTTTATAATACAATTTTATGGTAATGTACATAAAATTTTTCGATAATAATAGCAACATTCTAGCAATTCTTAGTTAGTAACATTCTAATAGTTATTTATATTATTCATTTTAAATAAAAAAAAATAGATATAATTAGATGGAAAAAAAGTAGGGCATGTTTTTTTTTTAAAAAAACTAAATAATGAAATATCGCTATTTTTTTAATTAATATAAAATTCTCCATAATGTACTTGTAATTTGAAATACACTATTTAAATAATTGCACGAAATTGTTTTCAAGCTTCGAATTTTTGTTGGTGCTAACAATTAAATTAAACCACGTGCTCTCTTTATTTATATCTCATTTCAGTAACCTACAGGGCCAGAAAGTAACCGGCTATTATCGGTAAACAAATGAAAAGAAAAGCCAATAGTCAGCTACTGTCCAGTACTGAACAGTCTCCAGTAGACCCCATCATAAAATAACCTAAAGAATCAAATCTCGACCGTCGAATTCACCTCATTGTTCACACGTATAAATACATTTTTCAAGCCTGTCTCTCCTTCGTTCTTATCCATCTTTGATTTTCTCTCCTGAATACAGAGCTCTCTCTCTTAACTATAATGGAAATTAAATCAATCTGTCTATATTTTCTCTCTGTAATCATTCATATAAACACAAACCTTCCCCTCTTTGTTCATCTTCATTATCAACCAGCCTAAAACCAGCGTTCTTAGGTTCTTTTTTTTTTTTAGCGTTCTTGAATTATTTTTTTGGTTTCTTGATTCGCAAAGAATATGATTACACAGTCCTGTAAAGACAGCTTGGGCATGATTTCGGTTAATGATTTTCGTGGACTGGAACGGATCCCTTCTGTAATGAATGAGCTTGGAGTTTTCTCAGGTTCCGAGGTTGGTGATGAACATGGTCAAGGTCCTGTCGCGTCTAAACAGCGAAGGATCATTGTGGCAAATCAGCTTCCAATAAGAGGGTACCGAAATGAAGAAACAAAAGACTGGTGTTTTGAATTTGACAAGGATAGTCTTGTCTTGCAGTTAAAAGACGGGTTTCCTGGTAATACAGAGGTTTGGTACGTGGGGATGCTGAAGCTTGATGTTGAAAAGGAAGATCAAGAAGAGGTTGCACAATTGATGTTTCATAAGTTTAGATGCGTTCCTGTTTTCTTGACCGTTGATCAAAAGAACAAGTATTATCATGGCTTTTGTAAGCACTATTTATGGCCTTTGTTTCATTATATGTTGCCTTTGTCGCCTAGCCATGGCGGTGTACGCTTTGATAAGTCGCTCTGGGAGGGTTATATAGTAGCTAATCAATTGTTTGTAAACAAAGTGGTTGAGATTTATAAGCCTGATGAGGATTCTGTTTGGGTGCATGACTATCACCTTATGGTGTTGCCTAGTATCTTGAGGAGGAGGTACACTAGAGTTCAACTTGGCTTCTTTTTGCATGGTCCATTCCCATCATCTGAGATATTCAGGACCATACCTGTCAGGGAGCAGATTTTGAGGTCTCTTTTGAACTGTGACCTTATTGGGTTTCAGACTTTTGATTATGCTAGGCATTTCATGTCTTGTTGTAGTAGGTTGCTGGGCATTGATTATCAGTGCAAAAGGGGTTACATTGGTCTTGATTACTATGGTAAGACTATCAATATTAAGATCTTGCCTGTGGGAATTCATATGGGACAGCTTGAGTCGGATTTGAATATGGAGCAGACTGCTACTTTAGCCAGACAATTGAAGGAGAAATTTAAAGGGAAAGTTGTGATGGTTGGTGTGGATGATCTGGATATGTTTAAAGGTATTAGCTTGAAGTTTTCAGCGATGGGGAGACTTTTGGAAATGCACCCGGAATTGATAGGGAGCGTGGTATTAGTCCAGATTGCCAATCCGGCTAGAAGTCAGGGTAAGGATGTGCAAGAAGTCAGATTTGAGACCAGTGTCATTGCTCAACAGATCAATAGAAAATATGGTAATGAGGGTTATGAGCCGATTGTTTTTATTAATGATCCATTGAGCGCTCTAGAGAAAGCAGCATACTATGCGATATCTGAATGTTGTGTGGTTAATGCTGTTCGGGATGGGATGAATTTGGTTTCATATAAATACACTGTTTGTAGGCAGGGCAGCCCTGTTTTAGACAAGGCATTGGGGATTAATGAATCGGATCAAAGGAAAAGTTTCCTTATTTTGTCAGAATTCATTGGATGCTCGCCGTCTCTCAGCGGGGCATACCGTGTCAATCCCTGGGACGTAAATGCTGTGGCTGATGCCATGTATGTGGGTATCCACATGAAGGATGAAGAGAAACACTTGCGCCACGAGAAGCACTATAATTATATCAGCTCTCACGATGTTGCTTTTTGGGCGAGGAGTTTTGATCAGGACCTTGAGAGAGCTTGCAAAGAGCATTATCTCAAGAGGTATTACAATGTCGGATTTGGTTTGAATTTCAGAGTTGCTGCCGTGGGAAAGAATTTCAGAATGCTTACGGCTGAAACGATTGTTGCTGCCTATAACAGTACGAACAGCCGGCTGATCCTTTTAGACTATGATGGCACTATGCTGCCAAAGTCTGCTGTTGACAAAACACCCAGAAACGAAGTTATTTCCATCTTGAATTGCTTATGCAGCGATCCCAAGAACACTGTTTTCATTGTGAGCGGCAGAGGAAGGGATCCTCTAAGCAAATGGTTCTCTCCATGTGAGAAATTGGGCATTTCAGCTGAGCATGGTTACTTTACTAGGTATAGCCTTTTGTATTTCATTAGCTTATTTGATGCATGGATTTGGGTGTTATCTATTTTTGCTCTTGACGATCTTGTATACATTTAGGTGGACGAGGGATTCTCGATGGGAGACTTGCTCAGTCGCAGTGGGTTGTGATTGGAAAAAGACTGTAGAACCTGTCATGGAGGTGTACACAGCGACAACTGATGGATCTTTCATAGAGCACAAAGAAAGTGCAATAGTTTGGCACTACCAAGACGCAGACCCTGATTTCGGCAGCTGCCAGGCTAAAGAGCTTCTTGATCACCTGGAGAGTGTCCTTACTAACGAGCCTGTGGTTGTTAAAAGGGGCCGACAGATTGTTGAGGTGAAACCGCAGGTAATGAAACATACTGAACTATTTTCAATTAGTACTCTGAAATAAAACAGAGAAAGATGTGTTTCTGAATTTCATTAGTCACTGAAGCTCAGATGGAGAAAGAAATTTGCTTTATGAATATGAAATTATATGGGCCGTGGTTATTTATTTTGGCACAACTGTGTCTGCAGTATTTGCAGTTTGTCTACTGTTACAATACGATACTATGCCTGCTGCAAAAAGAAAGAAGCTGTTTGTAGTTTTATCTTTCTATCTTTGCATATTTTGCTGTCACTCATGAGGCACCTGCACTTTCAATCAATTTCGAGCAGGATTTGGTTGTTTCATAAACGGGAAGTTGGGCTATGATCCTTGACTTCACATACAAATCTGGTGAAGCCGGGTTATTTATCCTTGACCTTTCTTTTTTGGTGAATTTCAGGGAGTAAGCAAAGGTATTGTTGTTGAAGACCTTATCTCAACCATGCGAAGGAACGGCAAATCACCGGATTTCCTATTCTGCATCGGCGATGATCGGTCAGATGAGGACATGTTCGAGAGCATCGCAAGACTTCTTGACAGTCCATCATTGCCACCCATTGCAGAAGTGTTTGCCTGCACTGTTGGTCATAAGCCAAGCAAGGCAAAATACTATCTTGATGACACGCCTGCTGTCATCGAGTTGCTTCAAGGCCTTGCTACGGCATCAGCAGGACCAAAGGTTACACATACTCTGGAAGAAGATGTCTAAAATGATCATAGGGAAACATAAAACTAGGAAAACATGGCCATGAGTTTGGAGCTTTGCTCCATTTGTCTCGTCCATGTTAGGAGGGAAGGTATTGATTTAGGGCTCTAATCAAATGATACATCAAGACATGTATAGCACATAGCCTACTTTTACGACCACAGGTTCATCTTATAATTCAGTTTTTAAAACTTACAGAGATGACAGATTCATGTTCTTTCCTTATTTTGAGGTCAAATTTTCGTTTCATGACACATTTTTTCCCCTTCCTGTTCCTTTAAGAACCCCCTCATTTTCTGAAGATACAATCTGTGACACAAGAAGAAAACATGTATTCAACCAGCTGTAGATTTCAATTTTTAATTATCAAATCATGAGGTGTCCTGCTCTGTGCTGCAACCATATCTGATGTAATTTTCAGGAATCTTGGATAAATGAATGAATTTGTGAACCAGAAAGAAAGCAGGCGTCTGATCTCCTTTGTCAATAAAGAAGCTCCTATCATCCCTGTCCATGGCAAAGATCACCTGCAAAGCTGCGTGATCCCTGGTATAATCCGTCTCTGAAAACTACGCTGCATAGACTTCTCAAACAAATTGCTAAACTGGAGGAAAAGTTATGACAGGAAATTTAGAAAGATCAATTAACGTTGATGGTGATGTATAGATTGACCTCTTCCATAATTCCAAGGCTGGATAAAGAGTCAAAGACCATGCATTCAGAATTCATAATTTTCCATGGTTTTGCTTTTCTGAGACTGTCTATCCACGACATCATGCTCCTGTGTGTCTGAATTATAGACTTCCTAAGTTTATATGATTTACTTGCAAGCCTAGCATTGCATTTTTCCAAAACATTACATTACATTACATGACTAGCTTGGCCTTGTTACAGTCAAATCTCACAAGAGATGGCGTTCATGTCATTGGAAGATTCTGTCCTTGGTCAACTAGATTGCAGTTCTATCGTTGTTCAAAATCCAAGCTAGCAACCCCACCCACCCACCCTGCCTCGTCACATTTGAAGTTCAAGAAGCTTCATGCATGTCCAACTTCGCAGCCTGATCTTGAATTGTGTAATGATTAATCTTCAACTTTCGTGTTCTCCATTTTCTTCATCTATCAAAGATTGTATGCTGCGCTGTGTTCTTTCAAACCCAGATGCTAAAAACATTTTATTTTCTTTGTTTAACCACTTTGAACAATCAAATTTTCTTTCTTCTATTATTACCGACCAATTATAGACAAACTTCTCGGCCTTTACTTCATTTCACATGATTGTTCTTGACAGTTTTCTCCTTTCATGTAACGTAACTCTTGAATTCTTGATGCCAAGAAATAATGCTTCTTGTTGCTTTCATCATTATGATCTAGAAAATTGTAAGCACGTGCCTTTTTTATATTCATTTATCTGGGATTCAATGACTGGATTTTGCAGATCATTTTCTTTTACAGAAGATAGATCAGATCATTAAGGTACTGTCTAATGTTATTTTAAAAAATATTTTTACTTGAAAATACATTAATATATTTATTTTATTTTTGAAATTTATTTTTGACATCAATATATTAAAACAATCTAAAAATACAAAAAGAAACTCGATTTGTTTTTGAAAAGCATGTCCATGCAAATGTAAACAAATATGCCTCTTTTTTCTGCAGTGCATGTGCTTGGTATCATGGTGAATGAGTTATTTTATTGGCTGTCTTCGATCGGCTTCAAAGCTTCTTACTTTTAGGGCTTATGAGAATTGTTACCGGCCCAATCCTAGTCTAGCTATTCACCATCATAGCTCATAAGCTAAATTAGTAATTTGTGAACCTGTTTTGCTATGTGTTTTAATAGTGTATTTGAAAGAGAAAAAAATCTAAAATAACTATAATTACACTCACAAACAGACACCTAGTGTGTAAAGTCACCCTGACCATCTTTTTAGTTCGCCAACTATAGACTTGCTTTCTGTTTGTTGATATACTCAAGGTCAATGCTTTTTTTTTAATACACAAAGTTAATACAAGATACAAGTTTAAATTCATTTAAAAAGAAATTTTAAGTGATTTTTTTTTTATGGCAAAATGAGCAACAATAATAATTGTTTTATAATCCTTCTTAAATGAGTTAAGAGATATTTGGTTCAATAAAAAGTCACCATTTATTATTATAGTTCTTAAAAAAAAAAATTATGCAATGAACTGAATGTGTAAGAGAAATATATAACCTTAATGTGTCTTACCTAGGATAAGTTACATTATTTTTTATTTATAATTTCTATGATATGATGATGTTTATATTTCTATTCGTATATCTATTATGACATCATTATGATGAACAAAAACTAGTTTTTGATCAAGAGCTTAGTTTAAAAGATGTCTATGAAAAATAGATCTATCCACAACCTATACACTACAAATGAACCAAAGATAAAAATTGAAGTGATTTTCATTTCAATTAGAAATAGATCTATCCACAACCTAATAATTTATTTTGACTCCAATCTGTATTGTCTTTTTTAATTTATTATGATTTTTTTTTAATTTAACCTTTAGTTGACCCTAAATTTTTAGTTTTTCTTTTTAATTTTTCCATAATTTCAAACAATTGACTTAATAAAAATAAATGTCATCTTCCAAATTTTCAAAATTATCAATTGAACCCAAATTGGGCTCATAAACTTAATTGTCACAAATTAATTATCTAATACAATTAATTTGATCCATTTGAAATATAATTAATTCTTCCACCTAATTAAATATTTAATTGAACCCAAATTAATTTTTAACCACTTAGTTTGTGTCATGATTAAATCAAATTGTCCTATTAAAAATCTAATTTTTTTAGATTTAATTTGTATGCAGATTTATCTAATAATAATTTATTTTGACTCCAATCTGTATTGTCTTTCCAAATTGATTTTTCCATCACGCTAACCTCTTTTTTTCTCTTCATTTTGTTTGAATTTAAAAAACAATCCAATAATGAGTTATGACATATGTGTGCATGCATTCATCGAACAACATCAAATCAATGTTTTATAATTAACACATAACATATTGCTTAGTTAATAATATTTTATATTAAATATTTATATTATCACCAAAACATAGTAAAAACATCCATTTAATCATCGTTGTAGCAACAACTAACAACAAAACATGAGTATAATAGCTTAGTTAATTCTATAAAATGTTACAAGCAGAATGGCAACATGATTCCAAGAAAAACGAAGAGAGAGATGAAAGGAAAATAATTTAGAAGCATTGAAACTGGGCCTATGATCCAAATAAACTATGGGCTTAGAAAAACAATCTTAACCTCTAATGTTCCGACTGGGATCAAGTTCAGTGTGAACACCACTTTTTCCCTGTCAAAAAGAAGACAACAGTGTCCTAACCGGGACCCGTTGGGGGAGTGATTGGTGGTGATGGTAATTAAAATCTTAATTTTGATTTAACAAATATTACCGGGTCAAACTTCCTTGACTAAACAACAGTCTCGTATAGTTCCTCAGTTTGACACGATTTATTCCCAGCTAAGAATAAACAAAGCTTAAAAACAAAAATTCCCAGTCTGTTAAACTCAGTGATTGTCTGATCCCTCATTTTCAAGGCTCGAAAAAGAGCACCGCCCATATCTATCACTTACCCATCTCCAGCTAACACTCTTTGCGGCTTCAGCAGCTCAGATTTGTTCGTGTACACCAACAAATTTCATGGGTTTGTTGGGGTTTTAGAGAAAAGTCAGATTTTTATTTTTTCTAGCTAATGGAGTTGAAGAAGGAGAAGCTTGTAATGTAAGTTTCTTTTATTGTTTTGTGATCTTGCTTTTGTGGGTTCTGTTTGTTTCTCTGCAACTGCTTTGTTTGGTTGCTGATACCCTGAATTCCTGCTTTACCGGAGGCTCGTAGAACTCTTCTGCATAGGCGGGGTTTAGTCCTTACAGTGAGGTGATAACAAGTTGATATGAATTTTGTGATTTTTTGGAATATATCTATAGTTTTGCTCCATAGTAAAGAACAGTTGCTGTTTTTAATTGTTCAGGTGTTGATAAAATTATTAAAGTTTGGATCTTTCATTATTTGGTTGCCGGGGAGGCCAAGATCTTTTGTTTCATTTGGTTGAAGTAAACTTTAAGCTTTAATATTCTAAAAGCTAAATTAATTATTGGAATCAACAGTTTATTCGCTCAAGTTCATTTCTTGACAAGTATACTTCTGTTCCTAGGTGAAATGTTAATTGGATTGCGTTCTCAGTTTGGCATTTTCTATTAACAATTTGGTTCAACAATATGTAGGTTTTATTCCGATGGAAAACATGACAAAGAAATCCTTTGGGGAAAAAAGGACCCGATACGCTTAGAAAAGTCATCTTCTGTTGACAAGGTCTCATCTTCATTGCTAAAAGCAGACAATATGATTGTGGGTGGTGGAAATAAACTCAATGGCAATTCCAAAATTGGAAGGTCTAAGGTGTTTCCAGAGGACCTTGCCCCATGGCGTCAGAGAATACTTGACCCTGGAAGTGATATTGTATTACGATGGAACAAGATTTTCCTTTTCTCATGCTTAATGGCACTTTTTGTTGATCCGTTGTATTTTTACCTGCCCACTGTTGGAGTGGAAGGAGAATCTTCATGTGTGAATACAGACTTTAAGTTGAGAATTGTTGTGACTTTTTTTCGAACTATTGCGGATCTTTTTTATTGGCTGCACATGCTTATAAAGTTTAGGACTGCTTATGTTGCCCCAAGCTCTCGTGTATTTGGAAGGGGCGAACTCGTCATGGACCCAAAGAAGATCGCGAGGAGATATATTAGGTCTGACTTCTTCATTGATCTCATTGCTACTCTGCCTCTCCCTCAGGTATCCCTTTTTAATAATTGATGCTCTACAGTTTATGCACGCTTGACTCTGTGTTCCTTGTTGATTCAATTTGACTAGTGGTCAAAGTAAAATAGACGGATAATTTGGAGAGATGTAGAATGCTCTGACAATGATACTCATCACATGAACTTGATTTTAATTTTTAAATAGCATAGCTTTTCTACCTTGAATATGAATCTGTGTTAGTTACTTGCATGTTATAGATGTTAAAGTCAGAAACATTTAAGTCAAGGATTTTATCTATAATTCGATAGGGTTCTACTTTATGCACAATATATCAGAGGCTTCAACTATTGACAACCAATGGGCCCCTTCCATTTGAAGAGAACAAAACTCATGTACAAATTAAACAAACTGTATAGGATCATCTACATATAAAGAATGCCCTGAATGATGCAATTTACTCAAATGGAGTTGGTTTCATACGCTCATTATTGACATTTATATACATATTGTAGAAATTAACATATATGTCTCCTTCCTTAAAATCTCGGAACTTTCTAGAAGTGGTCCTCCCATAGAGGAAGTCTGTTCCACACCTCAAGGTATGGAGAAGTTGGTTTTTATAAATGACCTCTGTGAAATTTAAGAGAAGCATAGGTAGTGTTATGTGGTCGAGTGCTGGCAGAAACAGAGAAACAATTATTCAGAAATTCCATTCTACATCTCTTCCAATGGAAAAGCTGTACTTATGTTGTCCTCTAGAAATTAGTACATTGTTAACCAGCACTGCTAGGGTTTTGTGAGCTACCTCTTTTATTTGATTTTGATGGATTACAAATAGGCATATGGTTCAGCCATGTGCATCATAAAACTCTAGCTGTGTCGTAGAGGAAATATGACGAAAAGCAGAATAGGTGAACGGGAAATATGTTTGGCTATGGGAATGATTTGATCTCAAAATATCTCATAAATATATATAATCCAAAATAGCGCTGGATGGGAAACGGAAACTATCAAAACCAAATTGATGGCGAGTTAAATTGCACGAGTATATGTAGTTTACCAAGGTAGTATGGGTTCTTTTATTTTCATCGGGGGAAGGGCGACTGGGATGTTTGTGGAGAGATCAGTTTTTTTCAGAATCCTAAGACTTGCAGCATTTTGGATTCCAAGATTAATAAATAGTGTGGCAGATGGTGTGAATAATAGCTGAGCTTACTTTGACAATGGTTATCATAAGTTAACTTACCTGCTGTCTCTATTAGGCAAGCATTTAAGAGAAGAAACATAAACAAGCCAGAAAACCATAGACAATCATTGCATGAAGTAAAAAATTTACCCTCCCTTATGACATCTATCCGCGGGTATTATTGCTTGCTTGTTTTTGAAATACATTCCTGCATCTGAAAACATTATGAAGGCAAGCCTGCTTAGCCTCCTCACCTGTACTATTTGCTAGTTTCAATTTGTAAATATTGAATTTTTTAGTCGTATCTGTTTCATAAGCCTGACCTATAAAAAAGGGAAGCACAATTGATTGAAATTTACTGCAGATTGTCATATGGTTCATTATACCAGCAACAAGAAGCTCGCGAACTGATCATAAGAACAATGCCCTTGCTTTGATTGTTCTGCTACAATACGTTCCCAGATTGTATCTCATTTTTCCATTGAGCTCAGAAATTATCAAAGCAACTGGAGTGGTTACCAGGACAGCTTGGGCTGGGGCTGCATATAATCTGCTACTATACATGTTGGCTAGCCATGTATGTTTGCTTTTATCTTCTTGTTGTCACACACTTGGTTTTTCCAGTGCTACAGCTTCATTATTTTTTTTTATTTATCTTTACTTCTCTTTTTTATGCAGGTTTTAGGGGCTTCATGGTATTTGCTATCAATTGATAGGTATACGTCATGCTGGAAATCGCAATGTAGAAAAGAAAATAGTCCTGTCAAATGCTTACTCACTTATCTGGATTGTGATACTTTCAACGATGGCGAACGCAAGGCCTGGGCAAATGGTACAACTGTTTTCAAGAACTGTGATCCTGATAATGACATAACATTCAAATATGGCATATTTGAAAATGCAGTTAAAAAAAGTGCCGTGTCCTCCAAATTTATTGAGAAGTATTTGTATTGCTTGTGGTGGGGTTTGCAGCAGCTAAGGTATACTTTTGCACACACCATACATTCAGAATTTTGTATCTCAATTTGGTTTCAATTTCATTGCATGATTGAATCTCATTAATGTTGTTCCAATTATTATATAGCCACAATTATGATACTAGAATAGAATATTCAATTTATTATTATTTTATTATATGGAAGAGGTGATATAGATATCCCAATGCTATCTTGCATTAACATGTACAATTGTCTCACATCAATGTATTGATGTGGCTTTGAAAAAAGTTACTTTTTTCTGACATCTACTTGATATATGTTACTGGTTTAATTAATTGATTTATTTAGATATAATTTGGATATAGTTTAATATATTGACAATTTAAGGGGAAAGGGTAACCTCATTCCTTGGGAATGTGCGTGCCTTGTAGTTTTCAGTAAGTTGAAAGAAGAAGGAAGAAAAGGTCTCTTGTTCCTCTTCATCTATATATTGCTTGGAACATTGGGAATTGCCACAAATTTGGCCTTAGACTTCTCTTATGAACCACACCATCTGCACATGACGCAATAGGGAGAGAGTCATGGTCAAAGAAAATTTTTGTTTAACTGGAAAGAAAGCATACTGGAACAAATATGTGGTCAAATTGAAGCGAAAGAGTGATAGGGCAGTCAGGAGAGTAGACCTCCTCTTTACCCCATTCATCCCTGGACAGAATAATGTATGTTATGAAACATGTATCTAGACTGAAAAAAAAAAATCCAAGCACATAGTTCAACTACGTACCACAATCAGAGGAACTGGATGTTAGATTGAGTAAATGTTGTACGAGGAATGCTTTCTGGTAGCATTTGAATGGCAAATATCTGCTTCACTGTATTGGTTGATGGCCGGATATTCCTTATTCTCTTGGTTATCTGGAAGAAGTGGCCATACTGTAGTTTTTGGGATGAATTATGGCTTTTAATGTTTAGATTTTTTTATGCTTTTAAAATCTAACCACTAGGTTGCCAACTTTGCAAAATCATACTGGAATACGACAAGATGCTTATTATTGTTAAATAGAGCATTTGATGTACCAGATAATTGACTGAATATTTGCTAATTTATTTTATTCTCTAAACTCAAAAATTAAATAACTTCTGTGAGCATGGTCTATGGTATCTGATGCCTGAACACTTTCTTATTTCAGTTCATATGGACAGAACTTGTCAACTAGCACATTTATTGGGGAGACATCATTTGCTGTACTCATTTCAATCTTGGGTCTTGTTTTATTTGCCCATTTGATTGGCAATATGCAGGTATCATAAGTGCTTTATGTTTGAGTTTCCACCTCTCAATCTTCCAACTTGCTTTCTCTTTAACTTGCTTTCTCTTTTTGCCTGACATTTCCATTTCCTGGTATTTTTTTATTTCTTTTTTCTGAATTTTGAAGACATCTCTTCATGGCATTTGCTAAATTTCTCCTTTTCTTGTGCCTAAACTTGCTCCATCTTATTAGTACAAACAATATGCACTATGCCATCTTCAATCTTTAATTAGGAGGCGGGAAGGAAGGCTGTAAACTATAATTGATATTTAGTAATTTTCTTGTCTAATATGTCGAGGTACTTCTGGGACCCACTTGATGGTTTTCATGACCATGATGAACTTCATTTAGAATTCAGAAGCCATGCTACCACCTTCCAATATATGTCTCGACTGATTGACCTGCGATGAACCTTTTCTCTTCTTTGTCTGTCCTTGTTTACCAATTGCTTTAGTAAGAGATAAGATATCATCTTGTCAGGTTCTATTACTGCTAAAACCTTTTCACCCCTCTCTTCATAGGTTTGTAATTTTGGTGTTGCCTCCATCTTTCTGTCTCAACTAAATATTTAAAGAAACTTTTGACAAACTTTAGAAAGCCAAATGGACCCCACTTATGTTATTCTTTTTTCTGTTACTTTAAAGAGCCTTTTTTCTTGTGCAAAGTCTTCAGTTGTTATCAAGATATTGCAAGTTGAAGGTGAATGAACAGTCTCTTCATGCAAAAGTTCTGAAGAATAAAGATCGCCTCTTTAAGTATTTTGTGTTATCCTACTTTGGTTGGATAATGATATACTGGCAGCATTTATATTTATTACTTTACGACCTGGTTTAATGATTTCATGTCTGTTTTATGAGGTAGACATATCTTCAATCTCTCACTGTGAGACTGGAGGAATGGAGACTCAAGCGAAGAGATACCGAGGAATGGATGAAGCATCGCCAACTCCCTGAAGATCTGAGGAAACGGGTTCGACGTTTTGTTCAATACAAGTGGCTTGCAACTCGAGGAGTCAATGAAGAATCTATACTACGTGGCCTGCCTGCTGATCTTCGACGTGATATCCAGTGCCACCTATGTTTGGACCTTGTTCGACGTGTATGTCTTTATCTGAATATTTAATCTCTTAGAGTTGAAAACACTTGTTTATGTTTGTTTTTAGTCATTTCTACCCTGATATAGGGTGCTGAGCTGCGTAGGTATTTCAGAGTGGCATTTCATGATGACTTTCATGTTCTAGTTTGACTTTTGTTGTATATTAGCCTTCTTGTCTGATTTGAGCATGGGTTTCTTTCTTTATTATACTCTCTGAACTAATCATTGTGAGGTCCTGAATGCAGTTTTCCACTACAGTATCAGGGAATTATACTAGATGGACTTATGTCAAGTAGAAAATTATCAATATGTTCAATCAAATGCATCTTTTGCCTATGAAATTCTGCTTTAGATATGAATTCTAGGGTCTTGAATCTTGATTTTGATTCTGTCCATAATCTGATCATGCTTCCATAACTTGATAAACCTTGATTGGATATGGCGATCAATTCAGTGAGTTAGCATAACAATCCAATTGCTTTTCTTGTTTCTAGGTGCCTTTTTTCTCACAGATGGATGATCAACTGCTTGATGCAATATGCGAGCGTCTAGTTTCCTCCCTGAGCACTGAAGGCACGTATATTGTTCGCGAGGGTGATCCTGTGACAGAAATGTTATTTATTATTAGAGGCAAACTGGAGAGTTCCACCACCAACGGTGGCAGGACAGGTTTCTTTAATTCTATCATGCTGAAACCTGGGGATTTTTGTGGAGAGGAGCTACTTTCATGGGCTTTGCATCCAAAATCGTCCCTCAACCTGCCATCATCAACAAGAACAGTCAAGGCTCTAAATGAAGTTGAAGGTTTTGCATTGAGAGCAGAAGATCTCAAGTTTGTTGCCAACCAATTTAGACGCCTCCATAGCAAGAAGCTACAGCATACATTCCGATATCATTCACATCATTGGAGGACATGGGCAGCCTGCTTCATACAGGCTGCTTGGCGCAGGCACAAGAAAAGGATGGTGGAAAATATTCTCACTATGTCAGAATCCTTTGCGTTGAATGAGAGAGAGGCTACTGAAAACTGAGCAAGAGGACGAGGCACCCTTTTCAGATCATTCAAATCCTTCCCAGGCAAGACTGAACCTTGGGGTCACAATACTAGCATCCAGATTCGCTGCTAACACAAGGAGAGGTGCTCAAAAGATGAAGGATGTTGAGATGCCAAAACTACCGAAGCCCGAGGAACCTGACTTTACTTCCGACGTTGATTAGTGTTTGAAGCAGTCCAATACTTGATACCACCTGGTGTCTCTACTATGGTCAAATTAGTTTCAGATGCTAGTGAGGGAACTTTGCAGCTGATGGAGGCCAAGTTCTCACTCGTACACTAGCCTAACGACTATAATTTCTAGTGGTTAAAAAGCTTGTCGTGGAGAGGGAGGAGAAAAGTGAGGTGGGATTGGATTTTCTAAAAGTGGCTAGTGATTGTATATTTTATTAGATTATGCCTTCTTCAGAGGTGATTAATGAGCCATGGAATTGGCTTGCACTATCCATCTTTCAAACTGGTCCCTGTACCCCTTTAGCTGTACCATTGATTTGCAAAATACACTGACTTAAGCTTGTATAATCTGTATATTTGACCACTTCCTCTCGAGTATAACTATATATGATCAGGTATGTGCCAGCTCGTGCAGCGAGACAAACTTCAAAGTGCCATTTTTAATGAGAATGATCAATCTGGACACGTTTCGGACTTCAGAGCTGCATGTTCTTTCAAATTGGAACTAAAAATATAAAGTGTCATGGATACTTACGATGCAGAAGTATTTGAGTTAGAAAAAAATAATTATTTTGACATAAAAGTTTGCATATTAGATTTATATAAATGTTTTATAAATTAATCGAAAAACAAATCCATAAAATATGAAATCTTATTTAAAAGCAAGGCATGCTTAGAGGATTTTTAAAACTGTGCTGTAATAGTCCTGATTACAAATAATTTTATTATAAAAAAAATGAAAAGTTGAAAGGCTAGGCACATATGAATGATATAAACTTGTAGAATTATACTGTAGTTAACATGCCTTAACATTATTTGACGTTGTTGCACAAGGAGAGAGTTTTTTGCGTCACAAAAACGAGAGCATTAGTGGGCCTGGGTTTAAGCCCACCGCAACAAACAGGCTTAGGTTTTGAACCCATCGCATCAGATGATTTAAGATATGTTTTATCATTGGGCCTGGTCAGCAATATGGGTTCGGTCTGAGCCCATATCCACCGTGTCCTTTCCTTTCCTTTTTACTATTCGATGCTTGGAGCCTAATGTTTGCTACAGTCAAGATCTAGACAAGCAGGAGGTCTATATTTCATGCAACAAATTTAATCCTTAAAATGCTCTGGCCTGGCATGTAGCGGAGAAAAGATGCCACCAACACTCGACCAAAGCCCATCAATCTCATTCGCTTGTGGGTTTATTTGGGCCCATGATTCTGATATGGGCTGAAAAACAACAGGCCCTAGAAAACTCGGTGTTTCGGACCAGGCCCTTTCATAGACAGAAAACTGTAGGCCAATTAAAGACCGTGCTTTGCAACATTATAGCCCTGGGCCCATCTTTTTCCCTGAAAATAACTCAACTCGTATAACAATTCCACTGGCGAGGAGCTTGGATTAAATTTATTAAGGCAGACATGGACCAGTTTGATTGTTTTTTAAAATATATTAAAATAATATAAAATAGAATTTCTTATCTGTTTTCAAAAATACTTTTAAAAACACAGAAAAAAAACAGATATTTGGATGTGATTGTAAGGTACAATATGGATCTTTTACCATTACCACCTGGAGAAGAAATAGAGTTTGTGGCTGGGGATGTTTCTGCATCACCGTACTTATTATTATTATTATTTAATTCTAGCCCCACCCCTCTTTTTAGAAAAATTCAATCGGGTATGGTTGAGATCTCTGCCTTTATTTCTTAGAAAATAAATGTTTTTGTGTGCATTATCCTCTCATCTTTTTCAATAAACATACTATTAAACTAATCAGGAGTGGATGCTGGCATCTGGGTTTCAATTATGGAGAGCACCTTGGGTGATTTTTAATTATTTCCCTAGCTAACATATTTCTTATACCAAACAGAGTGGTCAATTTTCAAGGCCACTTGCTTGCATAGTCAAGTACTGAGCAAATTGGACCTCACCTGAGTGCCCCCAACTACAAGTAATCATATTTTTTTGGGTCATTTTCATGTGTTAATAGTAAAAATAAAACAATATTATTTAAATAAAAAACACTTAAAAAAGAAGAAGCTAGGGAATGCCCACATTACATTATTTTCAAAGTGACCCACTTTGAATAATGGGAAGGAAAAGGTGGGGGTGAGAAATTAAAGTTGATAGAATTATTAAATCAATTCAATAAGAGAGAGAGAGAGAGGGAACTGTACCTTGCCTCTCTCAGGTACTTTTTACATTGTTTATTTAAATCAAATAAATATCTGCATTATATGTTGTTTGTATTTTACTCCCCATTTGTCCTCCACACCAAGCTCTGCCTCTCATAACCATTGTTATGAATTTCGTTTTGTTTCTATTAAAATGATTTAAAATATTTTGTATCAATTAAAAAAATAATATAAACACAACGTATTTTTTGTTTTATTTTTTAATTTTAACCGGTTTTAAAAATTTCATCCAAATTTTAGTTGGAATGTTCTAATTTTGTTCCGCTCATTTTGTTTCAAATAAATAATGTTTTTTTTAAATAATAAATAATTTTTAAATATCAATCATATTTCTTAATCATTAGATTGAGATGAAATTTTACGAGGAGTCTCTTGACATATTTTTATATTATGTTAAAATTTTAGAGCAATTAGAGAATGTAATGATATTGCGAGATTAATGATGATATTCTCGTAATATTATACATGTTCATAATTTTGTTCAGAAAAATTATTTAATTGTGTCTTTTTTTAGATTAAATTACACAATTCTAAATAATTTTATTTTTAAACTTGAACTAATTTTTTTTTAAAATTAGTATATTTAATTATATATATATACATAAACAGTACAACCTGAAACAACTAGTCAAAATACTTTAAAACCAAAATATTCCGTTCCAATAAAAAAAAAAACACTAACCAAAACAGAATTAACAGAAACAAAAAAGAAAAGTTTCTTTTTAATGGATGAGCTCGAGAAAGAAATAAAATAATCCACACTCCCTATTCTTTTCCTCATACAATAAACCTTCAGATGCAGGCTCCACTTTTCAAAAGGTTGAAGGAAAAAGGAGATGGATTCAGTGTTAGCTTCGAAGACAATCCTTTTCTCTTGAAGGGTTTAGGTAATCTGAAGTGGGACATGGTGATATCGTGGTGGGGGTGGCATGCAGTTTATTATTTTAGGGTTTTTTTTTTTTTACCTTTTTTTTATTATTATCTTTTGAGAGAACAGTACAACAGCAAAACAATAAGCAAAGTAGGTCGAGAGCAGGTTAGAACCCTACTTGTCTTGGACAAAATTTGTCTTTCCTCTTTAGAAATGTTTATCTTTCTGTTGATTCCGATCAATTTTCTCTATCAACTTCTGAATCTTAGTTGCATTTTACTTGTTTTATATATTCGGTTACTTCGTGTATTTTATATATTGTGGATCCCCCTCCAATGTGATTGAACACAAAAGCTAATTTCAATTTATTTACTGAGATTAAGAATATGTTTTAAGATGGGATTTCATTATGAAATAAATTTGAATTGAATTAAATTAATTAGAAACGTGCAATCGCTTGCGGGACATGAAAAAAATTTATGATGTTATGATATTTAGTCAAATATGTTAATAGTAACTAAGAAATTAATTAATTGATGTAATAATAAACATGTAAGATGTCATAAAAAGAAGAAGTCTCTTTTCTTCAAGTCTTAGGAATGAAATCCTAACTCAATATAAATTAAAATAAAAACTTCTCAAGCAATTTTGTAAACTATAAATAAAATATTTTTATTTGGAATTGTTTTTAATTCCATGAACTCATAGAATTTTCTATGACGGGCGAAGTTTTTGTTATAAAATATGTCAATTTAATGTAATTTCTCTTTATTATATTGAATTTCTAATTTCCAATATTTATGGGTATTGGATAACCATCAAGAAAACCAATAAATGTGGAACACACATGAAAGGTTGGAGTCAAAAGTCCTTCATTTATATTTATGGAGGCATGAATGTCTTCCAATTTGATGCTACAATGTATTTCGTCTACATTCAATGCATTGTCTCCCTAACAAGTTGATTTGTGATTTGCCTATTAACTAGTCGTGGATTTGCTGTGGTGTTTTTTTTTTTAATAATATTTAAATGTTCAAATATGATTTAAAAAAGATGAAATTTTGTAATTTAGATAGTAAATCTGACCAAGTCAAATCAATTCTATTTTAACTAGATGGTAAAAAAAAGAGTAGCAATAGCCAATAGATTAATTTTTTTTTAAAAAATAATCATGGTAAGATGAGAAAGCAATATTTTTCTAAAGGAGAAAAAAACATGTAACTCTATTCTATTAAATATACAAGGACAAAATTGAGTAAAAAATTATATAAAAAATAGTCTAATTCAACTTGGATCAACATCATAAACATGTTACCTATATAAATAAGATAAGAGTCGAGTTAACCCGTCGACAACATGTTTAATATATAAATGGAAATATCAATGGGATTTAGTGGGAATTTTGTTTTTTGGACGGGCTCGGCAGTAAAATAATTATCGACGGACAATGAGTTTAGATATCGATAATTATTTATCTAGGGAAAACTATTAATAATGATTGTGTGTGTATGTTAATGTCACTGTTCACTTTTTTATATTCAATAAAAAAATCTTCACTAGAAATCGTGGATGTTATAAGACGTGAAAAATTAAAATCATCAGCTTTTTTTATCAAGAAATAAAAAGGGTTGACATCATACGATTATATAAAAGAAAAGAAAAGAAAAGAAAAGAAATGCATATAAAAAAGCTAAATTAATCATTCCATCAAATTATGGATTATACGAGTGAGTAAACAATATCTGAATCAGTGGAAACTTTAAGCAATATAAATATTTACTTTCACGTCACCTTCGAATCAAACTATCCATTTTTCACTGTTTAGAAGACACTCGCACACGAATTTAGACGATGATCTTAAATGAGAACACATGCACTGCAAGACTGATGTTAACTTAGCTGCAGTTGATCTACGACGAGAAACACGCCATTTTTGTCAGCATTAGTGGCATCTTGACTTTTTTGACATGGAAAGAGGAAATAAATGTCTTTATTTATCATAAATGCATTAATTGGGCGGCATTTCCTTGACACAGATACGGAAAATATATACATAATATATATATATATATGGTTTGACAATCTGGGCCTGCATTCTTTTGCATTTTTCACCATCCTGGTTGGCACAGAGAGGATAATCATTCTGAGAAACAGCGAAAGAGAAGAAAACTCTCTTGTGGGCAATTAATGTAATGATCATCTAGAGCTAAATCATGGCTGTAATTCACAAGACAATCGATGCAGCGATTGTATTTTTGAAAAAATATGACAGATGCAAGTGTTCTAACAAAATGCAACACTCCAACATCAGCATAAGCACTATTCTGTCCATCTCAAGAATTTCAGCACAGACTTAACAGACCTTTCTATCCTTCCCAGAATTACTTGGAGGGATAAGATGAAACTCTGTATAAATCACTGGGAAAAAAACTGTTCTATCAATTAAATTATTAGCACTTGCAGAATGTCACTTTCAATGGTTACCGCTAAATTATTGTGGGGAGGGGGGTAAACTAAAATAAAATAAATGAGAAAAAAACAGGAGGAATGCCTCATTTTTATTAATCATGGTCCACGTAAACAATAAAATATTTATATCTATGACAAAATACTATTAAATCCTATAACGAAAAAAAAAGAGCATATAAAAGAGCTTAACAAAAGAGAAGTGAGACATTGCTGCCTAAGGATTCCGTTAATCTATCAACATCTCCCTCTTCTTCTAAACAGCTTTCTTTTCTTTACCCCTCTCAACCGTTTTCACCGCCCGCCAAAAAACAGTCGAGCATATTTACATCTGTACCCAACAGAAACAAGGAATTGCCAACACTATATATCCATTCACCTTATCTCAGCTACGACTGTCCCTGGTTCGCAACCCATCATCAACCACCACTCTGATCCTACTTGGCAGCCAATCACCGTGGCTACGGCTATCAGAATCGGTATCAGGCTCGAGCCGGATGATCGCGGATTCGTTGGCACATATAGATAGCTGTAATTTGAGCTGGCGCAAGCTTGGAACCAATACGTTGTCAGTCCATTCTTCTAAGCCTGTTCGGGCTAACCATATCCCACCAACAATTTTTTCCAATGCCTCGTCTTGGATTTCAATCTGCATCTGATTGCTGAAGATGGTCGTAAACTTCTTGGTTATAGAATTTGAAATGTCGTGTCTAATGGAGCTGAAATCTGCATGTTTGAAGACAATGTGGTCGTCCACTAAATTGAGAAGCTCTTTAGAGACCGATGAAGTTGCAGATGTCAACAGCCTGTTATTTAGGACATCTTCATCTTCATGATCAACTGTAAGATCACTTGAGTTGTGTGAGCCATCTGCTTTATCATCCCCTGTGTCGGCAGTTTCATTCAAGTCGAATGCTAGTGCTGTTCCTAAGTCGGTCCTTGGCTTTGCCGACCTCTCTTCATCATGAACCCAATTGGCTCGGCGCTTCGCTGTTCTCTCAGAAAGGGTTAGCCTTAATTGCCAACCTCCGCTAGCCAGACTTGCAAGCTTCTTCTCATCCAGTGAAACGCTGTTTGATAGGAATTTGAGATTGTCTGGTAGGCGATTTGCAGTCAGAATGAATATAACATTACCAAGACTGATTTCACGGCCAAGGGAATCGGCAATTCGACCCCTCTCCATAGCCCGCCTTATGCTCCCTCTAACAAGCATATCCGCTTCATCAATATCCTCTAGTATGATTACTGAGAAGGGGTTCCTTCTAACCGCCTCTGCTATTCGATCAAGCACAGTTTTACCACGGAAACTCGCTTCAGATTCCCCATCCTCACGCCATGAACCAAGACAAAGCATTATTGGATTTGCTCCACAAACAAGCTCTGAAAGAGCAGATGCCATCTTCTTCTTGCCAGCCCTGTCAGGACCAGTGAACAACAGCCAAATGTCACCCCTTGATCCAGTGCTCCGACATTTACCATGACCCAATTTGCATTGTGTCACTGTTGCAGCCACTGCAGATGCTGCATCCCGTTGCCACCAAACCTTTTCCAGAAGACCCTTGAGGAGCTTCTTGAACGAGTCAGCATCTAATTTGCTGAGAAGTTTGATGCTGTGCAGTTCATTGGAATTGGATTGCGGCTCAGAAGGAACACAGCTTAAAAAGTCCTTGGTACGGCCCTCTTGTTCTTTCTCAGGAGTCTCCCCAACAACCTTTGGTCTACCAAGAACCAGGTCTGTTCTCACAGGGCTTCCAGGCGGAGTGGTTGGCAGTCCAGCTGGTTGGCTGCGCAACAAATTTGGGTTGAACACAAGGGTTCTGTCCGGCTTTTTATTTAAACTTAACTTGGGCTGGAAAGGTTGGCGAGGAAGCAGGTTTTGATTATGTAAGTTGGTCATTGAGAGAGCAGGTTGGGGAATTCTTTCAGATCCAAGATTGGGTTGATGATAAGCAGGGTGAAGGTGCAGGCATCTATCGTGCCAATTCTTCTGCAACTCCAGTCTCTTCTGCTTCAACATCAGTTCTTGATCCTTAGTCTGCATGATAACACAGCGACAATATTAGCTGCTGAACTTTTGATTTTAGCACTTAAAATGAGAAAGAAGAATCTTATTTGGGCCAGTACAAGTTTGCAGTTCACTTAAGAGGTTTGAGCTAACTTACCACTGTCTGATCAGCTGACTTAACATCACCATCTTGAGGCCTAGCATTTCTCAACCATAGTGGCAGTGGTGGCTGAGCTGATTGAGACTTGCCTTCTGAAGATTTCTCAACCTCCTTCGGTACAATTTTTGCTAGCTCTTGCTCATAATTCCGCATGCAATCAGGGCAACAACTCATTCTACCAGCAGGATCCAAGTTCTCAGAGAGACGCCTAGGCGGAGCAAGAGTCATTGATGGAAGACCCTTCAGCGGTGAAAACGATTCGACTGAGCTGCTGAGGATTCCATTGGTTCCAAGCCTACACATCGACAAATATATAAATGGTTTATTAATAAGTGAATAAGACTTTGATTAATCACAGCTAATCTCTGGACGAAGGACTAAATAAAAACAAATCCTTAAACTAAAGGAAGTTTTTGCTCCTTAAGCCAGGTGCAGTTCAGATGTCAGAACTCACCAAAACCTCCACTAGTATGCAACTTTCTGAAGGAACAGACATAAAAAATCCCAAATTGCAGATCAGTATATAGAATTTAACTTCACAAGGAATATTTTCCGAAAGTCTAGATATCAAACAATCTACAACACAGCAATTTCCGAAGGCATCACTCATTGAAGATGCAAGAACATCTCCTGTTTTCCACCAAATCCTCTGTCTAACGCATAAGTTGAGCTAATGAATAAAAAAGTATAGTTCCAAAAATAGCAATAACAGCACATATACCTAAACATCCCCGGAAGTGGTGCTCTGGGAGCAATTGGTACAACCTGCAGATCCCAATCATTTTCCATTGAAGGGTGATAGACTTGGCATCTCAAATATGTCTCACAAGTAGCAGTCCCAATCAACCAAACTTTTCCACCGCCACTCCCCTCTCCAAACCTCCCCAAAAGCTTCCTCATCTCCTCCACAGCTGACCGCCCAGTTTCTGACACGGTCTGCTGCTGCTGAACCCCTCCAGAACCTGCAAAGCTCACTTGCTGCTCAACAAGCCACTTCAAATCCCCCATATCAAGAATCACCCCACCACAATCCAAATTCCCTGTCCGGGTCTCAATCAATCCCCCTAATTCCACAATCTTCGCCGCTACCTGTGCTTTATCCAAAAACTCCTTTTCTAAATGAATCACATGAACATTCTTTAACACCCCATCTCCTACTTCTTTACTCTCTATTCTCTTCAAAACCTCCTTCACTAATATCTCTGGCTCTGATTCACCTACCAAAACAGGATTCTTCTTCTTCCTCTTGGACAAAATATCAATAACCATCTTAACCTCATCATTTCTTGGTGCACCAGATTGACCGACACTCCCTTGTTGCAATCTTGGATTCATATAAAAATTCCTATTAGTAACAGGAGCAGGAACAGCCACAGCTCCTGGAGCACGAAACCCCAATCCAATCCCAGAATTAGCAGCAGAATTCGAATTCGAGGTAGCATTCAAAGATTGCTCGATTGTTGCCTTAACAGCCGGGCTCGAAAAACTAGCTTCCCTCATAACTCTACTAACACTTGGATCATCAAGAATTGATATAATCAACTGCTCCAGCTCAACTTTGACAGCCAAAAGTGGTTGCTGCTGCTGTTCAGGGCACCCTCTTCGCTGATGAGCCTGGGCACGCTTTAGTGCAGCCATTAAGGCATTGGAGATTGGTGGGTCAAGGCCGGGACTGAGGTTTTGTGCAGTAGGGCAGGCGTTCAAGGGCAACACTAAAGCAGAGCTCAAGAGCTCTGCACTGAAGAGGATGTGAAGAATTGGGGTGTGATTTGATGCATGCTTGACGGAGGAAACCAGATGGGGAAGCTAATAGCGTTGCCGCCACATGAAGTGGTGTGGTCTGACCATGGTTACGGCGGCTTGCTTCGGCAATCGAGTGGTTCAGTACACTCGCCGCCTCTGGTGTCAGAGTTTGCTGGATGGTGCTAAGTCCAGCTCTCATTTCTTGAAAACCAATAGCAAAAGTCTTTGTCAAATTCAAACTCTGTAATGAAACGAGCTCAAGAAGAAATAAAAAAGCTTTCTTTCTTGCAAGTTTTTTGTTTTCAGGGAGTTGGGGATGTAATAGTTAAAGACAAACAACAAGAGTGGTTCGGTTTTGGTTTGTCCAAATGGACAAATTGGCTTATAATTTTCAGGTGGAGATGGAGGGGCGAGTAAATTATCATAGAAATAAAAAATAAAAAAAAGCTCCCTTTATATCTCCCTTTTTTCTTTTCTTTCTCTAACAAAGAAGGCTCTAATGGCAGGATCTATCTATATCTCTTTCTATCAATCTATCCATCCATCCATCCTTTTTCTTGGCCTCCCCTTTACTTGCTTTGAGTTGTTTGTTTTGTTTTGCTTTCTTTTATCCTCACTCTCTTGAAAAAAGCCACATATGAGAATTCAACGCGGAAAGGAAAGATCGGATCCTCTTCTTCACCATAACCATCGATCCCTCTTTCTCTCTCTTAACCATCTCTATCCATCTGATGATGCCGCTACTCTTGATTCAATAACCAAAACATCCCATCTCAAATATACCCACCAATGCTAGCTGGTAATTATATGTGTATATATATATAAGGGTGTATACATGGTTTAGCTAAATAATGATGATAATGATTCTATATAAATATATTTCCTCAAAAATTAAAAATATCCCCGATACATACACCGAAGACCGACCAAGAAAAGTAGAAAGGAGAGCAGCAGTAAATTAGTACTGGGGGGCAGATAGATGCATGAATTTTTTGTTTTTTGTTTTTATTGTGAAAAGGATAGAGAAAGAGAATTTATGGAGAATAGAGAGAGAAAGGGGGTGGGGATGTTGTACCATCTGTTACAAGGATTTCTGTAAAATGCTATCTGGGCCCTGCTTTTGTCATCTTTCGCTACTTCCTTTTTTCTTTGTTTTATTCTAATTTCTTTTTACCCTACCTTTTCCACATAAATATTAAAAAAAACCACCAATCCGATGGCAGTATTTTTTATTATTTTAATTCACAATCCGTTGCTAGATCGGATTCGTTTTACATGTTGATATTTAACTATTTAAACTGAATTAAGAAAATAATTAATTACATCATACTTAGAGGTGTTTGTCACAGTATTTTAAAATAAAATCATTAATTAGATCAAAATTTAGGGGTGTTTGTCACTATATTTTAAAGGTGTTTTTGAAGAAAAAAATTATTTTTATTTTAAATTAATTTTTTTAGTGTTTTTAAATCATTTTGATGTGCTGATATAATTTTTCAAAAATAAAAACACATTATTTTAATATTCTTGAGCGAAAAACATTTTTAAAAGCAATCTCAACTACTATCAAACATGCACTTAGTTCCCCCGCGCTGCCTTACCTGCTCATTGGGCTTGTAGGATATTTAATGAGTCCAAAGATTAGTTGTGGTGCACGCAAACTGGCCCGGACATCACAGTTATATAAAAAAAAACATGCACTTAGTTTGATCCCACCATATATATATATTTTTTATTATGATTCAATATAATCATTTTTGAGAAAAAAAACATTTTTTTAAAATATTGAAATGAATTTTTTTAGCTAAAATAATTTACTTAAATTAATTTAAAAATCTATAAATTAATTTAATAGTTAAATAACTTAAATTCTTTTCAACTAAATATGTAAGAGGTTGTTTGAGAGCTTGATAACAATTGTTTTTTTAATTATTATTTTTAAATAAATAAAATTAATATTTTAAGACTTATTTTTATATTTGGATATAAAAAATCCAAAAATACTAAAAAAAGAAAAGAAAAGAAAAGAAAAAGGATCAACCTTTTTATAACCGAGGGAGAAAACGGAGAGGAGGAGACACCTTTTTACTATTAGATTAGGTTGCCTTTTAATCCATCAGATTGACTGCCCACTTTTTTATTTTTATCTCTATTTTGTTTCTTGTATACCAGAATGAATCCTGGGACCAAACATCACGTCACACTCTCCTGCAGCGCGGTTTCACACGCTCCAATAACTCGTTGAAGATGAGGCGTGTGCTGTCACGCGTTTTGATGTGGAGTGAAATTGGAGTTGGAAAGCATTCTCAACTTTCTAGCTTTATTTGCCTTTCAACCATTTTTTATGCTTTCCACACGCAACCGCTGCAAAGGCATCGCACGGCTTCTACCTCCTCCCTGCTTATTTTACTCGTTACTTTACACGTGTCTCGCCCGCAGATTTGATTTTTTTCTCATACACACAATTGTTAGATGTTTTTACTTTTTATAGTTAGAGATCTTTTAAGTTAATATATTGATGCTTGTAATTAAATAAATTAATATTTATATATTTTTAAGAATAAAAACTATAGATTAAAATATTTAATATCACAATACGGGATAATCACCTGCTGTGCTTACTAAATTTATTTATTAAAATATTTTTTTAATTTAATTTAATATAATAAGAAAAATAGACATGCATTAAACTAATTGAATGCAATAAAAACCATATCATGCAAGCTTGCACATCCTAAAACTATCATATAAAAATAAATATATTCTATTTTCAAAAATAAATCCCATCAATATAGATATATATATATATATATATATATATATATATATATATATTATGGGGGTAGAAAGATAAAAGTCTCATAAAATATCGAATCATGGTGCGTGTAGTTTATCTTGTAGTGAAGAAAAATCTGATGATGACAAGGGATGAATAATTTAAAATATCATTAAGCTATTGAATTAAAATAAATGCATGTGCTTTACTTGTACTTGCTTGGGTGTGAGAGGGAGAAGGGAGAAAAACAACATCTTTTATTATGAAAAGTGAAACATGACCTCATTTAACCTTCGTCTTCCATGATGATAAATAATAATAATAATAATAATTATTATTATTATTATTATTATAGGTTTTGAAAATTCGTGTTCTTTAAGCAAGACCACAGTATGAGAATATGTTGACTATGGTAAGCTTTTCCTCCGTGAAAAGGTGATCCAATGATTCATTTTTCAAAAACAATTTCTGACGACGACGTGATTTGTAGTTGAAGTTAATTTTAAAAATATATAATATTTTTTATATATTTTAAAAATTGTTATTAATATATTAAAATAATTTAAAAATACTTGTTTGTTTTTAAATTTAAAATAAAAATAAAAATAAAAATAATTTTTTTTAAAAAAAATTAGTCAAGGTCTAAGCATAGAACGGACACGGCGCAATAAAATAATGTACTTTCAAGGAGTGATTTTGGATCCCATCTTGTAAACTATTTTGGTGGTGTAGATTCAAGTTCGATTATTTATTTATTTAATTAATTAATTAATTAAAAAATAGGGAAGTCAGCAAATAAATGGGAAAAAAAGACAGCCCTTGCCTTCCCCGGAGGTAAAGGTAGGAACATTATGTATGTTTTTTAATATCTTTTTATAAAAATAAAAGCATATACTATTCAAATATATTTCTTAATAAAAAGGGATCATTAAATGCTTTATAATGCCCCCCCAATTACAGGTGCAACTGCCTTACAGAAATCCGCATTCAATATGGTTTGTTGAGGCTCAACTTGGACCGTCATTGTCTCAGATCAGGTCAGCAGGGAGAAGGAAAAGGGTGCAACCAATTGCTCGGGAGTCGATGCCCATAATTAAATGCATATAAATGATTTTTAAAGCAATCAAAATAATCAAAACCATAATACTTGTCTTTTGAATTAAAGTTATTCAATAATTAATCACAACAAGTGATCTAAAGTAACAAATAATAATAATAATAATAATAATAATAATAATAATAATAATAATAATAATAATAATAATAATAATAATAATGCTCACCACCATCGCTATTATTATTATATATATATTATACTAAATTCGACTTTTAAGAAATGTTAAAATTTACAAAGAGTGTGAAAGGGAAGGAGAGAAGTCTTTGGGAAACAAAAATGAGAATCGTCATTTTCCTCCTTTTCACAACGCACGCCCTCCTTCCCTTGCCTTTTACGTACGTGTTTTTCGAGCTCATCACCTTCCCACCCCACCTCCACTTTCACCTTTACAACCACTACTACCTTTCTACAACCTTCCTTTTTCAACACCCGGTTTGCCTTCCTCGCTTCATTTAATTCGTGTCTTCATTATGCTTTATATATATATATATATATATATATATATATATATATATATGCTTCATTTAATTCGTGTCTTAATTATGCTTTATATATATATATATATATATATATAATAAAAAACATTGTCCACAATTTATAGTTATAATAATCTCATAATCTCAAAAAAACAGACTATTTTTAGGCATTTCATCAACAATTTTGACCATCATTGATGTTCTATTTTCTATTGTATTTTTTTTTAAAAAAATTATTAGTAAATAATAATAATAATAATAATAATAATAATATCATTTTAATAAAAAAAAAAAACTTAATTGACTTAGTTAACTTGAGGATATAACAGTTACCCGGTGACCAATACCATTTTCCTTGCTAGTCTTTGAACAGGGTAAGACAATTATGCTACCTGGTCCCTACATTATGTTTGCTAGGTTAATTATAATTGCAGTCCCTGTCTATAGTATCTTGAGTATTTGAGTCCCCTAACTTCTGATGATTTGTAGAATGAAGTCTCTTTTCACAGAATTTCGTCTGCAATCAAGACCCTTTCTTTAAGATGCCGTTAATAATAATTGGATGATAAAAAGTATTGTGGTTGCTCAAAAAGTATTGTTATGAGAGTTTTCTTTTTGGATAGTGTTGTTTGCGCGTGCTTCATTAGTGATTGTAATCACAAATATTTTCTTATAAAGTTTTAATAAAAAAAAACTATATCCCTTTTATTTTGTATTATTAGTTGATTTGAGTTAGTTTTGCACAACAAATTCAAATAAAAAGAAATTATTTTTTATATGTTTTTTTTTATTTCTATTCTCACCCATCACAATGAAAGTGGGGGGGAAAACATTTCTTTCACCCCATCTATTGGGCAATTGCCCTCCTCGATTGATAAATAATAAAACTAGTATATGGTTTTTCTAGCAATGGTAACAACGGACAGATCTCCAAGAATGACAAAAATATAATTGTTTTTT
Organism: Salix viminalis; assembly: GCA_029228465.1. Taxonomy (NCBI): domain Eukaryota; kingdom Viridiplantae; phylum Streptophyta; class Magnoliopsida; order Malpighiales; family Salicaceae; genus Salix; species Salix viminalis. The sequence continues at coordinate 3,148,632 of CM055443.1, forward strand.
GAAAAACTATAAAATGCAACAGCCAAAGCTCCAAAACACCAAAAATATGAACGTCAAGCAATTACATAACATTTCATCATCATAATGTTTGATTTTTTTTATAATTTTTTTTTAAAAAAATTTCATCCAATAACTTCATCACTTGAATTAAAATAATGTTGATAATTAAGCTGAGTCTCAGTATCTTTATTCTCTCTAATCTAACTATCCTCGTTTTTTAAAATTAAATAAATAATTAAGCACGATATATATAATACGTTTAAAATATTTATTTAAAAAAAAAATGAAAAAAAAATGCTTCAATATAATTTTTTTTCTTAAAGAGGCATGGAAGATCACTCTTGATATGCAAAGACAAATGGATCAATTACACCAACAATTTGTGGAATTTATTCGGAAACTAGAGTTATATATATTTTTAGATCATTTCCATGTACTGATATAAAAAATAAAAATAAAAAACATTATTTTAATATTTTTTTAAATAAAAAATACTTTAAAAAATAATTTCATCACGTCTATAATATCAAGAATTTCCGCCACAAGACTTGGATAAATTCAGTGCAAGGGCAAGAGACAAACCAATCAAAGTTGGAGTCGGGTTTTAGTCGATGATACTTTTGAACCCAATTAGGTAAAGCAATTGAAGAATTATACAGAGTGGTTTTCAACTGTAATCTTATAGCGTAGAAATTGATCAAGCTCATCCATCGGTTCAAAATTCTTTAATACACTAAATGTAATAATTAAGTATGACTTGGTATTCTTGTCACTCGAAGTTTCAAAGGTCATAAAGATATTTTCTCTCTGACCGTACTGTTCTTAAAAAAAAATAAAAAATAAAAATTGACTTGTGGGGTTGTAAATTATTTTATATTGAGTGTTTAGCCTAACTACTCCTTTTCATGTCATTATTGTTGTGGAAAATGTGTTAAAAGATGAATCGAGAAAATAACTCCCTTTCCCTACCATCTCAGCAAACTTCAATTCTAGTTGGATTTATGACCATGCTACAGAAACTCCAATAGCTCAACTTTTCACTAGTTACTCTAATTTCTTTTTGGTTAACGTGGGTATACGGACTACTCTATGTGTATCTTGACTAATTTTACGGGTCCTGAAATAAATATCCATGTAAACATTCAGTAATTATCATATTAACAATTGCATGGCTCTAACCTGATACCACAGAGGGATCAAACCTCTTAGTTTCAAGCTCGTACCACTAGTCATCTACTAGATGATTACTAGTTATTCTAATTGATATTATGGTTGATGATGTTTATTAAGAGAATTTTCTATTTGAAAATATATTAAAGTAATTCTTTTAAATATTTTTTTATATTTAATATGAACTTCATCAAAACTATTAGAAAAATACTAGAACACACACTTGAAACAAATATATTTTTTTAAAAAATTAAACCTTTTTTAATTTCTTACCTATATACATCCAAAGAAGGTTATGGAGAACTAACCCTAATTCGGTCAGCAGCAGGTGACATGGCACCTCCTCTTGTAAACAATAATCTAATTAAATTACAAGAAGCAAATGCAAATATCGATTGTTAATCAGTGACTAGAAGAAGAAGATGGCGATGCCAATTACAAAAGAAAATACTTTTGGGTTTTGTTAAATTGCTAAAGGTCTATCGGAACAATTTCTAGTTGTCATCGTGCATGCTAGTGCTATCAAAAAGTGGAGCAAAAAAGCTATAATTATCCGTTGAACAGGCAAAAAAAACCCTATACAAAATCGACAAATTCATATTACGTAACGTAGCCAAGGTGGTTGTATAATGGAGTGGTTCGCCCTTATATCAAATCAACTTCCATTATTTCCCATTAAAGATCTTGGCGTTTAAAGAGAAGACAAATATCTGAAAACACTCCACCCCATCCCCATGTACGTGGGCGCAAGGACCAGACGACGAGGAGGTGTGCAAAAACTAGGAGCATGTTTGTTATTTGGTTAAGTTTATTATAATTAAATGAAATTGATTTAATTATTTTAAATATATTTGGGAACTTATATCTTTAATGAGTTTGTGTATTACTTAGTTTCTTATATATCTTCTCACATAATTTTAAAAAATTAATCATGATCCTCGCAACCATACCGTAATGTATTGACTCCCATCATTATTCAACTTTGAAAATAAATACTCGACGACATCATATTCTTAGGGTTGCTATACAATTGTATGGATCCCGCCGCTTTAAATAATCACCCACAGCAACTTCACAATCACTTAAAAGTCATTAAAAAATAATAAAAATAATAATCAAAATAATATATTTATTAGCAAATTCTATCTCCAAAAAAAAGGCTGCTAGCCTGATTAGAGGGTAGATACACACCGAGATGCTTTAACGAAGATCAATTTGATCCTGAACGAGTTTATCCTCCAAGAAAGATCCCAGTCGAGAAAAGAAAAGGCGTATCGAAAAAGAGTATTCTATGCCAAACCCTTGGTAAGAACCAATCGTCTGATCAACACTCGAAGATTATAAAAAAAGTTTGGCTTTTCTCTATGAAGATTCTTCGTGATCATAACAATATTCTCTGATCATCACGGTGAACATTCTTTGCAAAAGATGTGATAAAAGAAAAGAGATTATGCGTAACAGATAGGTTTTTGAATTCATAGCGATGGACATCCATGAAATAATTAATCGCCATAAATTAATGAACTCCGGTAAGTACAAAATGGAGGGCAGGAAAATAATTAATATAGGTAGATGGATCCCAATAAATGATGTACAAAGCATTAGATAACCTGCGTTGATGTCGACGACGGATTTGGATCTTTCAGAGTGTTACTTACTCCATGTTAGATTTTTTTTTATTTTTTTTACACACGCACATTAGTAAGAATATTTTTAGGGAAAGATCTATTTGGATACAGTAATATTTAACGTATAGAAAATATATAATTTAATCTATTAGTGCATATAATACATATTGTTAAAAATATTTTAATTTATATTATTTTTCAAGGGATATAATGGTTATTTTACCGTGCAAAGAAATATAAAAAATAAATAAACCGGTGACCCGAACCGAGCTGAACCGGACCAAAAATATGCAATTACGCGGCACCCCTCTAGGCATGGCCAGTTTTTTTTTCCTTTTTCGAGCGATAAAATAACTATTTTATTGTGCAAAAATATAAAAAAATTAGTAAACTGACAAACCGAACAAACTGACCTCGAACCGACTCGAAAACTGAGCAACATTATTGTAATCCACAATGATTTGTCTCCAAGCTACAGTAATTGACACTATTATAATCCATAGTTATTTGTCTCACAAGTTACAATAAATGATTCATGACCTCTCTTAGTATATAGTACATAAATATTATAAAGGGATAATAATACTCCCATCCAAGCACTAAAAAAAGGTCTCACAACTTATTTTTCCATGGTCAATCAAACAATCTATTTTCCCGAATTCATTTTCCATGAAAAGAAATCGTTCGAGGACAGAGAAAGGAGCCTCGTTTGTTTTAGGAACAGGAGGAGAGAACTCTTTTTGACACGAAGCAAAAGGAGTGGGGCAAAACTTGTTGAAGAATCGAAGCTTGATCCTTGCTTGTCTCAAGCATGCCCACATCGCAAGCATGATACCATAATAATACTTCCACTTTCGAAAGACTTAATGTGATGACCTCATGCATGTTCCATATGCCTCCTTTTCTCCCACTTTTATCATCTTCTTCCTAGATCTCGACTCATCATTTCTGCATCCTACTCAGTTTGAATCGATAAACCATTCTCTAGATTATTTAATCTAACCCTTTTCTATCATTAAATATACATATATAAATAAAAAGGTGGTGTTGCTTCGCAATTGGTTCCTTGATCAGAGAAAAGTTTCCCCGCACTATCCCACATGCCCTTTTCAATTCCCTTCCCAACCCCACCAATAATGGAGGAACCAAAATTCAAAATAAAAAAGACCCCCCCCACACTATTTTTTTTTCTTCTTCCAAGTAAGGATTGCTATGTTGGATACCAATGATCCCCATTCGCAAGGATCTCCAAATATTTTTCTTCGAGCTATGTAATTGCTAAAAGTCGCGTTTTAATTATTTGACTTATTAAAACCTCAAAAAGGTCCCTCTCCTCGTCTCCAACGTCTAGTTTTTCAAATCTCAATCGATCAATCCACAGAACATGAAGCGTTCACGAAGGGTAATTGATGGAATATGATCATGAGACAGAAGGGGCCGACGCTCTTTTCACTAATGCAAGCCAAACCCCACCTAGGTTTTGCCATGAAAGGTCAAACTTGAAGCAAACACAAAACACCTCCTCCTCCACCTCGAGAAAGGACTTGGGTAGCTTCTTGTACTCAAAAGCAATTAGACTTTCAATCTCGCCCCCTGGTATTTCCTTTTATTCCCACCCTTTTCAGCTGAGAATAAAGGAGATCAACTTGCTTTTTACATGAGGTAAAGATAAAGCATGCATCAATCAAGCAAAAGGTGGCCATTGCTTCCCCTTTTAGAAAATAGAGAATTTGTACCGCGATTTAGAAAGAAAAAAAAAAAAAAACCCTATAAAAGTTGAAGTGTTTCAGGCATTGCGTTTCAAAAATGTTTTTGAAAAAATTAAATTTTTATTTTTCTTACTTTAAATTAAGATTTTTTGGTATTTTTAGATTATTTTAATGATGTTTTTGAAAAAAAATAATTTTTTTTTAAATAATTTTTTTTTGGTGTTTATAGATTATTTTAATGATGTTTTTGAAAAAAATATTTTTTTAAAAAAATTAAAGTTTTTTGGTGTTTTTAGATTATTTTGACGTGCTAATGGCAAAAATGATTTTACTACAACCACACTCCTAGATAAAAATGTTCCATCCAGAAAATAAAAAATAAATCAAAGGCTATACTATTCATGGGCAAAATTCTAAATATATGCGTTGCAAATTTTCTTGGTAGATTGATCGTTATGAAATTTGGCTTGATTTTCTTTTCCTTAAACTTACATATATATATATATATATATATATATATATATATATATATTATTCTTTGGAGCAATTAACAATTAGGTAAACCGCAACTAAAAGTGCGGCTTGATCGACAAGGAGGCACCGCCCCAAGAAAAGTCGTCCTCCTTTTCTTTTTTCTTTTTTTAATTTGGACATAGTTCTACAGAAAGGAACAATTGGAAGCTGCCAAATTCCCACCTCAAAAGCTTCATGTGAAATAACATTCCATCTTCTTCCTTCAACTTTTGGGAATCCTTAAGAACTCCTAACAATAGAAAATGCCACATGGATGAGGCTGCCATAAAAGCTACTTTTTCTCCACTCATGGTGTGGACATTTGGCTTTCTTAAGCACTAAGCTTTACACAAAAGCAATTATCTTTTTTATCTAGAGATAATAATAATTAAAAAAAAAAAAAGAAACTTTTGGATACACTTGTGGAAGCAACCTCTGCCGACGTAAGAGAGACCCTTTCATCAGCAGGAGCATGCTGCGGCCCTAAAATCTAAATGGGTTTCAATTAAACCATAAAGTTAGATTTTAAAACTTTGTTTTTAAAAGTTAAGACATCCACCTCTCAAAAGGGCCCCACCTCACTCGTTTTAATTAATCCTTGCCACGATTAGTGGATGACAAAACCCTACAGAAATTACTACATTAATTAAGGAAATTATTTAATTGCAACCTTAATTGAATCATTTTTTAGAATATTGTTTCCATCTCTCCCGAACTTCAATTCTTTTAATCCAAATGGAGGGGACACACATGTAAAATGCAAGCATCTTCCCCCAATGAGTGCTGCCGGAAAAATCATTGCTGTCTACCAAACGTATGCGTGAGGCCCTCCTAGACATCAAAAAATAAATGCCTCGAGTCCATTAATATTTTTTTTTAAATAATATTTAATATAAAAATAATCTAAAAACACTAATTTTTTTTAATTTAAAATAAAATAAATTTATTTAAAAATATTTTTAAAATCACAACGATGAAATAATATAATCTGAATACAAATTATAGCCCATCTTTCAACTACAGCTATAAATGCCAGTATACGCATATTGTATCATTGCTCGTCCTCTTCAGGCAGGGTTCAAGAAATTAAAACTATGAGGTGGCAAATTCAAACCCTGGGGTCCCAGACAATAAGCACTTTTAGAAATGTGCTCATCCTCCGATTAAATGATGGGGAGGCATGACTTTGAGGGTTTTTATAAAAAATCTATTTTTAAATCAAAATAGTTTAAAAAAATAATGAAACGCGATTTTAACCGTAAAAATAAACGACCCTTAAAATTAATATTAGCGCGACCAGTTAGTTTCCCAAAACTTCTCGTCATTTATCATTTATATATTTTATTTTCCACGGCATATTCTCAATTATTTTATGGCTGCTAACGATATAGAATTCCTTGCATTGTTAATTCATGCAAAAAATGGTTGACCGTAACTTGTACCTTAGAAATGGGTCTTCCCTCCTACCATTTTGGCAAGACTTCGCCGTAGAAAAAAAGAACTGCTTAGAGAAAAAGGTAGAGCGATCTGCTCTTGGCTGGGCTGCCACCGTCCAGTATGATTCCGTGAAATCCAAATCTTAATGTGATCCACGATCAACTATATATATATACTAGCTAATTGCCCCGCGCGCTGCCGCGGGTATTCTTGTATATATAATTTAACATAATTAAATCTATAACGATAAATTTATATGATATAAGTAAATAAGAGTTATAGATCAGTAGATAAAATATATGAAATTTTGAGTTGAGTTTGTAACGCAAGCATAGATTAATTTTAATAAAAAAACTCACTCTTTATTTTTTTTTATCAATTTATTCTTTAATGTTAAATTAATTGGGTATTAAGCTTTCCAATTTATTTTTTGCAAGATTCTCCTTATTGATCTTACAGGTCAACTCGGATTACCCGTGTAAATTTAATATATATCCATCTTAAAATTAGATAAAAATATCATCCAATATGCAACTATTTTTGAATTCATGATTAAAATCTATTTATTTTAGAAAACATGTTAGCAATGCTAAATATATTTTTATTTCTATCTATATCTTGATTTTTTAAAAAGTTTAATCTTTACTTATCATTAGTATTTTTTTATTAGCATGAATAATTTTTATTAGTTAATTAAATGCATCCATATTGTTTTTATTTTTAATTGAGATTTTTTATGATAAAAAAACAGAAAAAGCTAATTAAAAATTATAAATGAGAAAAATAAATTAATATTATAAGCTAAAAAAATAACTTTAGTTTTGTCCAAAAAAAGAAATTAAATGTCAGATTTAATCAAATTATAAATCAAATATATAATCAAAGGATAAATCTGAACAAATTAAAACCTGTGGACCGAAATTCTTAATAATGTCAAACCAAACCGAAAAATTAAAAGACCAAGGACTGAAATGTAAACCAATTATATAACCAATGTTAATCAAAGGATAAAAGTGAACAAATTCAAACATCTGGACTGAAATTATTAACAGATTTCAAAGAAATCCGAAAAAGTTAAAGACCAAGGACTTAAATGTAAATGAATTATATAATTAATTTGATTTTAAGGACACAATTGAAACAAAACAAAACTTATATCAAAGCAATAAGGACCAGAACGCACAATTTAAAGAGTAGGGGCTACTGTCAAATAATATAAAACAAAAGGGATTTACATGTATTTAGCCATGCAGGAGAGAGAAATGGACAGATTCTATTTCAACCGACCACCGCCACCTACCGAGTTACCGTCCGATGACACGCGCAGCACCGATCGACAGAACACATGGAGGCGCACCCGGAGATAGGCCGGAATAACATTTTCCATGCCCGATAACCACCGCACGCTCCGTCGAGCAGGGAGCGTCGCGATGCAGCTTCCGCAGCGTCGGGGGGACGCTAGCGCACGTAAATCGGGATTTAATATTTAAAAACAATGGCGAATTACCTAAGCACCCCTGCCTCAATTTCTTCGATTTTGTCTTTACTGGGGCTATAAGCGTAGTTACACATTTTTCAAAAAATTGCACACCCGAAAATAGCCCTCCAGGCAAGGTCTCTATTTTGTCTTATCTGTGCCCATTGAGGTCATTACACTGTGAGCCGAAATTGTGCAATTACTGGAACAGCCCCGCCGGTTTTTCTTGCATTTTGTCTTATATGTGCCCATTGAGGTCATTACACTGTGCATGGAAATGGAAAAAACAAAAATAGCCCTGTCTCCAGCGTTAAAAGGCAGCGCACCGAGGGACAAAACCGTCATTACACTGTTGAAATCCACAGTGAATTGTGAGTAGGGGTACAGTGGAAATGCCACACCCTTTAGTTTCTTTTTAATATATATATATTCAACAAACAAAATTTGAGCTCAAATCTAAAAATAAAATTATTTGAAATTGTGTAATTTAAATTTGAAATATTAATTTTAAAAAAAAAGTTAAACCGATATAACTTGATCGACTTGATGAGTTCAAATATAACATGGAAAATTGATAAAAATATAGTTTAACTTCAAAAAATCAATTTGACATCTTAAAAAAATATATTAAAATGACAATATATTGGATCAACTCAGGTTAACCTAGTTTAACCTTTCAAATGTGTGACCTGAGTTATAAGACTATGATAACCTTAAATAAAGCAAATTATAAAGTTCAATTAACTCGTTGTTAAATAATTAAATTGAGAAAAATTTAATCTAAATAATAAAAATATTTTTTATGAACAAAATTATGAGTCTGGATAATATTACGAGAATGTCATCATCAATGTCGTAAGGTCGTGTTATTATTTGATTGCTCTGAAATTTTAATCTTATATATATATATATATATATATATATATATATATATATATATATATATATGTGTGTGTGTGTGTGTGTGTGTGTCAAGAGACGTCAAGAGATTTCTCATAAAATTTCATCGCAATCTAACGGCCGGATTAAGAGATATGATTGATATTGTAAAGTCATACATTATTTAAAAAAAATATTATTTAGCCAGAACAGAACTGATAAAACAAAACTGAAACATTCAAAATGAAATTTAGACGGAATTTATGGATCATGATGAGATTCTAAGCTAGATAAAATTTATTTTGGTTTGTTTTATTTTTTAAACTGGAACAAGATATGTAAGTCATTCCAGAATCCGGGAGAATAAAATGGAATTCACAACTTTTTATTTATATATATATATATATATATATATATATATATATATATATATATATATATATATATATATATAAAAGAGGAACCCGAAGGCAATACAGGATTACAGTGAATATAACTACACGAACTAAAAATTTATATTGTGAAAAATATAGTTAATAGACTTGTTTTTTTATAAAGACAAATTTCAAATTAATTTCTAATAAACAGGTACGTAAAATAGATACAATATAAATATTGTAGTGTCTAACATGTTCCTATTGGTAGATAGATAACGATAACCATTACAAAAAATGTCGACTTTGCTTGGGATTGCGCTGTTAGTGTTATGCTCTATGATGAGGTTGGGATAATTATGGAAAATTAACAAAATATATATTTTTATTTAAGAGAATTTATCTTCTTTTTTTTGTCCCTAAAAAAAGCATTCATTTCAAAACACAAAATATATTTCTCTCTCTGGATAAACATTAAAAGACGTCGGTACTGCGATGCTATTATTACGATGGATGCGTAATTTTAAAAGTTTTTTTAAAAGAAAACATAATTTTAAAAAGTTCATTGCATATATTGATTGTGATAGAATATATTTTGGATTTTATTTAATAATTTAATTTTTTAAATGAAGACAAAGTATTAAATCTTACCGTTAATTTTTGTTTTATGAGGGAGCGTGTACAGATAATTTTTAATTGAAGATATATATATTAAAAATAATAATATTAATAATCATCATGGAGGCAGGTAGTGGTGTGAGAAGATGGGAATAAAAAAGGTTTTATATTGACAAAAAATAAATACGTGCTGGAGAACAGTGTAAGAAGGTGGGCCAGCCCAGAAAGGTTCGTGTCATCAGAAGAAAAACAGGAGGAAAAGAAGAGAGCAGGGGCCGAAGGACAAAACATCTTTTACGCGGAGAGATAATTAAACGGCGAGAAAAATGCAGCTGTTCACACACATAAAGAGTAAGGAGAGATTAAATCCCTGTTTTTTTTTAAAATATTTTTTTAAATTATTTTTACCATATCTCTTAATATATTTTTTAAAAATATATTAAAATACTTTTAAGGCATAGAAACAATCCAACTACTCTTCTCTCAGCTTTTTCTTTGCCTTGTTTTTTTGTTTGCTATTTGGAATCTTTGATGTCATAAATTTCCCTTTTGTTTTTTGTTTTTGTTTTTGTTTTTGTTTTCTAAACGGCTGCAAATTTCCTCAAGCATTTAAAAAACTGTGTGTCTGTGTTCAATACCATGCAACACCCGGGATTGGCGCTTCATCTTAATTAAAGCCTTCCAATTCAGGTTGGATATCTGCAATTTAAAAGTTTTTTTTTGAAAGAATATTTTTTATATATTTTAAACTTATTTTAATATACTAATATAAAAAATAAAATTTTAAAACTATAATTTTAATATATTTTCAAGCAAAAAAGTATTTAAAAAAAACCAATATTACGATATAAATTGCATTCTAAGAGAGTGTTAGAGATAATGATAGATATTATTTTTTAAAAACAATTTACGTTTGAAAATGCATTAAAATAATATATATATATTTTTTAAAATGATTTTAAAACTAGCATGTCAATACAATTTAAAAATACTAAAAATATAATTTTAAAACATGATAATTTAGAATATTATTAGTTTTATTTAGAATGATAAAGTAAAACCTGATTAACCTGAATAGCCTGATTATATATAAAAAAAATATAATAATACCTCTAACAGGATTCAAGCCTTCAATATTTATATTAATTTTAAAATATGAAAATATAAATAGTATTTGTATTCACTAAAATAATAATTAACTTTGTATCATCAATGGGCTGATAAATAGGTTGATATAGGGTCCAAAAAAATAATGGTGCAAACTATATTATATGGAGTAACATAAAGCTGTCGAAATGTTATCATTACTTTTATAAATAATCAAAACAACAATACCATGTGCTTTTACTACTAAATCCCAGCTATTATTTGTTATTCTTCATGCTGCATTTATTTATTTAATTTAGTGTTCATGATCATGACCCAAAAAAAAGGAGATACCTTTGTATATTGTGCAATAAATAATATTTTATTCGACTCCAATAAATAAATGGTACAAATATTGAATTATTCATAAAGGACCCGACAATACAGGTGAAAGAAGAAGTACAATTTTATTATCAGCTTGCAAACCAGTTTATTTTACAACAAGTCCTTCAATTTAAGAGATATTCGTCATGGAACCCAAAGCCACTGTGGAAACTGGAAAGGAGACCAATTTTTCAATGAAGCTGTAGGGTCCTTCATTGCAGTTTGCATTTGTCAAATGAAATGATGACTTGTTTATTCCCTGTATTAAATAAATAATTTACGAGCTGCCTATAAATGTCTAATCAATTTGACTCGTATATGCATTGTTTTTTAAAATATATTTAACATCAAAATAATTTTAAAACAATAAATAAATAAATAAATAGAGTTCGAAAAGACATTACATTCAAGAAGAGCAGGACTTGTTCCGTGCAACATGACAAGTTGCCAGCACCGCTTGAATCCAGCGGGCACATCAGCCCCCCGGACTAATTTGGAGGTTTCTTCTGTATTTTAAAAGTATTTTTTTTATTTTAAAAGTATTTTTTTTTGATATTTTTAAAACTAAAAAAATACTATTTTAATATATTTATAAACAAAAAATACTCTAAAAAACAACAATCACTCGAATTCAGCAAAGAGGAGACGAGCATTTATGAGGCGAGTAGAGAATGCCGATGCTGGGCCGCATTGTAGTATCCATGCATAAATTCTGGACTATCTTCAAGATCAAATATGCCGATAGACAACTGGGGTTTAAAATGATTTTTCATTTTAAAATACATTACATACTTTTTTTGAAATTTTTAATATCAACACACATCAAAATCATTAAAAAATTAATATTTTTTTCAAACTGAAAACACTTTTTAACTGGATCAGGGTGACTTTTGGAGTACTTGAAGAGTCATGCTACTTGATTAAGTCAAGCATCCCGCAAATCTTCTCCATGCAAGCGCAAGATGGGAACAATGACAGTTAAACGAGAGATTCTAACTCTTATCAACCAGAAGAAGGAAGGAATATATAAATTATTGTCTTGCAGACTCTACAGAGATAAAGACAAATAGCCTGACGAGGCAAAACCTTTCATCCACAGGAAGAGACATTTCACTGTCTGCTTTCTTGCATCTTTTTTGAGTTTTCAGCATGCACGTTATGGATTTTGACCATCCCAGAACATGAGCTTGTTCTTCTTTCTGAGAGTTTTTTCATCTTTTATGAATACATGAACACAAACCTTGCAGAATTTACGTGCAATATTTGATCACATGATTCTATAAAGCTGAACTAGGGGAAAATGACATCACTAGCATGGTTTATGTTATGAAAGACCTAGTAAAAATATAGCAGAACAAGAGGCAATTGTCAATGGTGGTAAGATGACAGTGATATAACAGGCACGAAAGCAATAACATGACAAAGCTTGCTCTACAAGAACTAGATCAGAAGAGAGAAATGGGCACCAGCTAACCGGAAGCGGAAAACTTCTATCTGGCACCCCCAATTATCACAAAAGGTCGTGTGTTCTTCTCTAGAGCCCCTGATATTGCAAAATCACGGATTCCATATCCTAGCTGCTGGGGCTCTGATCATTGTCTACATTTGACATTGTGGGGTTTTGTTGTGCACAGGCTTTTCATCTATGAAATGGTCAAAAAGAGTTTTCATATCTGAGCAGCGTAGGATTGCTGCACAGGCACCGCATAGTGTTCTTCCATTAAGCCTGCAAATTTTTAACTGCGAAGTTAGGGTCAGAATAAAGCTGACATTTACTCTTTTCCAACAGAATAAATGTGTATTATTTCACTGAGCATGTTAGTAACAAAATGTGTATTTTATTTTTATTTTTAAATATTTTTTGTTTAGAAATGCATTTAAAATGTGTATTTTATTTTTATTTTTTAAAATCACTTTTGACATCAACACAAGAAAATGATCTAAAACACCAGAAAAATTTAATTTAAAATAAAAAAATCTTTTCAAAAGTGCTTTTAAAACGCAGTGCAAAACAGGGTTACATAACTGTCCACCATTTTCGGAGGATTTACACGATAAATTGCTTTTTCTTGGCTTTGAGAGTAATGTCCACTTTACAGAAGTCCTGAATAAAAATTTGTCACAATATCCAATCCTATGAAAACCTTTTCTTAGCTATAAGAGTTTGTCTAATTAATGTATTTGACTGGAAAATGTTAGTGGTATCAAATGCGGGATATCACAGATTAGAATTCCATAATGAACACAAGATTAACCTACAAAGTACCATACAACAGGAGCATGAAGGTACAGGCAACATGACTCTAACCAAGATCCAGAATACATCTGACTATAGGTCATATTTACGTCATTTCTAAGGATGATAAATCAAATGAGTTTAGAACAGAAAAGGAAACAGCATGAAAAAATTTACTGCTACAAATCATGTAACAAAATTAAACTGGTAACAGCAATATACATGGCACAAACTTGTGCAAATCGGCAAATTACTGTTTTACCAGGACAGTGGCAGCTGTTTCAATAATTGGACCAACAAAAACCATAGAGCATAAATTGTGTACCATAATCTTGTTGGATGAGTTGCAAGCACAGAAATGGATTTACAATTTTGATGAAAATATTATGCTAATATATATAATTACAGAAAAACAGAGGAGAAAAAAAAGGTCATAGTTTGTTCAGACATGGAAAATACTAATTATATGCTTTGAATTACTGAAAACATGCATATAGGAAAGCATTTCCATACATTTAAATATAAACTTGTTACACTCTATAGCAACTGTTAGAGGAAATACCTTCTTAGCTTCCTTGGTAATCTATTTAGCATCAACTTGGTTGAAGGACCACATGCTGCAAAATCAAAGTACAAGATGAAATTTTCTAGATGCTTCAAGTGGTTGCAAGAATAAAAGGCTTTATACAAATTGAATGCATTTTCCAAAGCACAGACCATGTCGGTACCTTAATCTGTGTCCTGTTGTACGTGTAAGTGATATGAACAGAACCATCACTAGCCTGGATAACCGCTGGATATGAGAATTCCATATCCAGTTTTTCCTCTAGTGTAATAACATCAAGCCACGTGTCACCATCATCTTTGGACACAGCAACTTTAAGCACGCCCCTTGAGATTGTATTGTAAGCAAGCAAGACAGGACCATCTTTTAGTTTAACCCCATCAATACCTAATGTAAGAACATAGCAGGAACTTATTCCAAATTAAAAAATCAAAGTTTTTTCATCCCAAGCAATCACAACTTATATGAGGTCGCAAAGATGGTAGAAACCATGGGATCATGATCATTTCCTCTCTCTCTTGGAATAGCATTTTCTAGTTTAAGAAAAGAAAGTAGGAGCAAATTGATATTGCAATCTTGTCTAATATTCTAAAAAGAAACCCCAACCAGCGCTGTAGTTGATGAGCTGATGGCAATAACAGTCATAGAATCCATCGCACTCAACTACTGTGTGGGATTCAGGTTCTCTGGCCTATGTCTTACAGTGTGCAAAAGTGGAACAAGGCATAAATCATTCCCAACTACAAGTCAAATTTTCCTGCATGGAGATTGCTCTTTCGCAAAGGTGCAAGATCTAAAAGGTAGAGGTTTTGTGCTCCAACACCAGCTCCAGGGTTCTCTTGCCTATGTCTTCTGGTGTGTAAAGCAGAAGGTGGCACGCCTCGTTCTCAACCGCATCAAATTGTTAAGCATGGTGCACAATAGCGAGACACATTTTGAGAGAGGCAATTCTACTCTTGGTTGAAACTCAAATTTTATTTCCTCTCATATTTAGAGTCAATCCCAAGTTCCAAGCTAGATGTCGGGTGTGAATGAGAGAGAGGTCATGGATACATTAAAATTCAAGCATGAAGATTCTAACGGCAACTCCAGCCAGCTTTCTTGCAACAATTGCCTATGATATGATAGAGTATAATGCATATAGCATTATGTCTAGTGATAGACATCTGACACGTTTTATGGCTAAACATGAAAACTAGGATGGGCTAATTATAATTTTCATCATCTGATTAAGATACATATATTCAACTAAACATCAACAAACCATATATTTAACATGAGTGGATGCAAGCTGCCACTCCAACTTTGGAATACTGACCTGAGTTGGGGTTGGGGAGTTCAGTGGGTTTTGCATAACCCCAGGTCACACCACCATCACAGGATTCTGACATACAAACTCTTCCAACGTCATCAAACGAACGCAATAAAACACGAAATGTCCCATCTGCAGTCTGGAATGGTACTGGCTGAATCACACTAAGAGATGTATTTTCAATGTAAATTGGGCCATGCTTTCTCCACGACCTACCAGCATCTGCAGTCACCTATTCACACACAAGTCAAAAATATGTCAAATGTCAATACCAAAACATCATTAGATTCCATGTGCTCAAGCAAATGAGTTATTACTACCTCCATCCATGCACCCCAAGAATTCCAACTTTCTACAGATGATCCACAAAGCAAGAGCCCATTTTCCAACAAGATTGGCTGCACATGGAAATCACTTATAAGGGAATCATAATAGCAACAATCAAGCTTCATTGTTGCCGATATACTAGCGTACTTGAGTCATTAGACAATATATTCTGATGTTTAGAACCAGACCTTATTCTTAGACGGTCCTAATATGCCAGGAGGAAGTTGCTCTCTCTTTGACCAAGTAACACCTTTGTCATAAGACCTCTTCATGCATCCACTCCATCTGAGATTTAGCAAGTTAAAAGCAAGTAGAAGCAAGACAAGTGCTCAGTAGCTAAATCTATTATCATTTCCAAAAGGAACTTTATAATGTAATTGCAAAAAATAAATTACATTCCAAAAGTTCAATATATTTTTTTTTTCCTATGATAAGAACACAAATATATCCAAATCCAGACACCCGGTAACTGCAAAACTGAGTGGTAACATTATACAGCAAAGAGGGCAAGTAATAGCTCTGGCTAGTGTTCAGCTGGAGCTTCTTATAAATCATTTTAAGACACGAATGCATGAAACATTTAGCCTCTGTAGAGCCTGTTGAACAATACCCTTAGTTGCAGCATTGATGGTAGCCCGGTGGCAGCTTAGGGGTCTTGTAAATACTCTTGGCAACCCACAACGGTCTTTTTATCTCATTTTAAGTGGTTCAAAACTGATTTTGGAAAAAACAGAGACAGTTGCTTTTGCCACCATTCAACATCAACAGCAGAGCCAAAATACCCAGTTGATTAAATTTAACTCTCGAACCATATAGAGCCAATTTATGTGTCATAGAGAGTTCATTGGTAATAAATTCCAAAGTAGTTGGATGATGAAGTTGCTTAAAGCACTTCTCAAATCATATGGCTAGGCTTATGCTTATATTCACACCTCATAATGCTAAAAATATTGGGAGTTGTTAATACTGTGTTGTCATGGAACATTTCTTTTTCCTCTAGCTGTCCCAGACTCCCAAAGTATCTGAAATCTTAAATTTTTGTACTGAGAGGAGCAATGTTGTAGCTTAAAGTGCAATTTAGTTTGTATATCAATTCTCTATAATCTTATGGATATATAACGCCATTCACCAACAATTCTACAGATTGAAGCAATACATACAATTACAGTGAATTCAATGCTTAAATTATATGGAATGAAGAGAAGAAACTCTTAGACCTTATAATGTAGAGATGAAAGAAGAGGCAGTTTCACGAAGTTAATAGTGGACTAACAAGGCAACAAGCATATCCTTGGTTTGCCTCAGTAATGAGGGATCCAACATATTCAATAAATCCTGAGGAAATGTCATATCTATATAAAATGTATATCAACTTAATGTAGTTATGCGCTTCAAACTAACATGATCATAAACATTCATCAACACAACAAAGCTTCCCTGAGTTCACTATTGCTCTAAATTTCAACTTCTGCTTTTTTGTTCTTGTTGATTAAGAGTGAGAAGTGCTAGAAGAAGACTTTCAATCACTTGATTTCTAGTTGTGTTTTTTCTTTACAGAGGAGTAATTTATAGTTGTGTAAATAGCAATTCTGTATTATGTTGAGAGTTATAAGGGATATTTCTCCAAAGTCATGCAAAAGAAGTTCATGAATCAAACTTCAACTGCTACCGTAACACCTTTCACACAACAAAAAGGAACACCTCACAAACATGCGTGCTTGGAATCTGACTATCCTGCCATACTTTTCCCTCAGACACCGTGAACCAAACACCACCTAAGAAGAATAGAAAATCCAGAATCCAACATGCTAAACCATCATAATCTACTATGCTCTTGAATCCACAAGAACAAAGAATTATGAAAACTTTATCCATTAAACAGCTCGCTTCACATCAACCATAAATACTTGGAATCTCAACTTACCAGGCTTACTTTTTCCTCTGATACCGTTAACCAAATACTAACTAAGGGCAGAAAACCAAGAATCTACTAGGCTGAAGCTTTCAGATCTACAAGGACCACTTCTTGATTCAACAAGAATAAAGAATTATAAACACTTATTCATCAAAACTGCTCCCATGACACAGAATATGTGATTATAGATGCACAATAAACTCCTAATAAGTCGTAAAATACATATGGAAACAAAAATCCTACTACAATAGGATACTGAATAGTGGAAAAGTATAAGCCACCAAAATTCTCAGAGGTCCTAGAACATTTAAGCAAACAAAATCCCGACTACAATAAGAAATTAAATAGTCTAAGAACAGGATATTCTTAAATAAACATGAGTATATTATTGACAGAAGTAGCCATCTTGTATGGCATCAAAAGTTTTTTTGCGATCAATTTTCCCCACAAGGATTAAGAATTCACAAATTTAACTTTTCAGTCACTTCAATGTGGCATAATTTTCTTATGCAGAATGTATGGAGTCAAGAAAGACTTGAATGATGTATAGCATTCTGTATTCCATGCAATATACAAAATCAGAACAGCCATTTGTGTTTTTGGAATCAGATGAAAACATATGAATTTAGCAACAACCAACACGCTTGAATACTAGTTAGGGAAGCTTGACTACAAAAACTAACAGTTTAAAGGGAAAACAATTGAGATTGGAAGTTTTACTTTTGGACCTCTTGACCAACTTTATAGAACAGAAGTAACTCCTCTGATGGCAGTTTGAATAGCACAGGATTCCACATAGGAACATCAAGCTGTTCATCAACGATGATGGGTGATTGCCAATAACCATCCTGCACATCAGATACCCACTATGAGATAAACCATCTTAATATGCAAAGACAAAAATAACAGGTAATTTGAGAAAGAATCAAATACATACAGCAGTGATTGAAGGGCGACTAAGTCAAGAGGGCTTAGTAGAAGTTAGTGAATCAATGGATATGTCCAGGATCTTCCTAACACTGCCTTTTTGCATTGATCTTTTGAATCTAACGACCAGTTACTTGATGTCGCTTATTTTACAGAGCAAGTGAACTTTACTACTGGGAAGAAGAATTAATGTGTTGAAACAAAGCCTATCCACTTATCTTTCTATTGGTCACTGGCTTGGGATATATCCGGGACAAGATTCTTGTGGTTTGTAGAGAACAGTGGACTTCCCATGACAAGACAGATGGAGAACTAGTTAATGATTAATCCAATGTTTTCAGAAGGAAGATCATAAGACCTTAAGGCTGCATTCCTTGTTGGGTGTGTTTGAATGGAGTTGAGTTAAAGATTTCCCTAGTATCTTTCTCTGTGGAAGCTATGTTTGATATTTTTTTGGTCTCCTTTGAGCACTACAACAGTGGCTTTAGGGATAATCTCATTAGCAACTATGCAGAAGTATTAAAACCCTTGTTAATTTGAATTTTCTAATCTTTCCTCTTCATCTTGGAGTATGTTTTTGAGTCTTCATTTCTTTCTAATAAAATTACTTCTTTTGAGAAAAATAAAATACTACTAGGAAAGGAAGTGCTAGAGCATATCCTACAAGTTCACATGAAAACAAACTTTTTGGAAAAAAATTGATGCATCATCAATAAGTGGCATACAGTTAAATCAGAAAGTGATCCAACAGAGAGGAAGAATTATTACTTTGTTTGTCTGTATCCAAATCTTCACATCAGGTGCTCCCTCATTTGTACCTCCAAAATAAGCAACCAAAAAGTGATCTTTATCAACCTGCACAAAGCACAGATCAGCACCACATTAAAAAATTCAGTTCATGAAGACATACAGCAAGAATTTGAAGTCAGATTGTTTAACTCCAATGAAAAACCTCAACAATGGTAGAAGCATGACAGCTATTGAAGGGAGAAGAGTTTGCAGGAAATGTGAACTCCTCTTGCACTAGCTGCCAGTTGTGACAGTCTTTGCTCATATTTGAAATCTTTGGATGCAGAACCGTATAATTTGTGTTTATTCCAGTGACCTTCCTGAAGAGAGCTTGGAACATTTATAGATCTTAACAATAATAAAAAGCACACAGAAGCACAGAAACAAATGTATAGATGACATAGCATTACCATTACGCTGAACAAAATAAATATAACAGCAACAAAAATAATTAAAAAAGAAAAAAAATGTTGGCTCTTTTTCTGTGTTTGTTTGCCCTAGGTGAACATCTCTGACATTTTGGTTGTAATATACTCTGTTTGGCATGTTTTCAGGTAAGCCACAACTTTATTCATATCCCAAATATAATAGTGTGCATGACAGAAAATAGAATACAATTTGTTTGTCAATAGTTTCTCACTATGATTGTTCTAAACAAGGGAAACACATTAAAAACTTGCGGCAAATAGAATATATCTGAGAAGTAGATTCTTTCTACAATTGAATGCAGGAATGCAAGGGCATACGTCATCAAATTAATCACTAAAACTAGCATCGACATCAATCAGTCTAACAAATCAAAGATAAAGAGAAAAGAAAGAGGGGAAAGACAACCTGCTAAAACGCTTCAGAAAGTCATGAAGTAATTGCTGGTAGGTGTGCAATCTGATAGTGTTAGAACTCGAGAACTCATGATTGACTTTGAAGGGGCCACGAAAATCAGAGAAATTGGACATACAGAACAACAATAACAAGATCATCCAAGAAAGACAAGTGGCAACACAATTCTCCTAGATGATTTTCACATTTCGATGAAGTTCTGTTTCCAGATCTAGGTTTCCTCAAAGCAATTCAATTTCACATGTACATACAAGGATTACCATAAACACGCATTCATGTATATAGAATCCTAAAAAACGAAAAGTCAGCATAACAGAAACAAAAGAAGAGAATCCAATATGGATTAATCAAATAGCATAATAGAATAAAATAGAGAAGCAGTCGTACCTAATACAGTGATGTCAAGAAAATAAGGGGAAAAAAACTTTTGAGCGGGGAGAGAGAGAGAGGCATTAAAAAATTGTTTGCAGACCCCAAGAAGAACAGAGTGATGCTAGCCCGTGGGCACCGCTGACTGACTGCTGAGGTTACTCTTTTCAACTTTAGCTTCAAATATTGTGAACAAAGGCCCCTCGAAGAACAAAACTCTATACATTGCCCCTCAAAAAAAACTATTTTAGCCCCTTCCAAGATTGAAACTTTTGGCTATTCCTCCCCTACAATACACATTTTCCTTCTCTACATCTACACTCACTCTCACTCCTCTTCACTCACTCACCCACTCTCTCTCTCTCTACTGCATCCTGAAAAGGTAAACCCAAGGGGATGGCACCAATCAATCCAGCCATTTCCCATATTACCCCAACAACCACACTAACCTATTTCATCCTCCTCCTCCTGACCACCACCACCACCACCACCCCAATTTTAGCCATAACGAATTTAACAGCCCTCCTCTCCTCCTTCCCTGACTTCTCCTCCTTCACTTCCCTCATTGCCTCCACACCCTCTCTAACCTCAGACCTTTCTGACCGATCTGCCCTTACTCTCTTAGTCATCCCAAATTCTTACCTTTCCTCCTCCTTTAGACCTCACACGCCGCCTCTCTCCATCTGCCCTTGCCGACCTCCTTCGTTACCACATCCTCCTCCAATACCTCTCCTCCTCCGACCTCCATCAAGTTCCCCCATCTGGGACCCTCATTACCACCCTCTTCCAAACTACCGGCCGAGCCTCCTCTAACTCTGGCTCTGTTAACGTCACTCGAAACCCACTAACAAATGCAATTACTATCTCCTCTGCATCCCCATATTCGTCCTCAAACACTACGGTTTTGTCCTTGATAAAGACTCTTCCTTACAATGTTTCCATAATTTCAGTGAACTCTCTGTTAGTCCCATATGGTTTTGATTTAATGGCATCAGAAACAAGGCCTACATTGGGTTTGAATATCACTAAAGAATTACTTGATGGCCACAATTTTTTTGTTGCAGCTTCTTTGTTATCAGCTTCTGGAGTTGTACAGGAATTTGAAGCTGATGAAGGAGGAGCTGGAATAACTCTTTTTGTTCCTACAGATTCTGCATTTTCAGATCTGTCGGCAACTGCTATCAGTCTACAGTCATTGCCAGCTGATAAGAAAGCTGATGTCTTAAAATTTCATGTCTTGCATTCCTATTACCCTCTGGGTTCCTTGGAGTCGATCGTTAATCCTGTGCAGCCTACATTGGCCACTGAAGATATGGGTGCTGGCAGTTTTACGCTGAATATTTCAAGGGTTAATGGGTCTGTTGCGATTGATTCAGGGATTGTTCAGGCGTCTGTTACGCAGACTGTTTTTGACCAGAACCCTGTTGTCATTTTTGGTGTTTCGAAAGTGCTTTTGCCTAAAGAGATTTTTGGGAGGAATCCAGTGTTGACTACAAAGCCAGGGAGTCCTGATATGGGAAATGCACAGCCGCCTGTTAGTGTTTTGTCACCAGAGACTTCGCCGAAAATGCTGTCGTCTGCTCCAGGTGTTAGAGAAGAGATTAAGTCTGGAGTTGGAGGGTTACAGTGGTTGAGTACTCTACCTCTGCTTTTTGTTGTTTTTGTATGCAATTGTATTTAGTAGTATGCGTTTTAATTATTTTGCACCTGATAATCAATTTTTTTTTGGGGGGGGTGTACACTTTTATTGAATTGAATTTGGCTACAAAAGTAGCTTTTTTGTGCTTTTTTTGTATGTGGCACTGTAGAGGGAGATGTCTAAGTGTGAATTGTGTAGCTTCTTGAATAATTTATATCATAAGAGCATCATATTTTCTTTGGCAGTTCTGCACTTATTTTCTGGCACTTGTTATGAAAAAAATGGAGTTTTTTTCCATGCTTTTTGGGCGGCTTTTCATGTTCTGCGACAGTGTTGAACTTATTATGAGATTTGAAACATTGAGTTTTAATTTGCATTTGATATCTCCTTTATGTTTCTCCTGTTTAAGCCATAACGGGTACTGATTTTTTTATGTCCAAACCAATCTCCTCAACGAGTTCTTCTCCAGTGCACCCTTGACAGCACATGCTCTATCCTTGAAATAACAAACAAATTGGTGTGGCAGCAGGGTATGCTTGTATGTTACATTGTTGTTCTCAATGGTACTTGTGTTTACTTTGATAGTGAATGATTGAGGAGAAATTTGATAGTGAACACAAACAAATGGGTGTGGCAGCAGGGTATGCTTGTATGTTACATTGTTGTTCTCAATGGTACTTGTGTTTACTTTGATAGTGAATGATTGAGGAGAAATTTGAGTTTGAAAAATTACTGGTTGTTGGCTTGTTCCGTTTGGGAGTTCCAAGTTAGGACTTGAGTATGTCAAAGGCTTATTATTTTACTGGTAGTTAGGAGTTTTCCTGCAATCAGTTTATGCTGCGATGAGAGCTTCAAGTTGCAGGGGAGACAGCCTGGCTCTAGCTCTGATACTGGTGGTATCAACGGCAGAGAGGATTGCAAAATGCTAAGTGGATTTTAGAATTTGGGTGTGACCAGCTCCTTGTTGCCCAATTTCAAGTGTGAATGCACTCTCATCACTTTGGTCTTGATTTGGTGTACCATATTGGATTTTTCTTTGATTGAGGAAAAGAGGATCTTTCTACTATTCTGTTGTTTTTTGCTTGTGGGTGAATTACAAACAGATCAATGGTCACAGGCACCAGGGAGTCGGGTTTCAATTTCCTTGCTTGCAAGGGCCAAGCAAGGTAATGCCTTCTGGATCTGATTTAGGTATAATTGCTTTCTTTTTTCTTCTCTCTCTCTGTTTTCGTTTCATCATCATCTTTTTTTTTCCAATTCAAATGTGTTATCTGACTGTTGGGTGTGATATTGTAATTTGCTGTATATTCCAGTTCAATAATGATTTGTTAATTGCTCTTACTTGATTGGTGTCATTGAAGTCTTTAATCTGATCAATAAACACTCATCAAAATAAAACTATAGCCCCGCTTCTCACAAGAACACTTTAAAAATAAATTACAAGATGTTTCTTTTTAGTGTTGCAAGTCATTAATCATTGGAAGAAAACAGTGTGTGAGATTTGAAGTGAATGATGATCTGGAACCAGAGGCTGGTTAGTTTCAAACTCATTTGTGCTCTCTATTGCGGTCCATAACCTATTTATAGGATCATACTTTACTGATAAAAAAATAAATGTTTCTTAAATTTATTGCTGACAATCCTATGAACCTGTTTTGAAAAGCTTTAAGGGAAGGTCCTTGTGCTTGACACGATAAATGTTGGTGGCTCAATTGGGAAATACTATTTGTTGGGGATTCCATTTAGAAATAATATTTTGTAGTATAGAGGAGCTCATAACTGGTTTTCTTCTGATTTATATTCCATCACCTTCGCAATTGATTTCCATTCTCAATCAATTTCTAGGTCTAGATTACAATTAGGGCAACATCTAGATTTATGGTTTTTGTTTTTTCAAACCAGGATTTTTGCTGGTCATTTTTATTTTGATTTTGTGTTTATCAACATATTTACCCTTTTGAAGTTTCATAGATTATGTCAAATTGTTTGATCTAGAGCATTCTTACTAGGATCTTGATAAGCATGCAGCACCATATTTTATGAAAGCAGTCTAGATCTAGTTCAATGGGAGGTTTGGTTTAAGGAAAAGCAACCTTGTAATG
This sequence comes from Salix viminalis, assembly GCA_029228465.1. NCBI lineage: Eukaryota > Viridiplantae > Streptophyta > Magnoliopsida > Malpighiales > Salicaceae > Salix > Salix viminalis. Next base: position 3,172,928 of record CM055443.1, read on the forward strand.
ACTGCAGATTTATTTGCTGAAGTGGTATAAAGTTAATCATCATAAGGGAAACAGAGGTCTGGAGTTAAAGAAATAGGTAACCTTGTGCTGAAACTTCCATGATGAAATAAGAGGCATTATGAAATTAGGTTTCATGATAAAATGGAGCTGTGGGTAGGGCTTCAATCATAAATACAGTAGTAACTACCAAGAAAGTGTTCGTGGTAGGACTGAGGACTGAGGTCAAAGGCTGTGATTCTCACCCGTGGAAGGGCATTTGGGTTTCTTGAGTAAACATGTGAGCAAGCACGAGAAGGATTGTGGGTGAAGGGGCAATATTCTCTTTCTGGTGAGATACATGGTTTGAGGTAGAAGGCCCTCTTGCTGACAAGGCATTGCCATCCTATCCCAGAAGCTTGTTGGTATTCTAAAGCAGTGGAGTGGGTTGGTGCTATCCTATCCAAGATACTAGTGCTATGGAACATGTTTTTCCATTTGGTGCCTTGTGATCTTGCTTTGAATATTTCCTCATGGACCTCTCCTACAAAGCTGAAGAGAGGGACAGAAAGACCCACGGAAGAACTGGTGACAGGAAGTTCTCCATCAAGTTTTCTTATAACCTTCTTGAAGGAGATTCTTGGAGTAACTCAGGGTACATGTGGGGTTTAGATTGGAAATGGAAAAGGCCACACAAGATTCTCTGTATCTCCTGGCTGATACAGAACAAGATATTGTCAATAAATGAGCTTTTAGAGGAACCTGGAATCTAAGAGACCCTGTTACTTGACACCTGTGAATTACTAATGAATGGAGAGGAGAACATGTGCATAGGGACTGCTTTTTGGCCAAGTGCTTGGTGCGGTCACAAGGTCACAATTTTTTTTCTTGAGAAGGATCGTATTAATTGCTTGTTTTATAAGCTTAGAGAAGTGTCTGACAAGGCCATGGTCGTAGACTGGGCTCTCTCATCTTTGGAGTCACAAGCTGGCAAGATTGGAGATGGATGAATGTTTATAAATTTAACAATATTCTAGTGGATAGCAAGCAAGCTGTCTTCAAGTTTCATAGGTTTTTTGCAGAAGTTAAGCTGCCCGGCTCTATTAACTTCATTGAAGCCAACAAGGAAGGATAGACTTCCTGGCTAGCAACAACCGCAAAAAGGATGGACGAAGTAGAATGCTGGTGCATTTAATTATTTTTCATGGTTGATAGTATTGCTAATTGTTTATGTGATTGCAGAGGCATCATCCTTGGCATGTTTCCTGCTCTTGTGGTTTTCAAACGTATTGAAGTCACTGCCATCATTTGAAAGATTAAACAAAGAGAAAGCAAAGTAGAATTCTGCAGATACGTAGTTTAAAATTGGAATGACTTTCCTTGATTACATCTTTCTTTTTCTTACGTGTATATATAGGTCTACACAGATTTGTATACTAAACCAATATTTGAGTATTTGAAGGAGAATAAAACTAGAGATTAAAAATTTGATTTTCAAATGTCCTGCAGAGTTTTTGAAATAATCTCCTCAGCTGTTGGCAATCCTGATCCTGCGGCAACTGGGAGGATATTCTCTTTTGATCTGTTGGTAGCATCTGTCAATACTCTAACATCATTAAGGCTATAGTTATCACTGCTTTAAATCCTTTGCTGCTTCACTATATGATTCTGGTGGAACCAGACTACCATTGTTATTAGTTTGTTTAATAAAGAATCGGATTGGCCTTGGATGTATCAAGTGTTTCTCACCATTTCCCCTGTAGGGTGGTCATTCCAGAGAGTCTTTTCTATCCTGTCTAACTTGAAGCCAGTTTTTTTTTGCAGACCATCTTGCTATACTAGGAGTTGCTAGAAATGCTGATTTATACCCTAGGTTTGATTCTGATGATTTCTTTAATCTTTCCCCAGTTCTGCTGCAAGAAAGGTACTGCTGTGTCATTGGAGTTGGATCTGCTCCTTTGGCTTCTCTGGCATCTTTTGGCTACTCCTATGAGTTTGCTGGTTTTTGGGTCTAAAGATTGTTAGAGTATGAGCTCTTTTGCTGCTTGAACTCTTCCACTGCTGAATTTCCAGGAGCTCTGTTTAATTTAATCCTCTTTTTCTCATGCACTTTCTGTCTCTGGACTTTTTCTGTCACCAATTTAGCATCTCTGTGTGTTCATTTTTATTCTGGTAGTGATGAGTTATAAATTGTTTTTTTAAAATGTTTTTTATTCAGAAATATATTAAAATATTTTTTTTTAAAAAAATAAAATTATTTTCTGATATAGGACATCAAAAACAATCTAAAACAAAAAAAATTCAAGTAAAAAATAAAATATTTTTTTTAAGAAAAAAACCACTTCTCAAATGTATTTCCCAAACAGGGTTTTAATTTTTGTTTATTTCCAAGTAGGGTTTTAATCTTTGGTTTGATGACGGGCTGCTGTCAATGGTTTCTCTAGTGTGCATCTTGATCACCTGGATGATGTTTAGAGAGGTTTCTAATTGATGAGGATGCTCTGATTATTTTTATTGACCCAGTGTTTTTGGACGTTTAGGTTGCCCAAATAATTTTCAAGTCTCTTCACCGTCAGTGTCTTCTTTTACTAGTTTCTTCATCGTTTTGGGAAAGCTTTTGTGTCTATACCAGTCTCATTTTTCTCCAGGCTTGGAAATGGCTTGGAATTTTACAGGTTTCGAAGTAGATCCACAGGTTGGCGCGGCCATGGTTACTCTGCCCGCGATCAAGCTCAAGCCTGCTCTGCAACTCCTGGATAGGGAAGCAAGTCATCACCATTGTTTCCAACCTGTTTGATAACTCAATCATGACAAGTGAGAGCAAATCCACTTTTACCACTTGAGAGTTGAGACCAATAATGCGAAGATTATATTCAAAGTTCATCACTTTTGATGATTCCCTCACTTTTTCACCAAATTTGCTACCCATTTTCTTCCTTCATCTATGGCTTTTTCATCCCGTTCTCTTCACCAACAAACTCCAAGCCTTTCAAAAAGTCTTTTTATAACCTGCTGTAAAGTCCAGGCTTTATAAATGGGTAATCAAATAATATATTTTTTTACCGATTATGTATAAAAAATAAAAATAAAAGATTTTTAAAAGATTCAACTTTATAATTTTATTCAGGGACTTAATTCACCTTAACCCCGTTCTGTAGCTAACTAGCTAGCCAACTACGGAATCTCTTATAATTTACCAGCGAAGGAAATAAAAATAAACATAGACTGTGAAAAAAATGGCTTTTAGATTTTAACTCCCATTTACAAGGGGTTCCGCTAATTACAGAAAGCTCCCTAATTCTCGACAGCTTGGTTTAGGCCACGGTATTAGAGATTATTTTCAATTCGGCCCAAACCACAAAACGCCAGAAGCCATTGTACTTGTGCATGCACAAGTAAAACTAACCTAGGCTAGGCGGCCGGCCTCAGTGACAGAAGTTGAGCAAGGACGATGAGGGGCTGCTGAAGTAGAGAGAGAGCAAAAACTGAGATGGGTTCCACTCTAAACTCAAAATGGTTGCCTGTGACATCCACCGTAACTGTGGCACTTGCACTTCTTTCTGCCTCAACAGCTGTTATCTCACGTACTCTTCGCTTCTTTTCATGTCTTCTAATAATTTACTGTGTAGTAGTATGAACTGTACACTGAAGCGATCTTTCTTTCAGTTTATTTTTGTAGAAAGAAATCAAAAGTTTTGTATTCAAAGATTCAAGAACTTGAGATTTCTCTCAATTCTTGTTTGCAAAATAGTGCTGCAGAGAGACAAGGTCGAATTAGAGCCCAACAGGTCTCTTTTTTAATCTATGAACCTCTTTTATACCGAGTCCTTTCTCTTATTTTGTTGTCTTATTGTTGTGGCTATTGATAAAATTGGTGCTCCTATTGGTTTTGCAGGATTTGAGGAAGGCTTTAGCAGAACCTAAGTCTGAGAATTTGGAGCAGACTTCTTATCCCATGACCCCTATTGGACTTGTTCAGTCCTGCTTCTCAACCAGGTAAACTTCCTCGGTGATCCAAATTAGAGATTGCTTATTCATTCTTAATGTGGTACATCAACCAAGTGAAGTAATGGAAGGGTACAGAGAAAGCTACAAATTGACACTCTCGGATAATTCTTAGGAGGAATAGAAGTATATAAGTAGACAGGATATTCATTTCATTGATTACTTAAGCAATCGGACCTGCCATGGCTGTTCTCCATGGAAAGCAGAAACTTTTCCTGAATTCTGCATCCCTTCAACGCTCCCCCATGCTCAAATACAGGAATTTTTTCTTACTGCATTGTAAACAGATTCATTTTGTTTTTTGATATCAGAATGGTTCTTGTTGTGAAGGAATTGATTGTTTTTTTCCCGGGACCTTTACTTTTTTAGATCTCCTAATTTCATCAAGTCCATCATTTGAAGTCCTAATTCATGACTGATTTCTGTCATTATGAATCCTGTATACTGAGCATGTTGTTCTGTTCACCAATCCTATGCTTAATACTGGGACACAATTTGCATTCCTATATTGAAATTTTGTACTTTTTATGCATGCATACAGAGGCAAAATACTTGGAAAGTCTCTGCATTTATTTATGCTTTTGCAAATGGTTGCTTATAATTAGAAGCCAACTCACTCATTATTGGTGCAGAAATGGGACTCCAAGGCAACCCTTACTCGTACCTCTTGCCAGGGCATGCTTAGTCTTTGACTCAGCTCGGGTTCCTCCAGCATCCCTTGAGGGTCTTGTAGAATATTCTCATTGCTGGATTATATATGTGTTTCATTTGAATACAAATTTGGAGAAGTTATGGAAGCATCCGTCTAGATCAAAGTTTAAGGCTAAGGTATCTGTTGCTACTATATATATTGCTTAGTTTGATTTATATCGAAAACTGTTTCTTATATGAAGTTTCTACAAAAGTATGGCTGGTTGGACAGGTTAGAGTACCAGGATTGAAAGGAGGAAAGATGGGAGTCCTTGCTACAAGATCTCCACATCGCCCATGCCCTATTGGGCTCACTGTTGCAAAGGTAGGATAGCTTTTTTTACATGTTTCTAGCTTTGTTGCATATTCTGATGCAAAAATTAGAATAAATGTAAATATATTGGGGTAGATTAACGTCAAGGTTCATTGATATGGGAAGGAAATAATCAAACTTCTTAAAACTAATTCCTGTTTTTTCTTAATTATGCAAATGGGCAGCACTCCCTTGGTTCCTGTCTTTATGGATTTTATTCGATTCTCACCGATAAAAGATTTCTGGGAAACTAGATGCATTTCATCCCCATGCTTGGGGTGTCACACTGAATCTTGCACCACATGGTGTTTTTTTCTTAATGAAATGCTAGAACTTGAAGAAAAAGGAAATTCCTTTACTTAACAATTGGTAACAATATCCGTTGCTTACTTTAGGTGGAAGCTGTACGAGGAAACATGGTTCTTCTATCTGGCGTTGACCTGGTTGATGGGACAGTAAGTTTCCCATGTTTTGTCTTTCCTAGTCTCACTGCCTATGATTGATATCTTTCTTCTTTTTAGCATTATTGTAAATATAATCCATATGCGTGGTTTCCATGATGTTTGATGTACTCATTGTGCTACTTTTATTAACAGCCAGTACTTGACATCAAACCATATCTACCATACAGTGATAGCATCCAAGGGGCAGCAGTGCCGGAGTGGGTAATGGTAACACCACAATCTGACCTTACCGCATTTTAATCCTGAATGTAGGTTTAGGAAAAATGATGATGCATTATGTTTGAATTTATTTCCTATAATAAAATCCTAGTCTTGATTCTTGAAAGTAACAACTGCAGCAAGCATTATTAAACTATGAACTATAAAGTTAGAGCATAGAAGGTTATCTTGATGAACAATTTCCAGATATATAAGAAGTATCGTTGCATGTCCTTCTCAAAGGACCACTCCCTAAGTCTGATGCATATGTTTCTCATTTAGCTTGTCCTTTTCCTGTTCACATGTTCCCCGATCACATTGGAATAATGGCTAATTTTTGTACAGGTGGACAATATCTTAGCAGTAGCTTCTGTTAACTTTTCTGAGGGCTTCTCTTCCTCACTATCTGATTGTTGGGAAACAGCAGTAAGTGGTTCCTAACCACTTGAAATTTTAAGCATTTGTATCTTCAGATTCATATGGTTAGTTTGGATTTCTTTCCTTTTCTGGGTTTTGCCTTTTTCCTCTGTCTATGGTGTCTATTGTCTGTTCATCTTTGCAATCACTAAATTACAATGTTGATAGCGGTCATTTATAGTAGAACTAACTGCCAAATTAAGCATCATACTAATGTCTCGCCCGGAAAAAAAATATTTTATCTATAAAAGGCAAAGATTACAAAGAGTTAGGACTGAGCACACGAGAGAAGCAGCCCTAAAGGTGCTGAAACGGAGAGCATCCCACTTCAAAATTTCTCTTATGACTAAAGTGACCAATCAAAGTTTTTTATTTTATTTTATTTTATAGTCCTTGAAAATAATAGAATCGTTAGGGTAAATAACCCGTGGTTGTTAGGCTATACAAGCAATTGCAATGAAATGAATTTATATAAATAAATTTAGGGAAAGGAACAAATAAGTCTTGCAACTATGTTTTTATACTTGGAAGTGTTTAACATTTCTTATTGTTGGGCCTCCATCCACGACAACCATCTACAACAATGAAATTCTCAATGAATTACATTTTTTCATTTACCTTCACTATCCTACTATCAATGCCCAATTGCAGCCCTAATCACCAACGTTCATCTGAGCATGGCACAAGTGTGGCTTGTTTAATCAGACAAGAAAAACATAAAAACTTATTTCAGGAAAAATATGCATTTTTTGGAAAAATGTGATTCTTTCTTAGAAGGGTATAGGAGGCACTTGAGAAAAATGTGCCCCCTTGATGATTTTTGTTGTTTGTAATAGACAGTCTAGTATGGAGCAACAACATTAAAAAAAATTGGAAAGCCCCAGCTACAATCCCAAAATTGGCCACTCAGTCCAATGTGCATTCTCCTCGTCCAAATCATTTCCATCTTCTTCTTCATTTCAAAATAGTGAAATACACCTTTGATAGAGAGAAACACGAACACTATTAAAATGTTTGATTTTTTATTGCTTATGTGAGCAGTGAAGAATTACGAATTAAAAAATCATACATGAATCCATTCTATTAAATCTTTGGTGATCTGAATTTTATAGCAATTCTGCCATGGAAAATCCATTGCAATTGATTCCCTGGGGATAGATAAAAGGAATATTGATATAAATTATGTGACTTCATTACTTGTTTTTAGATGTTTACTTTTAGCAATGTCCATGTTGAAGCTCTCACTGTCTGAAAACTATTCATGTTGATCCCATTGCATAATATTTTTTCTTCAACCATGTATTATTAAAAAATTTTATTGATTGATAAGTTGCAATATTAATTGAGCAAAACTAGTTCCTCCATCTTAGAAACGCTACCTTGTTCTTTCCTTTTTCCTTCTGTTATTTTGGTATATCCTGATCAGGAGGCCGTACTTTCCTTTTTTTTTGTTCAGAAAAAGAAGTCGCTCTATGCATCACCAGATGAACTTCAATGCTTAATCAAGCAGGTGCTTTCATGGGATATTCGATCACTATCTCAACGAAATCAACCACATGATCCCCTTATTAAAACTGGAAATGGGGAAGCACCAAATAGTGCTCTTGATTCAGACCAGAACCAAGATGAAGAAGCTTCAGACAATGAAAACAGCCAGGTTTGTCATCCTTCTGGGGATGTAACATACCACTTGATTTTGGAAGGAACCAATGTCGCATACAGAATTGATTTCAATGGCAATGTAACTGTAGAGAATGTTGTAGTTTCATCTGAAATTCTGAATCGAAATCGAAACCGTCGCAGTTTCCTAGAGTGGAGAGACGAGCTCAGTTAACCGAACTATCTCAAGCTATGTCCTTACAATTCCTGTAACTGTAGTAACTACATATGATGGCTTCAGAATCTATTCCTTGCTGAGCCGGATTTAAATTGATCTGGGTTTTTGGATTATGTTAGTTATTTCTAGTTTTGCAGATACTATTTTTGATGACGTTCATGCTTGGAAGAGCTATAAACCAATCTTCTTCTTAAGGCCTCATTTTGCCATTCTTTATCGAATGCAACTTATTATAATATTAATGGTCCTTATTCTTTAATTGTGTTATTCTATCTTGAAGTTAACAGCTTTTAATAGCCTGCAACTTCACTCCTTGATAGCACTTGTATGAGAAGATGGAACCCCAGTGGCCCTCAGCTACATTTGGACGACATCGTGTTTTTTATGTAAAAAAAAATACACTTGAAAGGTTGACATATTTAATGATATTTTAGATAAAAATACATTAAAACGATGAAATATTAAAATAGTTTGTGTTAATTTGTTAGACTCAAAGCTCAAATTATGAAATCATAAAGTAAATTAAAATAAATTATAAAATTTAATTCTTAATCAATAAAATATTGAATTAAAAAAAAATAACTAAAGTTAATCTGGATTAACCTTTCCCAATCTATAAACTGAGTTATGAGAATATAATAATTTTATAAAAAAAAATAGGTTATTATGTTTACGAAAGTCAAATATAAACAATTAAAAAAAAATTTGAGTTGTATGTTCCACATGTTACCAAGATTGTGGGTTATAAGACTGGAACAAGCTTATAGAAAAAAAATAAAAAAAATAATGAATCTTAATTTTTAATCTATTCAATATTGAATGATAAATTTTAAAAAAAAAATCAAACAACAAAACCTTCCAAAAAATTGACCTAAGTAAATTAAGTTAGTATGTACCTAGGTCACAATACCAATAAAACCTCACAAAAAGTAAATCAAAAAAACCACAAAGCTCAATTCACCATTAGTCAAATATTAAATGAAAAAAAACTCTCAATAAAGAAAATTATTGCAAAAAAAAATCAAGTTAATATGAGTTGACTCATTATACCCATAACTTAGTTCATGATATTCATATAACCGTAATGAAAACAAATCATAAAAAATATAAATTCTCAATTAATTCAATATTAAAAAAACTAAATTAGATCATAAGAATCATATTTACATTCAAAATCAAATAACCACCTACTTCGCTACTTTGAAGAGAGTAAGACATGGAAATCAATTAGAGAAGAGAGAAAAGAAAGAGCATATCAAATAAAAAAGATTGGGCTACCGGAGCTCCTCCGCCACGTGTCGCCTTGAAAAGAAAGATTACGTCGAGACAAATCAAGGAAGGTTATCTTTAGATATCGGTGGTCATCGCGTGCTGCTCAAGCGTAGCCACTCTTCTCACGGTTAGCATATTTCTTGTTCTTCATCCGATTCAGTTCAAAGGCTGGTTCAGAAGTGCGGTTGCGGTAGTTTTTCAAAATATTTTTTATGCTGAAATACATTAAAATAATTTTTTTTTAAAAAAAAATTATTTTTGACATCAGCACATCAAAATGATATAAACACACTAATTTTTTTTATTTAAAATGTAAAAAAAATAAATTGAAATTTAGCAAAACACCGGTTGCACCGCTCATCCAAACAGGGCATAAATTTTAGATTCGGCAGCTAAAATTCAATTGTTTTAAATCTATGAAATCAGATTTTATTTTGCAGAAAATAGAAAAAATAAAACTATTACAATCCACTATATTTATGTCTCTACATTTATAAAAACCTAATGTCTTAGCTTCGTCTATAATTTCCTTGCCTTTTTTGGGCAAGATTTACGTAACAAAACGTAGCTATAAATTTTAGGTAGAGCAGTATAAATCACTAATTGCATGGGATACTGCATACACTAATTGTAAGAATAGAAAACCCTATCAATCACAAAGCTTGCGGAGATCTCACACACTAGACCTTCTCATTTGAAAATCAATGTGTTAATTATTTTAATTTTCAGTTTAAAATTAAATCTTGAAAACTACTCATCAAATCCTCTTTTGATCTACTAATCCCTTCCATAGTGTTAATGGTTTGCTCTAGTCCTCAAGAGGTATGGTGCTATGAAAAACGGTTTATGATATACACAACAAATCTCGAATTTAAGTTAGAGCATGCATCTTTTATAAGAACCCTGGACAATTGATATTTTACTCGTTCACTTGAATTCAAAATATATTTTTTGAGAGAGAGAGTTTTCTCGCATTACAAAAAAAAGTTTGGACATGAATTCTTCTTGGCACGTTAAAAGATGAAAAAGATTGTTTGAGAGGGTTATTTATGAAAATTAGGTTAGTAAAAGGATTATTTATGAAAGAAAGATTTTATAGAGGGTGCTATTAAAATATAGGTGTCCAAAATAAAATAAAATAAAATAAAATAAAGTCGACATCAACATCTCTATAGTAAATAAAGATGTTTCTCAAGAGGATGTATAAAGTCCAAAATCCTGTAATATTATAACAATGTTATTTTCAAAGTATAAAAGCGAAAATTACACAAAAACTGAATATCAATAAAATTTAAAGAAGTGAAAGACTATTTCCTTTCGTTAATATATAATAATAATGATGATATTTCTTTTTACAAAAGAAGTCGTCGTTAACTTAGTTTCTATTATAATAAGAAGAAAAAAAAAGAGAAGCAATAATTTGACTTTAGGTTGAGTGCCTCTATCTCGATATGTGATGGAGAAGAGGGTTTTTTTTTAAAAAAAAATCTCCACGGTGTTTATCATAACAATAAATGAATAATGATAAGAATGGTTTAGATCATTTAGATTGTTATTTTTTAATAAACAAGTTAATTGGGTTATATTGAAAATAATTTCTATATAGTTTAATTTAATTGGATAAGATTATTTAATGATAAGAAAGGATTGAGGTTGAGAATTTTAAAATTAGATTCGCTATGTTATATTTAATGATAATATCAAACATGGACATTTTATATATATATATATATATCTTTTATATCACTAGCAACAGCGTAGTGCCAGATAGTTTGCTGGTATAGTTCTATTAAAAACTTAAATTGTACATAAAAGAAAAGTCAGAAATGAAATCTCAGCAAAGAATCTTGCTTTATGCAAAATCATTTTCAACATGACCTTTTTTTAACAAAGGAAAGCCTGCCCTACCCCCTACGGAATTGAAGTAATGCTTCTCTTTACAAAATTACCCTTCTCATATCTTGAGCATCAAAATATTTTCTGGATTTTGAGCTAAGAAAACAGACAGCAAGAATAAAGATTTGATTTTTTTTTGTGAACTAATAACATGTTATTGTGTTTCAATAGCATTTTTGAAAAAAAAATATTTTTTTTATTTTAAATTAAATATTTTTGGTATTTTTAGATCATTTTACATGTCAATATCAAAAAATATTTATTTAAAAAATATATATTTTTAAATAAAAAATACTTTTTTAAAAACAACTTCAATCATACTCTAAAGAGTCATTAATTATCGTAGTAGTAAGAAGCTGAAATAAATAAACTCAAGTTATAAAGAAATTAGTAACAAAGGTAATTGGTCGAGAGAGCTTTGAACTTTTGATGGGTGTTTGGAAACCATTTTAAAAAAAATAATAATTTTTTGGTGTTTTTAAATTATTTTGATATATTGATGTCAGAAAATATTTTTTAAAAAATAAAAAATATCAATTTGATGTATTTCTAAAACGAAAAAGCATTTTGAAAACCATCTTCAATTATACTCTTAAACGAGCACTATTACGGTATTTAAAAATGTGGCCACTGCACTTACTTTTCAAAGTGTTTTTCACCAATATATTAAACTAAATTATTTTATTTTTTATAAATTATTTTTGATATTAGCACATCAAAATAATCTAAAAACATATAAAAAAAAATCATTCAAAGCAAAAAAAAATCATTTTTCTTCAAGAAGCACTTTTTTAGAGCTTCTCAAATACCCCATATCCACAACCTCAAACTATCATGTTAAAGTAATACTCCATCTCGGGTTGTGTCCTCCGTCAATGAAAATTGGAAGGGAATGGTCACATACGTACATGTCACGTGCTACTTGACGAGGTTTAAGACTGTTTGATATTGTTGTAGTGATTGTTTTGAAATTATTTTTATTTAAAAATATATTGAAATAATATTTTTATTTTTTTTTATAATATCAATATATCAAAACGATATAAAAACATAAAAAATAATTTAAAGCAAGAAAGAAAAATATAAAAATCTCGATTTTCTTAAAAATATATTTTTAAATCACGAAAACAAATAAATCCGTAATTGATAGAACCCTATTAGAACTCTAATGAAGGTGATGATGCATTGTCTTGAACTTATAATTCGACGGCCAAAAAACAGCTGAAAGGTCAAGAGTCTAGATGGATTTGACAGGGGAAAAAATCAAGATATTTGTCAACATAAAAAAAAATCAAAGATATTATATATTTGAACAACATAAAAATAATTAATTTGTAAAAAAATATTACTGTCCAAGAGAAAAATTAAATAAAAATAAATTGGAATACTCGAAATCCATCTAGAAAAGGAAAGGGAAGAATAAAATTGCAAGAGTATTCAATTTCACGACCATAGTCTTAAAGCATTAAAAAACATGTCAAGATTCTTTGCCCAAAGATGACGACAATTCAAAAGTCCCCAAAGACTGTGGAGACCTGCGTCCGTTTCGCTTTCCTGGAATTTCTTTTGGGCAAATTTGGCGTCCCATTAACGGAATCAACGGTCGTCTGCCGCGTGAGGTTGAATATTCTTTGTTTTTCTAGAGACCTCAAACTAGCCCCAAATCTCAATTGAGTCCCTAAAGTTGAACATAATATTCTCGATTTGGTCCTTTCCCCAATTTATATTTATTTTCTCATCGAAACGTCTGGAGCATCTGGGACTCCATGGATAAGATCTTTCATATGGAGACTTCATTGAAGATTAGCACATAGTTCAGGGACTAAATTGATATTTTCCCTTTTGTAATTCTCTTTCCATGTGTCTAAATAGTAAAAGCAGGTGGCAGGCCATGGTGAATTGGTGATATTGCTCTCGTGAAGGGCCAAGAATCCAGCGCTTAAAACGTGCATGGGGACGTGGCAAGACATTCTCCGAATAGATCGACGGTGATGGCGACAAGAGAACCTGTCATCCATGCCGGCTGAGGAACTGCCACGCGCGTGAAATTATCGTACCGGGAATTATTGCACAAAATTAGAGATTTTTTCTTTTGTAATTAAGCTTCCAAAAACACTTTCTGAAAATTGAAAGTGATAAATATTTATTTATGTCCTAAAGTAACGTGTATTGACATTAAGGCACCTGATGATATTCCAGAAATATATAAAATATTTTTTAATAAAGTGATAAATGTTTATTTATGTCTTGAAAGTATCATATAATGATATCCTGAATAATAAGAATATTCCAAGAATATAAAAATATTTTTTTTCTTAAAATAAGAAAATAAATATAATAGAAACTTGTAGGGATATTCTTAGCCACCCTCATCTGTATATTTATAAAACGATAAATGTATACTATTTTTACAGGTGCAGAAGCTACGTGTTTAGTAATTTGATACACAATATTTTTTATTTTTAGATTTTTTTTTATCATAACACATCAAAATCATTGAAGTCATTAATTTAATAGTTTTTCAAGTAATTTGTTTTTATAAAAAAAAACATGATCAACCATATCACGAATCCTAAATAAGTTGAAATTGATAGATGAAAAATGAGATATAAATTAAATGATGGTGTGTTGACGAATTTGATAGGCAAACGTGGATATCAAGTTTCCTTAAATTTACGCGATGTGCTTCATCATTATCCATGCAAATATATAAAGTATAAACTATCTATACAATGTGATGATATTTTTCTTTATATTTATTTAATATATTTTTAAGACCCATTTATCACTTAACACATCATTTTGTTTAAAAAAATTGACACAATTGGAAGTAATATTGTTGCTTTCACGGGACCTTTGGACGTTATTAAATTAACTGGGGGTAAATTGGATTAAAAATAATTTTATTTATCACAATAAAATAGCTTTATTATTTTTAAATACAGAAAACAAAATTGGGTTTAAGAATGTTTCAGTTTTTTATGTCTTAAAAGCATAATAAAATAATTATATTATTCTTATAAGCAAAAAATTAAAAATAATAAAACAAATGTCTAGTTTAACAAATATAAAAATAGTTAAAAAAATAAAAAGTGGCTGTCATACGCGTCAGGTGGGGGCGCCCGCACTCCTTGAACAATGTTAGTGGTAATGGTCAAATATCACATTTCTTAATGGGGTTGGAATCATCATGTGGTCCTCTTCATGATGGTTATGCATGTGATAATATGTCCAGCCACGAATATATATATATATATATATATATATATATATATATATATATATATATATATATATTCAACTCAATTATTAAAAGAAAGGTTATTGGGTTTTATATTTTTTTACATGGACTTATCTTAATTTTGTATCTGATTTATGTGTGTTAACTAGGGTTAAGTCAGTTTTTTTTATTTGAGTTTTCCCTTTCATTATTTTGCTTGCCCGAGAGTAATATAAATCATATTATGAGACCTTATTTAAAAATTTAAATTTTTAGATGATATAATTTCTTAACATGGTATCAGAAACTTGTTGACCCTAGCGGTCACGAGTTTGAATCTCACCACTTTCATTTCTATTTGATAAAAATCAAGCATAAGGTAGAAAATCTTAGTGTCCAAATTTCAAGCTTAAAGAACTTTCACTTGAGGATGTGTATTAGAAAATAAAATAAATTATATTATGAGATTTCACCTAATAATTTAAACTTTTAAATAAAATAGTTATTTAACCTCTATCTCTATTATTTTATTCAATTTTTCCTATACAAGATCAATCTTGTCTCACGATTAGACCTTGAGCTTGACATCCTGACTTTTTTGTCAAGTTTCTCTCTCTCTCTCTCTTTTTTTTAATTTCCAATGACATTCAAGGTTACGTTTGATTTACTTGACTGGTGATTGAACTTTATATTTGTGTTTTACTTTCATGTTTATAAGGTTAATTTGATATTTAACTCTTGCTTTGTTATAAAATAAGATCATTGATATTTTTTCAAAATATATTTAGACGGTATTTTTTTTAAATACTAAAAAATAAAATGTTTATTTTTTAGTGATCATTAATGTATTTTTAATTATATTATTAAATTAACTGAAATTTAAGTAGCACTTAAACTCAAAATTAAGATTTGTTTTTTTGAAAAAAAAAATGGATTGACGACTTGCAAACTCAAACAACCTAGTGATAGCACTACTATCGAATTCGACCTGCACCAATAGACCAATACAATGATTTTTTTGTTAATTTGAAAACAATGTATTTTTTTTTTAATTTCAAACTAGGTTTTGATTATATCAATTTTAAAACGAGTTCTATAATAATACTAATAAAACAAATTAGATTAATGAAATTAAAAATGCAGCAGAATCCTGAAATTAATGTACTGTTTTTTTATTATTTTAAAAAAAAACAAAGTAGATTAATTAAACTCCAGCTGGCACCATTAGTAATTTAACAAGGACAACATCATTACTCACTCTAGTTAACTGTCCCCGCCCTCATCCCTCCCTTTTTTAAACTGGAAAAACTAACCACTCTTTCTCTCTCTATAACCAAAACAAAAACTCTCTCTCTAGACACCAGCTCACATTTATTTATTTATTTTAAAACAGATAACACAGATAGAAAACCTTAAAAAATAATAATTAAAAACTCAAATCTCCAAAGCTCACTGCTTTTCGAACGGAGATATATTAATTAGTAGATAATACAGGGAGAGGAGAGGCGTTCTTTCTTGTTTTTTGAAGAATAAAATGAATTCGCCGACGGCGTCAACAACGGAAGAATCGACGGCGAGGATAGTGGCGCCGAGATCATCAGTAATTGAATCAATTCGAGGATGTGGATTGTCAGGCCTTAGAGTAAACAAAGAGGATTTGAGGAGGAAACTGTCGATGCCTAAATATCTGCGTCACGCAATTCGAGATTCAATCAATTCAAAGGATATTGATGCCGCCGTTGAACGTTACCGAGAAGGAAATAGTGCTGGTCGTGAGGAGGCGTCGGAGGGGCCAATGGTAGTGTTTGTGAATTCCAAAAGTGGTGGTAGGCATGGGCCTGAACTTAAAGAGAGGCTTCAGCAATTAATGGGAGAGGAGCAGGTAATGCATTGTGTCCCCCTCCCCAGTGTGTCGTTTTGATTTGTTGGCTTTTGTTGTTGTTGAAAATAAATAATTTTTTTTTGTGTTTTGAATTGAGCAGTAAAAAATTAGTTAAAAAATAAGGAATTATGATGGACTGCCCCTGCTGGTTTTGCATGGGATTTTTTGTTCTTCTTCTTCTTCTTCTTCAAATAGTTATAGGTAGTTTTAGTTCTGAAAGTTTTCTTGTTAATATAGCAGTAAAAAAATCAGCTTAAACACGGGTTTAGCCGAGTTAAATAAAAATTAAAGAAAGGCAATGGACAATTAACTATTAGCAGGCTGGCTGACTAGTTTTAGTTAATTTAGTTATAGAAAGTTGGTGTTTTGAATAAGTAATGATTTGCAATGCAGGTTTTTGATCTAAGCGATGTGAGGCCTCATGAATTTGTGAATTACGGTTTGGGATGTTTAGAGAAGTTGGCCGGCCTTGGTGATTTTTGTGCCAAAGATACTCGTGACAAGTTGAGAATTTTGGTATGTTTTGCTATGGTATTTCAACATAAATGGACCTTTTCTTGATCTGTGCAAAAATGGTCATGGTAACGAAACTATTTCCTGGATTAGTGTTATATGAGAAATTCTTGGATGATTGAACAGGTTGCGGGAGGTGATGGTACGGTTGGTTGGGTGTTAGGAAGTCTCACAGAACTTCATAGGCAGGGCAGGGAGCCTGTTCCTCCTGTAGCAGTCATTCCTCTTGGTACTGGAAATGATCTGTCAAGGAGTTTTGGTTGGGTAAGCTTTTCTTTTACATTAAGTTTTGAGTTTGCTGACTTTATTTTGCACTATTAAATTGTGATCTTGAATGATTTTTTTCAGGGTGGTTCGTTTCCTTTTGCATGGAAATCAGCTGTCAAAAGATCTCTTCTCAGGGCCATCACTGGTCCAGTGTGCCGTCTAGATAGGTAAGCTTTCTTTTATGTTGCAAGTTGCTCCTATGTTATTAACAAAAAAATGTATTTCCTCTGTTAAGTTCTTTTCATTTTATTTAGAAGTCGATAATTCCTTGACAGCTGCCAGTATTCAAGTTGCTCTCTACTTCATTATCTTTAAAAGAGATCCTATTTCTTGGGAATCACATAATTTGGGGACAATTGTGGCCATTTTGTAGTCTGGAGATACCTTTTTTTGCATTAACCTTGCAGCTTATGTTTTCCCTGATTTGCCACTGCTTAGCACTTGGTTTTTGCGGTTAGTTCTAATTTTATCTGTTAAGACATGGTATGCTGGCATTTTTTGCCTGTTTTTGATTTCTGTTGTGAATTTGTGCCCTTGAGGATTCCTCTTGTGCACATCCCTTCTACTTTGCAGCTTGAATCCTCTTGTGCTGTTTAACAAATCTTGTACCTTTGAAAGAAGTCTTGCTTGGTAATAGGTGTGGCTTGATTATCGCTTTTCAATATAACTTGCACTTACGTTAAACACTACCTGTTTTATGATGCAGTTGGCAACTTCTAATATCAATGCCAAGTGGAGAAGTGGTGGATCCACCCCATTCCCTGAAACCCACAGACGAATGTTCCCTTGATCAGGTAGTGGATTGTCCAGCTTCAAACTTAATTCTTTTTAATTTTATGACTCATTTTCCATCTGGTTTTACGATGCTGATAGGTATTATCACTGTAAAGGGCTAGGATGACCTTTGGATGAATTAGCTTACTCTACAGACCCATGCTAATTAACAGTATAGAGGGAATGATTTATAATTTATCAGGAAATGTATTTTGGACCTGCAAAATGTCTGGATCCAGGTGCCACTTTATGGGATACTTTTGAAACATGTTAGATTCGCTAGCATAAAAGGAAGGCCTATAATCACCCTTCATCAAAGTGAAAATATGAACATTGATCTTAAGAGTTTCTGAAGGCACATATATCTTGGAAAGGATGGTAATATTATATATTTAGAATCAAGTAATATGATCAGAAACAACTAAGTGTTAAATTCGACTTTACATTTAACAAAGATCATTCAATCCCCTATTTTGGACCTGCAAAATGAATCCTTCTTTCATCATGTGCTGCCTCATCTAGGGTCATTATTGCTTTGATCGTTTAATCTTCTGATGTTGATATGCTGATCTATTGGTACAATTCTGGTATCTGAGATATTGACACTTTCTTTTGAGCACAGGGTTTAACAATTGAGGGGGACCTGCCTGAGAAAATGAATTGCTATGAAGGAGTGTTTTATAATTACTTCAGCATAGGTATGCCAATATGCTCTAGATTGGCTGTTAATGTGGTTTTTCAGATTTTTCTTGGCTGAATTTGAACTCAGCAACTTCTTGTGTTGATGAGAGTCGCAACTGATGAACTGAAACAAGAATGTTCTATTCTCAAACAATCTGTTGCTTTGGTTTATTTGTGTCCACTTCATCATGATTCCATGTGCTTTCTGTGTACGAAACTGTACTACTTGAAAGTTGAGAATTATCTTGAAATCGATACTTTTCTTTCTTCTTTTCATTTTTTCTTTTTAATTTTTTAATCCATTGGATGGGATATTATCTCATTCCGTTGGTTCTTCCGAAGTGATCTTTTGTACTTCAACATGTTATCTCATTGGTTCTTATGTTATATATTGTTTGTTCATGAGATAGAAATCTAGGCAGTGAATGTGGAACCATGTGTCATCAATTAACTCAAATAAGAATCCTATGACATTTAAAAAGAAAGATAAACTTCATTTGCTAAGACTTGTCTCTTGACTTCAAAAGTTTTGTTCCAAATGACAACCTTGCAGGTTTGTGCTTATTATGAATCTTTGTATTTTGTTGTTCTCTTTAGGTTGCTTTTAAGTTTATTGTTTTTTTGCACAGGAATGGATGCTCAAGTTGCCTATGGCTTCCATCATTTACGCAATGAGAAGCCATACCTTGCACAAGGTCCTATTTCAAACAAGGTTTGATCAAATCTTCCTGTTACTTTAAATATGAATTTGCAATTGTTAATTACCTTGGTAAAACACTGTAAATATGAATTCTTTGATTGTACTTGTACTTTGGGACCAACTAAACAGAAACCTGGAAAGTCTTTCTTGGATAGATTTAGTATTAAATTATGATGATGACGGGAAAGTGACATATAATCTCTGTATTTTGCTAGAGCTCTGTTCTTGATTCATTTGTACCATTCCATTATAATTGCTTGTGCTGGACTAATATTTTGAAATTGAAAAAAAATGAAAATGTTGAGAATAAAAGAAATATTTAAGTCAAATAAAATATATCTAATCCACATTCCATTTTTGAACACATACTAATTTTTAATTTTTCTCCCCTTTAGAAATTAAGATTAAGAAGCAAAGGTTTCATGTTTCTATTGTTTGTTGAACTTCACAGAAGCTGTAGAAGGGTCATCCATTTGTGTTGTTTATTGAGCATTCATTGAATAATGACCTCTAGGATAATACTTGATTGCTTAGTTTTTATGATTATCCAAGGTTTTAGTGTTTATTGTTTCTTATTTGGTGGCTAAAGTAGCTTAAATTAGGGTTGGGAGTTGTAGCACCACATCAATCAATATAGCTGATCCATTGAGTGTGCTTAACTTTTAACATTATTTCCACTGTGATTAGTGAAACAGATGTTCTTTTAGCATGTCGATGAGTCATCATATTTATTAAACTTCTAAAGCCCTGTCCCGGGTTCAATAGTTTTTAGTAATATTGATACCCTACTGTGTTTGATCTGTTGTTGCAGTTGATCTACTCTGGATACACCTGCACTCAGGGTTGGTTCCTCACACCTTGCATAAGTGATCCAAGTTTGAGGTTAGACATATCAGAACTTAAGTTGGTTTTATACCATTTATTCTGAACATCTTTTGTTTCTCTTCGCTGTTCTGATACTTAATGACTAGAATAATGGTTGGATTCATTGCTTAGTTTGTAAAATATCATGGCTTGCAACCTCAAAGGTGCAAGTCTGAGTTCTTGAGAGCAGTCACTTCATGCAACAATGCTGAAGGGTAGGACTGTCTCCATATGCTAACACCCAGAATCCCACTACTATGGGACTACAACTAGGTAACGACCTTGTAACTAGGATTATAGCTTAATTTGACCTTGTAGCTAGGATTATAGCTCAATTTGTCGTGGTGCATTTTTTTTTGTTTATTAACACAAGGAATATACTCTGAAAAACTTTTGTTTCGCTAGAAAATGTTCTCTTGCAATATTTGACCACTGTTTCTAAATCTCATTCGATGCTAACCTTATCAGTAATTTCATAACTCTATTTTCCTTCATATATTTCTACATTTTTCATGTGCAACCATTAGTACTGCCTCACAGCAGTTCCTTTGGAAATATGGGTGACAAAGATTTTCATTTTAAATAGTAGTTGCTGAAATGGTCATGTATTGGATATTTGATTCTTCTCCTTCTCATTATTATTATTATCTTTTTATCAATATATAAGACTATATAAAAGTTAGTTTTTCTTATTGTCTTATCTAATATGTTTGACTGTATACAAGTTTTTTTTTTCTTGTTTATGTACTCTTTTTATTTTATTTTTTCATCTTTTATGGAATCTCCTTATAAAATATTTTTGACCGTATACAAGCTAGTTTCTTGTTTTTCTTTATTCATTTTTTATGGAATTTTCTTTATGCAGTGTTAATGTTCGTTTCTAAATTTTATGACAACATGTTGCCTTGATCATTTACATGATGATGTAACATTTAATGGCTG
Organism: Salix viminalis; assembly: GCA_029228465.1. Taxonomy (NCBI): domain Eukaryota; kingdom Viridiplantae; phylum Streptophyta; class Magnoliopsida; order Malpighiales; family Salicaceae; genus Salix; species Salix viminalis. The sequence continues at coordinate 3,193,839 of CM055443.1, forward strand.
CAGGGGACTCAAGAATATCATCAGGATGCATGTTAAGAAAGTCAATTGCTCAGAATGGGAGCAGATACCTGTTCCTAAAAGGTAAGAGTGTGATTGATGCAATTTCTGTTGAGATACTTAATGATTAAAGTAACTAGATGCTTCAGGGCACTATCTTTTTTGTATCAGCCAACTCCATTTCATAAACACATGCAAGTATTTTGTCTGACCCAAATTTTTCTTTTGTTTCTTTTTTTTTCTGTTGCTGGAGATATTTTACTAGCCTTACTCTTTGACATCAAACATACAGCTCCTCGTTCTTTTATCCTTTGTGTGCTATTTGGTTATAATTAATTAACTCTCATATGTTCTTTCTTCCAGTGTGAGGGCAATCGTTGCTTTAAATCTTCACAGTTATGCAAGTGGGAGAAATCCATGGGGTAGCCCAAAACCAGAGTATTTGGAAAAGGTATCACATATCTGTTATCTGAGATTATTATTCCCACTAATCAATTTGTTCTATAGATTTTGTTATGTGCTATTTACTGCCTGAAACTGCTGTATACTATCGCCATATGACACCTGTGACTCTATGACTTGGATTGCCTTTTGTTGAAAGGTCACAAAGTTAAAAACGGTGATAAATTATTACAAAGAGTAATTATTATACCAGTAATTTTTAAGCTGCGACTGGGGGTGTAAAAGGGAGCTTTTAAAAGTTGTTGCTATGAGGTTCAAAAAACAAATGTAATGATGGGGCCAATTAAAATTAAATATAAATAATGCATTTTAGAAGATTCCACCAGCAAGGGGCAAGTAAAAAGGGGGAAATGGGTTAAATAAGTTTTAGGAAGAGAGTAAAAAAGGTAGGAAAGACAAGTTTTTTCTCCCTTGAAAATATTTTACCTCTCCCTTGCCAAGGTTAAATATGTCCCCCAATTTGCACCATTTGAGGAGTAATTTTTAACCCCTTAAAAATCCCCCTTTTTTTTGTTTTTTTTTACAATAATCTACCTTAACATTACCCTTGAACCTTGAAATATATAACGCCATTACCCCGAACCAAACATAACCTTGGAGATAATTGAAACTTGTTCTTGTGGTTGGCTAAAATTACGCTTGCTTACTTTTATGATTCCCAAGAATGATTTATCATTTATATAATTTTTTTTTGTTTATTTTCCAGAAAGGCTTTGTGGAGGCCCATGTTGATGATGGCCTCCTAGAAATTTTTGGCTTAAAGCAAGGATGGCATGCATCATTCGTCATGGTTGAACTCATCTCTGCCAAACACATAGCCCAGGTATTGCAGTCAATTGAAACTTGATAAATTTAATTAATGCTTAAACATGCTATTTGAAACCAATTTTCTACTACAATTGAATTCAGTTATAGTGTTTAATTTGAATTTTATTGATAAATAAGTTAAAATTACATGAAAGAAAATTCAATTCTTTCTGTTTTCTATTTTAACCTTGTTACCTCAATTGTATTCCTTTAAAAGTCCTCATAAAAGAAATGGATAAATGAGTGTTTTAAGGAAGCTAATTTAATATTAATTTCTCCTCTTTAGTGTAATCAATTAGAGGGGATGTTTTTTTTTTTACTTTTGTACTATTTTTAAGAGATTAAATTCCACTTGGAATTTAATTCTTGACACTTAAAATAATTTCCAGTATGAGTTTTTATTCAGACCTCAATTAAGAGGGTTTCCTAACAATCTGAAATTATCAGAATAATGTTTTTTTTTTTTTAAAAATTTTTTTCCGATATCAGCACATCAAAATGATTTAAAAATACCAAAAAAATTGTAATTTAAATTTTTATTTATTTATTTTTTCAAAAAATACTTTTAAAATACAAATACCCCCCCTGCCACACCGTCGAAGTTTTTCATAAGTTGTGTGTGTGTGTTGGTATCTTTCAGGCTGCAGCAATTCGATTGGAAGTAAGGGGTGGAGAATGGAAAGATGCGTTCATGCAGATGGATGGCGAGCCCTGGAAGCAACCCATGAGCAAGGATTACTCATCATTTGTAGAAATTAAGAGAGTGCCTTTCCATTCTCTCATGGTTAATGGAGATTAGGCTGATTGGGTGGCCTTTGGTTTAGGCTGGTATCCTTCAAGAGGGTCTGTTCCTTGGGGCTGAAGTGTTCATCCATCAGGCTTTGTATATTGTATTATTTGTCAAATTACTAGCTATTCGAAACCCATTAGATCAAATTCATTGATTGTCAATAATTTTTCTCCTCCTAGTTCTGGAAAGATCCTGCACTCACTGCGTGAGACTGTTTAGCTGGTGCTTTATTATGGATTCTTAAGTAAAAGAAGCTGGTGGTGTTGGTTATTGACTTCGATAATTAATTGATAAATGCTCGTCCATAGAACTTCGTGTTTCTTTTACTCTCTGTTTTGTCACCACAATACCTTCCATCTCTCTGCGGTCGAGGGAATGCAAAAGAAGTTAACTATGTCTTGAAACTTCCTCCATGATCAGATGAGCTTGTTCTGTTTCAACGATTTTATCAACGAAGTCACAAATGAGTTTTGTTCTTTAAAGGGAAAGCTTGGCTGGCATCAAGTGAGTGGGGAGAAAGCTTGGATAACTTAATTGTAGCTCTGTAGTTTGAAATTATTTAGGCGTGCTGAAAATGTAAAATACTTAATTAATAGCTGAAATTTAGATTATAAATATCTTTGATTATCTTAGTTTAAGGTTAGAAAGATTCTCAACACATTAGATGAACAACTTCAATCAATTCTGAAAAAAAAATTATCTGAGATTTTACTAGTAGTTATAAATGAAGTATACAGGTTATATTTATATGTAGATTAGGAATCTTTTTCAGTATTTATTAGTTGATTTTTCTCCTCCCATCAAGAAGACAGATCAGACAATTGATCACCATAATCAATGTGGTTGGAATAAGTCAGAAATAAATGCCTATCACCAAGGACAAAATTGTAAATTCTTACAAAAATCCTCCCTCTAATCGCATTTCTTGTTTCTCTAATCACGAGTCATGGATTTTGTCAAGAGTTGCAGGGTCTCTATCATTAGAGACAGGCAGAGTTCCCATTACTAAGAGTAGTAAAGGATCAAGGAGGGAGATGAATACTAAGTGAATAATATCAAACCGGGTCTAAGCTATAGTTTCGAAGTGTTAAAAACAGGAAAAAAAGTCGAAAAAAAGTCAACCATTCACAACATTTAGGGATGTCCCAAGAATGTTTAATCATTTATTGAACACATGAAAAAAATACGAGTCAATCCCAGCTTCACCGTTAGTCAACTGATTATTACATGGACAGTGAATCTCTAATTTTTTCAAGGCAAAGTTAGATACTATGGAGACTTTTAACGTATTACACCAAGCAATGAATGATGGTTTGAAAAATAACTAGAAATTCAATGATGGATAAATAATTTAAAACGGAGGGTTATAAGAATAAGAATCAGAATATGGTGATGAATTTTTCTAGTTTGTTTTGATAATTTTTAAATTTATTTAAAAGCTATAAATTTATGAGATGAACAAACTTGTATTTTAGTTTTATTCTATAAAATTATGATTTATGTATTCTTGCAATCTTGAATATTAAGATATTATAATTTTGACGTAATGCCTAAATTTATGGACTCCATCCCTAGTCTCTGGATGTTGATGCATGTCCAAATACATCAACATCTCTTGGACTCTTCGTTAAATACATTTTCCCTGAATAGAGTCGTATACTAGGTTATTTCCGGTTGTGCTACAATAAACGAATGTAAGAAAAAAAAAAGAAAAAAAAAATGCAAGTTAAAATTAAAAAAAATTGAATTGATTTTTTTTGTTTTTTAAAACTATCTTTTTTATTTATTAATACAAATAAATCCTAAAACCAGTGATCAATCGAATGTCAAAACGTTTTATAAATTACAAGCACTGTTTTCTAAACAAAAGTCCATTATGATCTTAAAATTAAATTTAAAATAAAAAATAAGGTCATAGTATGATGTATATGGTTGAAGAAAAAAATATTTATAAATATGATAAAATTATATAAGAGATATATAAGGACTATTAAAAAAACATACGTTTTTATGTTAATTAAATACATGTTTTTTTTCATATTAGGTATATGATAATTGAAAAAAATAAAGTTAAAACTCACAAAAAAACCTATAATATTATTTTACTAAATATAATAAAATTTAAAAATATTTTTTATATAATTTATTTAAATCTAAAATCACTAAAGAGATTTTCTTAATTTTTTTTTAAAAAAAATGAGACGTCAAAGTGTGGCCTCCTCGGCCTAGTGCTCTTAGGCCTCTAGAAACAAAGTCTAGGTTGATGGGCCTCCCATCCCTGATCCATGCTTGTTGGCCTTGTTTTGTATTTTTTTTTTATAAAGGGTAAATAATGTTATATATATATATAATAAGCAAATGATATGTCATTAGTTGCTTAGAATCCGAACATCGTTCATGTGATTGGAAAATGAAGAACATAATTTTGGATCAAAATCTATTTTTTCAATCATTTTGACAAGAAACATCTAAAACTTACGTAAATCCATTTGTGCATCAAATAACCCAAAAATAGGTTGAAAAATAAAAAAAAATAGTCTGGATTAATAAAAAAAATATTTTTAGCCCAAATCTACCATATCAAATAGGGTGAAGGCTAAAGAACACCCAATTGACACTCATCTAGACGATTGAAACTCGTTGACATCAAGATTAGTCTTTTTCGTGTTCGAAATCAATGTCAACTTACAACTCTCTCTCCTCTCTATTTTTAGATAAATCTCTATCTTTCTACTCTGACTCTAGTTTTAGATAACTCTCTATCTCTCTTTTCTGTCTAATTCAGGGATTGAAATGCAAAGAAAGACATTTTTAGGTAAAAAAGAAATTATTATAAAATACTATAGAGACTATAGAGGAAGTGGAGAAAAGTATAAGGTTGAAAAATAATTCTTATTTTGAATTTTAGATTGTACATGGGTCTCTCCACTTGTTATTAGATAATTGTTGGTGCTATATTATGAATTAGACTAAAGTTTTTAACATAAAAAAATATTTAAGTGTTATTAATAACATTGTGGTTTTTATTTAGTCATGAAATTAAAATTTGATGTATATATTTAATAAAATAGATTCATGATTATATGAACCAATAAATGCTCAAAAAAGGATTTTAATACTAAATCATATAGTTGAGCTATAAACATATAAGAATTAAGGGAGAAATTGAAAACATATTATTACTGTAGTAATTGTTTTTTAAAAGGACTATCGATTTACCTCACTTTTAATATTTCACAAACAAATTAACCAAATTATTTTTTTTTCAAAATCAAGAACAAACTCAATGGTCATATATGCAATTTGAATTGTTTTTTTTTAAAAAAGAAAAGCTGAAGGCAAAAAAAAAAACATTTTACACTTGGACTTATTTTACTATTTACTAAAATAGTAAAATAATATTTTTGCCCTAAAAAAATAATTGCCTTTGTTTTGAGGATATTTTAATCTTTTTACATGATGTATGAGTTATTAAAGATTTTTAAAGTGACATAAATGGTCTCTTTAAGGTTTTTTAGATACAATAGAATGACCTAATTACCCATAATGTCAAAAAATTTAAAGCTAATTAAGAGAGATATTTTATTTTATTTTAAAAATAATAATAAAATGATAATTTGACCTCCTCCATGAAAAATTTAAGTCATGTCTAGAGGGGCCTTTACCTTTACATGTAAGTTTTTTTTTGTTAATTCCATGACCATCTAGGGCATTTTTATCATTTTGGTTTGATAAATTATTATTTTTAATGAAAGAATTGTTGACAAGTACAATGCACGTGTTGACATATATGAGATGCTTCCACAATTTGGTTAGAGTGTTCAACGCCTCTCGATGATAGAAATTTCTATCCTGTGTCGTTGGATATGTCATCATGATCTCTTCTTGATGGTATGATGTGTGTTGATGGAGAAGAGGTGTTTTGTCATTAGTGATTTTTGTCTCTCTCCTTCTTTAAAATATACAAGTAGGTCTTTTTTTTAATATTTCAACTTCAGTCTTTATTATTTTAATTTATAATTTTTATCTTAGCATTTTTATTAAAAAAAATTATTTTCAATTCCATCCTCCAATCTCAATTTGTCATATATATGTTTTTTTTTATTTGGTTTTTGTTCTTTCGATTTCTCTTTTTTCTCTCCTGGTCATTTTATAGAAGTTTTATTAGGATTCAATTTCATTATTCAATCTAAATTTATGATATAGTATTTTTTTTATATAAATAATTTGGACCTAATTCTTTTGATTTTTTTTTGTTAAAGTTAGTATTCTTTTCAATTTATCCCTCTAATCAAAGATTCGTTGTTACCCTCTAATTTACTTTTATTAATATTTTAATCCTTATTCTTTTAATTGCTATTTTTTTTTATCTTGGATCTCTTTGTGTCTAATTTATTTATGATTTCATCATTCAAAGCTTCATTTATTGAGATTGAGTTTCATAAATTTTTCATTTATAACATGATGCATCTAGTTTAATGACTTAGATTACAATTGCCAAAAGTTAACAATACAATGTGAACACAGTGTTTTCATGATTTTTTAACTTTATTTTTTAAAAAAAAATAACTTTGATTACGTCACAAAGACGACATATTTTTTTTTCATTTCATTTTTTTTTTTATAAAAAATGAGGACTCTTGCTAGAGTCACACAGCAGCTGCATATCTTCTTCATAAAGATGGCGATGCCGAGGCATCTGACCCGAGAAGCCATTGCTTATGTTATTTTCCCGAACAGTTTGATCTGTACCACCGATATTTCGGGATTCCCACAAAAAAATGGCCCTCAAAATATACTAAAAATGATTCGGCCACAACAAACACAAAATAACTTGTTCCATCCATGCCAGCCAGGCAACCAGCAATCAGGCAACCAGCTCTCTTTATGATTGATCACACAAGTGCCATCCCAGCGTTGAATTTGGGGAGTGGCTGAGAAATGCAGGTGAGTTCGGGTGAGAATGAAAGCTCCATTGATTCTATCTGTAGTGCAACCCGAATACACCGAAATGATGGACAGTTTGAGGGAAGATTTCAGCCAAAAATTGAAAGTAACCGAAGATCATCGGCAGGAGAGATCCACACAAAGTAATTGCTGCCATAAAGATCATCTTTTAAACGACGAGAATCCTCGTCTACCACCAGAAGTAAGAGATCAAGAAGAAGAGGAGGAGGAGGAGGAGGAAGAGTTTAGTTTCGTATGCGCAAATCCTTCAGGACCATTGATTTCTGCAGAAGATATATTCCAGAATGGTATGATTAGGCCGATTTACACTTTATGCAGCCGTGATGATCTCCTGTTTGCCGAGGATGTTAGAATCAAAGCAAAAACATCAACTCCATTAATGTTCATGGAAGAGCGCAATGAGACGGAGGGGCCGTGCTGCGTGTGGTCAGGGGGCACAGGATCACGAAATCAGCAGCCATGCAAGAAGAGAAGCTTCACCAGGTTTTCAAAGCCAAGGAGAATTCGAGAATTTGTTCTTCCAAGTAGCAGACCGCTTGGCAACGACGCCTTCATCCTCTTTAATCAGAAATATTATTCTTCTAAACATCCAACAGCAGCAGGGACGACTACCAGCAAAAACGTTCTTGATCAGGAGAAGAAGAAAGAGCAGATGCGTAGAATGCTGTCTTCGTCAAAACACAAATTGCATCTTTTCCTGAGAAATAGAGCGATCCAAGGTGGGGATAAACAGAAATCATACCTGCCATAGCGGCAGGATTTTTTTGGTTTTGTTCTCGGTGGATAACTATTCCAGAAGGAACATTCATCCTTGTTGATGAGCATACAAAAAAAAATTAATACAAAATTTCTGTATACTTCTATTATCAGTAATGAAAGTCAATTCAATCAGGCAGCACATATCCCTTATCCCCAGCAACGTTAACTAATGCAAACGCAGAAAAAACACAAGTATGAAGGACATTAACTCAGCTTTGAAGAATTACGACAGAGCCAGCCTTGGCATCAGGAAAACCAGCACAGAAAAAAGCAACCTTGCTAACATAGATAAAGAGAAAACACAGCACAAATCATCGTCCAAATCAGACAGTCGAAATGAAATATGGGATGCTTTTGTAAGGAAAACTTAGTGAAACCTGCTAATGAGAACTTTTAAACCATCAATACACCAAATTAATAACACCTCTTGAAGTTAAACAGCTTTGGCAAAGAACTTCAAATGAGCTATAACCAATTCAATAGCATATCTGGGATCGGATGAATGGCTAGAAGATTACAATGTGTCATTAGTCATGGTTAGAGAATTTTGGTTATAGTAACTAAAAAAAGAGAGGATCTTGGTACTTCATTAGATACCAAGAGTTTTTATTCCTAATTAAGTAACATTACCATAAACATATCTTCAATCTGTAGTTTGTGAATGTAACATTACCATGCCCACTTAGCATTATCACTTCCCTACAAACAAAGGATGCAGTGCCTACGGTGTGTGGGGGGGTTCGGGGTTCGCAACACCGCTCCCTGGGGTATGATTGTCGTGGTCTTGATCTACAATGATGTCTCCAGATCCTTCGATGGAAGTACTTGAATGGCCATGTGCATCATCGATATTAGGTGAAGCTCCAACTATTTCAACACTTGGTATAGGGTGAACACTTGACCCAGCTATCTTAAGATGATGAGCTGATGGATCTTCCTTGTCAAAATGCTTTGCCAATTCAATAATTCTCATGTAAAAGGGTTTGTCTTGATCCATGGTGTTCGAAGCAGGCCAATGAATGTAAAGGAACTTTGTGACATATATCAGAAGTGCAGACATGGAAGCAACTCCTGTGATGATGAATAGGCCTCCGAAGCTGGGTAAACTAAGACCACCGGAAGTTACCATGGAAGCTTGATCTAAGCAAGTGGTTTCCCTACCAAAGTTCCTTCGTTCAATTTCTTCCATTTTATCTTTATCTTGTGTGACTTTCAAGATTGCCCTTGAAACATAAGGAACCAGTGGGGATTGGAGGGGAAATGCCTGTTATCAAAACAAAATCCTATTGTTTATAATGACATCCTGAAATGATATAATGGTCACTTGCAACAATTGAGCAGTTCAGATCTTTGCTTAAGGAGCTAGCTAAAGTTTGCCAAACAAATATGCTGAGGGATTGCATGTGAGAGACAGACAGAGAGAGTGCGACTCACAAAGCCAAATCCATCGGTTTTGTAGGTTGGCCCTACCATTTGGAATTTGTTGCAATGCTTTGCTAGAAAGAGTTTAACGTAGGGAATTTCAGCAAAGATAGCAGCTACACCACCATTGGGGATTCCATTAGACAATGCATCATTATACTCTTCTGGAGTCTCATATTCCTTCAACATGTTGGCATTGAAGTTCAAATCTTTTACGAGGAAGTCTTTCACAAAAGAATTCTTCTGGTGTCCTACGAAGTAACCATTCTTTTTTATCTCTTTGACATCAACAAATGTAGGCTGCAGCCGCTTCACTGTCAACATTGAGGCTAAGCTAGCAGTGTAACTCTGTGATATGATTAGAATCACAAATATCCATATGATCAATACAAATCTTGTCCAATTATTCACCACCTTCTCCCCTGAAAACATAAACAAATTCTGCTCTATAATGACATGAACTTGCACTTGTCAGAAAATCAAGAAATAGAAAAAAAATAGTGTAATTAAGTTAGAAGAGAGATTACTATGAGCAAAGACGAGGGTTGAAAAGGAGAACCATAACGTTGTGCCAAGTTGCTGCGCTGGTTTTCCCCTGAACACTTTGTTTTCACGGTGTTCGAGCACCCACACCACTAAGCCGGTGAAGATGAAAGCTATTCCAGTTGTTAACCAAAGTTCCAGGCTTAGTGGCTTCAAGAAAATCCACATGTTATCCCTCTTATCATGTTTTGTCAAAACTATCATTGTGATGCCTGATTCTGAATAAGGCAGCGTAAAATCAACATATGATGAGCGATTGGCAATGATTGTTACATCTCCCACCACAGCATCAAATCTCTGCAAGACAATTAATGAAGAAAACCTCATCTTTCTCCAGAATTTCGATTTTTCATGCAGGAAAAAACTGAAGTAGAATAAAACCAACCTTTAGTTTGATTTGGTCAAGAAGGTCATTGTAAGTCCCAGCACTTTGCTTGTTTTTGTTGACGAAGGGAATGAACTCATATGGAAGGGGGAATGGTAATGCTTCGACCACGGAGAGGAAAACATCTAGAGTGAAACCTGAAACAACTGGTTTATCATCTTCAGGATTCCATTCCACTTTGATAAACTCATTAAAACCAGTTTTCAGTGGAACCCCAATCCTCAACCTCTTTGGCTGCTGGGTTGTGTCTCCCGGCCAAATTGGCTCCTTTCAGTTTGTTTTTGGAAGTTGAATATGTTGCTTTACCTTTAGAATACAAGTTTTTGTGAGAGTCCTCTCTCTGGAGTCCAATATCCAATGACTCTCTTTGCTTTTCCGATCACATTGATTATTTCAAATGTTGAAGGTACCATTTCTCCACCAACCAAATGGAACTCCCCACTTAGGCCTTGAAATCTTGTGCTTAATATGGAGCGTAGGAGCCTTGGCCCCATTTCAGATTTTCCCAGGCCAGCAATGTCAACTGTGCTTTCACTGGTATTCGGCTTTACGTATCCAGAATGCACAATACCAGCCTTTTCCACAGCCATTGCGATTGCCCAAACTGTATCATATGCCCACAAACCGAAAAGGTTCAATTCATTGATCTTGATTTGTGGTTTGCTTGTGGTGAAATTCTTTCTCCATCTTGATTTAAAGCTTTCAAGTTTCGTTGAAGCTGGTATATGTGGCCTTACACCCAACACACCTTGCATCGAATCCATGAGTTCATAACCTACAGGATCCAAGAGGGCGGATAATCCATCTGTCACGATCCATGCATATCCTTCGCTCATCATTCCTGCATCCTTGGCAAGCAAGAACAACCTGGACCCGAGGGAGGCTGACATGTGCACTAGAAATATACTCTTCTGCATCGCCTTCAGCTTATTGAGCTCCCTCATGATTTGAGTGTCGTTGAAATCCAGAGGAATTCTACTTCCATAAGGGACTCGAGTGTCGATCTCTTGAAAGGCCTCTAGCAAAAATGGAACCAAACCATTTCCATATTCGGTGTCTTCATAGATTGGGACAATCTCCCGCCAACCATAAGCCTGGACAATGCTGGCTATTGCTTTCACTTGAGAAGAATCATCCTGAGCTGTCCGGACAAAATATTTGCTTCGAGTGGCAGAAAGAGTTGGGCTGGTAGCTGAGAAAGAAACAATCGGAACCTCTGCTTTTCCTCCAAGCTCTATTACAAACTTAGCTTGCGATGACGTTTAGAGGCCCTATGATAGCATGCACTTGTTCATTCTTCATTAAATCCAGCACTGAATTTTAGAAGACTATGACTGAATAAGATACACGGAAGCAAAACAAAAAAAATAAAGATAAAGATAAAGATAAGATATTCAGCAGTGTGCCCGTGTTCGTGGTTTTGTTTTTTGGTTTGGCTACTGTTACTTTTCTGCCTCAAATAGATGCAGCTAGTTCAGTTTGGAAGCTGTGACAAACACCGTGGCTTCGGAATTGAGTTTGAACCATCATGATTTCAGTTTCTAGTTGCAAGTACCATTTCTAAAAGCTTTACAAGAACTTAGTCTACTCGGGCGATAAGAAAGGCTTGCAGCAGAGAAGAGACAAATCAAGAACCAGACACAATCCAAAAATCCTGAGGGGACCAAAACGCAATTGCACCATCATAATTCAACAGGTAAGCAATTAAACCTTGGTACCAGTAGGACCACCAGTATAAGTTATAGCCTTTAGATCTCAAACGAGCCTTATACTATTTGATTATAAGTAGCATCTTAATCCCTTTTCATCAACTTCAAAAGATTCTGGACTAAGTAAAGCAGAAGTTATATAGATAAGGATCCAAGAATTTGATCAGTGGGCAATAGTAAATGAAAAAGAAAATACGATCTGAAAGTACTGGAGGATCAAACAGCCGACCCTTTCCCGAACAGCATCAAAAGTTTATCTGTTGATTATAGATTTATTAATTTGATCTTGACTTTTGACTCGGTAAAACCACATGTCGGTAACAGGAGATTAGGCTGGGAGTTTGAAAATGTTTTACGATAATCCAGCACTTCAACCAGAAAGAACAAGCAAGCAAGGATTCACAAGGGACTTGCATGAAATACATACACTTGGAGATGAGATTTTGTAGAAACGAAAAAAAAAAGGTTTTTTTTTTCGCAATTCACTTTTTCACAAAAACTCATTAGTTATTTAAACATGGAGCAAAATCTGCAGCTATCATGGACTTCACAAAAGCTAAAACTCCTGTCTAACTTGAGTGCGCGAGAGAAAATTATGAGAATTTATACAAATACCTGAAGAAGTTGCAGCAACGACATCACGGCTGGAATCCCTAGTGAAAAGAGCGAGTCTCGTTTTAAAATCATCGTTAACAGCATAGAAATCGGAGACTGCCATGGATATGCAGCTCTCTGCAATTTCTCCAACTGTAGAGTTCAAATCAAGAACTACTCCTACTGGTATAATCTCCTTTGCCATGATCACCATTTGCTTGCACCAGAGATTAACCAAGAGAAAGGTGACAAAACGCAAGGTGAATTTCTGCTTTGGCATTGCCATTTTTTCAAAAAACAATATAAAATATAAAACAGGAATAACATGCAGTTCTACCGCAGGAGACCGAGCACATGCTAGGCTAGAATATATGTGGTCGTTTCTGCTTTGAAGTAGATATAAGAATTCATACTTCAAGAGTAACTAGGTCTTTTGACTGTTTTACAAGAGAAAAACAAAACACCCTCTAATTGTTATTTAAAGTTTGTTTATTCTAAGAATAAATAAGTTATTTTATCGTACATTTTTATATGAAAAATAAAAAAATTCTTACATCCTTATAATTTATAACTTTTAAGAACATTGAAATCACTTTACAAGGCAAATTAAAATAAAATATCTTTATTATCCTCAGTTAATTTTAAAATATCAAAATGTTTATATTACAAAGATAATTCTATCCTTAATCATTAGCCTATAATTTGTTTAAAGGGTATAGTAATAAAAAATAAAAAATTCATGCACACAGTGCATCGTGCATAGAAAAACAATATTTTATCATCCCTTATATTTTTTTTGTAACTTACCATCCCTTTATTTTATTTTTTTTTATTTTTTTTTGTAACAAGCACTCAATAAGTTTATATAAATTTTAATTAATTTTTTAAATGTTTGTATCGATAATAAAAATACTTTTTGTTTCTAATGAATTGATGAAAACTAAATGTTAAAATGATCGATTTCTCATTTTTTTCATAATAAATAAAGAAATTACGGGAGCTCCTACAGCGGACAAAATGATGAATGACTCATAATTTTATAAAGTGTTTGACAATGCATTTTTTTTAAAAATAAAGTGCAAATAACAACTTGACCAAGCAAACACCCTGTACCGTAGACTTGCAAGGGTAATTATGTAATTTAGCGGTCCATGTATACATAAAACCATTCATAATTTTTTTAAGGCATCGAAAAGAGAGTCGTATTCTAATTTATTTTTTTATAAGCCATTAATTATTTTATAAGAAGCACCAGCTCACAGGAAGGAAACTACAAAGAATTGGAGAATACGTAGAAAACGTTGAATGAATAAAAATCGTGAGAGGTCAACTATCGTGAGTTAGACATACTTGTTAAGCGGCGTGTAGGAGACACGCATCAAATCTGAAACGATGGTCACCAGGGTTCATGACAGATCCTATAACAAATGTGTTTAACATTGTTTTTAAAAATATTTTTTATTTAAAAATATATTAAAATTAAAAATTTATTTATTTTTTATTTTATATTATTTTTTAATATTTTTAAATTAATTTTATATATACTGATATTAAAAATATTTTTTAAAAAATAAATAAAATTATTATTTTAATATATTTTTAAATAAAAAATATTTTTAAAAATAATTTCAGCTCTAATCCAAACATCCAAACAGGTGAATAAAATATTCTCTAGTCAACCCGAAGGTTTGGTATGGTGGCACGAGGATGATGGTAGTTGAATGTTCATACTTATATAAATTTATGCGAAAGTCTTTGCTTCCCAAACTCCAAGGAAAGAAACGTTTTGCTTGACTTTTCAAAATTTAACTTTTTCCTCGTAATCGGGTTTATATATAATATTAAGGAGTTGGAGACTGATATCTGGTTTGTTTTTATATTTTAAAACTGTTTTTGAAATTTTTATTATTATTTTTAAATTATTTTTTAAAAATGTTTTTAAATTATTTTGATACGTTAATATTAAAAACTATTTTAAAAAACATTCATTCCTATAATATCAAACAAGCTTCGAGTCTTCTTTTGACATTAGTAACAAAAGTAATTGTTGAATTCAAGTTTAATTTTTTACATTTTGATTTTTATATATAAATAACTCACAATGCATAATTTCATGTTAAAATTGGTGTTTGACCGGATTGTTAAATCGTGTTGTTTTACAAGTCTAATTCTATAGGAATTTCTGTACTCTGAAATTAGGCTTGAATGATGTTTGTTTGGCTAGTCCCAAGAGGTATGAGGTTTGAGATTTGCATTGCAGATCTCGGGTTCAAATCAAAACATGTGTATCTTATAAAAATTTAGAACAATCGAGGGTTTTTATTTACTTAACATGGACTAACAAAAAATATCTGAAATGAAATGAGATTTTCTCAAATAAAAAAAATGTTGTTTAGGCCAATAATTCCATCATTACTCTTTTTCTTTTTCAGATTTCTAGTTTAATTTCTATTTTTTCCTTTTTGATTTATCATTCTAATTTTGTACCTTGTATATAAAAATTATTTTTGTATTTAAGGCCTTATAAACAAACTACTACTCATTAATAAAATATGAATTAGAGTTTTTGTTGTTGAGACCTGTCAGCAAATGACTAGATTACCTTCTTCATTGGAGACGCCAATGATCATTTCCTATATTTAATAATTATTTGTCATTAATTTTTTTTTAAAATATTTTTGAAATATAAAAATATATTTTTTATTTTAAATTAAAAAATTGATATTTATCAGATTCTTACGTCATAATCCTTGGATAGATGCCCCATGTATCCACGCAAGTAACAAAAACTGGGCACGCTCGCATAGTTGAAGGCTTGAAGCTAACCGCCTTACCTTTCCATCCTCTTTTTTTTACATTTATTAACATCTTTTCTTCTTAACTTTACACACAGAACAACATTTTTATAATTACAATAAATAAAATAAAATAATAATATTAATCTTGTAATCAAGAAGAATATTATTGAAGACAATTTAATAACAATAAGACCATAGTTCAAGATGATTTCATAGCAATACGACCTTTATTAAAACATAATAAGAGTAAGAAATACAACCATTTGTATTTCATAGCAATATCTTTATTAATTGATATTTTTTTTATTTCTTATTCCCAATATTATAGATATATATAAAACGCGTTGCATTTTTACTATTCTATTTTTTACTGTTCACACATGCATAATTCACCATGGATTCTAATAGTAAAATTATCATTTTACTCCAGAGCCGAAAATTTTTAACCCCCGCGGATATTTTTAATTTTTTTAGGGGACAAGGATGATATTTTTAAATTCTTTGCACAATAAAACTACGAAACTAGCTCCCCTAAACGACAAAAAAGCACACTTGGAACCGGGGGTATTGTAGTACTTTCATCCCCGGTTTTTTTTGTAGATATTGTTGGGTCCACGGGTGTATGGGTAATTGACCATTTTTTTCTCGGAACACTGCAGGCGCGTAGGGACGCGCACGTTGTGTTTCGCCCAAACGCGTCTTTCGGGAGGCGTGTGCGGCATCTTCAGGCGGTGGAAACTGGTATTCCGTCGTGTCACCTAGTGCGCTGCCATGTCCTCTGCCTCCTAGCACGGAGGCGTGGCCGGTGAATGTGACTATGTAATCGTCGATGGACAATTTCCCCCTCCTCTTTTCTCTCTCTTGCTGCCAGAAAGTACGGTGCGGTCCTTCATATTTGTAGTAGTTTCATTTCAGTCCCTAATATTTTGATTTCGTTTTCTTACTGATTTTTCAATGGAAATTTCTATTATCTTCAATTATGCCCTTCAATTGAAATTGATTATATATGGTATGTTTCATTTCAGTCATTCATCTTTTGATTTTTGGTTTGTTTTTTATTCCTTTAATAATTTTTGTATGCAAGTTTGAATATGTTCTAATTTTGTCCTCCAATTGAAATTGGTCATATATGCTACTTTTCATTTCGGTCCTTGTTCTTTTAATTTGTTAAACAATTACACTGTATTGATTTTTTAAAATCCCTTTATTATTTTTCGGTCCCAAAATTTTGATTTGTTTTATTTTTATCTTTCAATTGGAATTAATTATATATTTTGTTTTTTTATTTTGGCACATATTCTTTTAATTTTTTTGGTATTAATTCATTTGGTATTTTGGTCTTTCTTGAACGGTGTTTATTTTTTGTCCATATTTATGTAATTGTGCTTTTATTTTTGTTTTATATTTTTGTCGTTTTATTTTTATTCGGTTCTGTTATGAAATTTTAATTTATGTTGGTTACACTGCATTTTTTTTTAAATCTCTATTGTTTTTCGGTCTCAAGGTTTTGATTTGTTGCAGTTTTGTCATTCAATTGAAATTAATTATATTTTTTTTTATTTGGCACTTATTCTTTTAAATTTTTATCTAGTATTGATTTCTTTCTTTCTTTCGGTCCTTCTTGGACAATATTTATTTTTTGTTCGTATTTATTCATTTATACTTTTAGATTTTATTTTTATTTTTCATCATTTTTTTTTTTTTCAGGGTATTATTTTTATTAGGTTATCTTCTGAAATGAGCTATAGCCAATTCAATAGCATATCTGGGATCGGATGAATGGCTGGAAGATTACAATTATTTCATTATTCATGGTTAGAGAATTTTGGTTATATTAACTAAAAAAGAGAGGATCTTGGTACTTCATTAGATCATAGTTGTCAATACCGTTCCGGTTCGCCGTTCTGGTTTTTCGATTGGAACGGAACGTTCCGGTTTCGGAGCGTTCCGGCGTGCCGTTTCAGTGTCGTACTGTTCATATATAATTAATTAATTATATATATATATATGAAAAAAATTTATTAATTTAACAAGCATAATTAAAATTTGAATTCTTTTTTATTTAAAATATTTTGGTGTTTTTAAATTATTTTGATGTATAGATGTCAAAAATAATTTTTAAAAAATAAAAAAAAAATAGATTTTGAACCCAAAACGGCACGCCCGGAACGGAACCGAGGCGTTTCGGCCGGAATTTTCGGAACGGACCGGAATTAAAACCGAGACGAAAATGACGCCGTTTTGTCTCAGTTTTTTGAATGGAACGGAACGGAATTAACAACTATGCATTAGATACAAAGAGTTTTTATTCCTAATTAAGTAACATTACCGTAAACATATCTTCAATCTGTAGTTTGTGAATGTAACATTACCATACCCACTAAGCATTATCACTTCCCTAAAAACAAAGGATGCGGTGCCTACGGTGGGGGGGGGGTTCGGGGTTCGCAGCACCGCTCCCTAGGGGCTTGATTGTCGTGGTCTTGATCTCCAATGATGTCTCCAGATCCTTCAATGGAACTCCTTGAATGACCATGTTCATCATCGATATTAGGTGAAGCTCCAACTATTTCAACACTCGGTACAAGGGTGAACACTTGACCCGCCTCTATTAAGATGATGAGCCGATGGATCTTCCTTGTCAAAACACTTTGCCAATTCAAGAATTCTCATGTGAAAGGGACTTTCTTGATCCATGGTGCTCGAAGCAGGCCAATGGATGTAAAGGGAACTTTGTGACATATATCAGAAGTGCAGACATGGAAACAAATCCTGTTATGATGAAGAGGCCTCGAAGCTGGGTAAACTAAGACCACCAGAGGTTTCCATGGAAGCTTGATCTAAGCATGTGGTTTCCCTACCAAAATTCCTTCGTTCAATTGCTTCCATTTTATCTTTATCTTGTGTGACTTTCAAGATTGCCCTTGAAACATGAGAAACAAGTGGGGATTCGAGGGTGAATGCCTGTCATCAAAACAAAATCTTATTGTTTATGATTTATATTATTCTCTAACACATGAGAAACATCTGGAAATATATAATGTGTCAAAGAATGATCACACCTAAAAGCTTAAATTGTTAGGTGAGACCCTATAATATGATTTATATTATTCTATAACACACCTCCTCAAGTGCAAGCCTTTTAGACTTGAAACTTATACAGGCTCACACTACCTTATACTTGATTTTTATCAAATAGAATGAGGGTGGGTCAATAAAGCTCTGATACCATGTCAAGGAACCATCTCACCTAAAAATTTAAGTTGTTAGATGAGACCCCATAATATGATTTATATTATTCTCTAACATAATGGTCACTTGCAAGAATTGAGCAGTTCAGCTCTTTGCTTAAGGAGCTAGCTAACGATTGCCAAACAAATATGCCTTGAAAATATGCTGAGGGATTGCATGTGAGAGATAGACAGAGAGAGTGAGACTCACAAAGCCAAATCCATCGGTTTTGTAGGTTGGCCCTACCATTTGGAATTTGGAGCCATACTTTGCTAGAAAGAGCTTAACGTAGGGAATTTCATCAAAGATAGCAGCTACACCACCTTTTCGGATTCCAATAGACAATGCATGGTGATACTCTTCTGGGGTCTCATATTCCTTCAACAAGCTGGCATGGAAGTTCAATTCTTTTACGAGGAAGTCTTTCACAAAAGAATTCTTCTGGTGTCCTACGAAGTAACGATTCCTTTTGATCTCTTTGACATCAACAAATGCAGGCTGCAGCGGCTTCACTGTCAACATTGAGGCTAAGCTAGCAGTGTAACTCTGTGATATGATTAGAACCACAAAAATCCATATGATCAATACAAATCTTGTCCAGTTATTCACCACCTTCTCCCCTGAAAACGTAAACAAGTTTTGCTCTGTAATGACATGAACTTGCACTTGTCAAAAAATCAAGAAATGGAATAAATAATGTAATTAAGTTGGAAGAGAGATTACTATGTGCAAAGAAGAGGGTTGAAAAGGAGAACCATAACGTTGTGCCAAGTTGCTGCACTGGTTTTCCTCTGAACTCTTTGTTTTCACGGTGTTTGAGCACCCACACCACTAAGCCGGTGAAGATGAAAGCTATTCCAGTTGTTAACCAAAGCTCCAGGCTTAGTGGCTTCAAGAAAATCCACATGTTATCCCTCTCATCACGTTTTCTCAAAACTAACATTCTGAAGCCTGATTCTGAATAAGGCAGCGTAAAATCAACATATGATGAGCGATTGGCAATGATTGTTACATCTCCCACTACATGCATCAAATCTCTGCAAGACAATTAATGAAGAAAACTTCATCTTTCTCCAGAATTTCGATTTTTCATGCAGGAAAAAACTGAAGTAGCATAAAACCAACCTTTAGTTTGATTTGGTCAAGAAGGTCATTGTAAGTCCCAGCACTCTGCTTAGTTTCGTTGACAAAGGGAATAAACTCATATGGAAGGGGGAATGGTAATGCTTGGACCACGGAGCGGAAAACATCTGGAGTGAAACCTGACACAACTGGTTTATCATCTTCAGGATTCCATTCCACTTTGATAAACTCATTAAAACCAGTTTTCATTGGAACCCCGATCCTCAACCTCTTTGGCTGCTGGGTTGTGTCTCCTGGCCAAATTGGCTCCTTCAGTTTGTTTTTGGATGTTGAATATGCTGTTCTACCTTTAGAATACAAGTTTCGTGAGAGTCCTCTCTCTGGAGTCCAATATCCAAGGACTCTCTCTGCTTTTCCGATTACATTGATTATCTCAAATGCTGAAGGTACCATTTCTCCACCACCCAAATGGAACTCCCCACTTAGGCCTTGAAATCTTGTGCTTAATATGGAGCGTAGGAGCCTTGGCCCCATTTCAGATTTTCCCAGGCTAGCAATGTCAACTGTGCTTTCACTGGTATTCAGCTTTATGTATCCAGAATGCATAATACCAACCTTTTCCACAGCCATTGCGATTGCCCAAACTGTATCATATGCCCACAAACCGAAAAAGTTCAATTCATTCATCTTGATTTGTGGTTTGCTTGTGGTGAAATTCTTTCTCCATCTTGATTTAAAGCTTTCAAGTTTCTTTGAAGTTGGTATATGTGGCCCTACACCCAACACACCTTGCATTGAATCCATGAGTTCATAACCTACAAGATCTAAGAGGGCGGATAATCCATCTGTCACGATCCATGCATATCCTTCGCTCATCATTCCTGCATCCTTGGCAAGCAAGAACATCCCGGACCCAAGGGAGGCTGACATGTGCACTAGAAATATACTCTTCTCCATCGCCTTCAGCTTATTGAGCTCCCTCATGATTTGAGTGTCGTTGAAATCCAGAGGAATTCTACTTCCGTAAGGGACTCGAGTGTCGATCTCTTGAAAGGCTTCTAGCAAAAATGGAACCAAACCATTTCCATATTCGGTGTCTTTATAGATTAGGACAATCTCCCGCCAACCATAAGCCTGGACAATGCTGGCTATTGCTTTCACTTGAGAAGAATAATCCTGAGCTGTCTGAAAAACAGAATGACAGTGTAGAGAGAGTTTTGACAGAAGATAATTGTTTTGTTGTATTTTTTAATCATAAGAGTATTACAAGGCTATTTATATATTCTGTTTTGCAGTAATTAAAAGAAACAGAGTCCTATTTAAACGTGGACTCTTTATATTTCCTAATTTGTACAGAGGAGAGTTTGTGATTGGTTTTTCTTCTTCACAGCAGGTGATCTTTTCAACACTCCCCTTCAAGTTGGAGCATGTATGTCAAGAATGTATCAACTTGCTTGTTAATTTCTTAAAATTGTCTCCTCCTAAGGCTTTAGTGAATATGTCTGCCAATTGAAGATGTGAGGGGACGAATTTTGTAATAATTTGGCCTTCTTGAATTTTTTCTCGTACAACATGACAATCAATTTCGATATGCTTTGTGCGTTCATGATATACCGGATTCGCGGCAATATGAAGTGCTGCTTGTTTGTCACAGAATAGTTCCACTGGTTTTAACCGCACTTGTAAGTCTTTAAACAAACATCAAAGCCAAGTAAGTTCACACGTTGCAGCAACCATAGACCTGTATTCTGCTTCAGCTGATGATCGAGAGGCTGTTTTTTGTTTTCTTGTTTTCCATGAGATGAGAGAATCTCCAAGAAATACACAGTAACCCATTGTAAACCGTCTTGTCATAGGGCAGTTTGCCCAATTGGCATCACAATATGCTTTCAATTATAAGGAGCTGTTTGCTGAGAATAATAAACCATTACCTGGATTGCTTTTCAAGTATTTGCACACACGAAGGGTAGCGTCCCAGTGAGGCTTTCTTGGTGTGTGCATAAATTGACTTAAAATGTTGACCGAGTATGTGATATCTGGCCTGATGATTGTAAGGTATATTAATCGCCCTACCAATCTTCTGTAATTCGCAGCATCTTTCAACATGTCTCCTTGATCAGCCGTGAGTTTCAGATTTTGTTCCATGGGGAAATCTACTGGTTTAGCTCCAAGAAATCCAACATCGTCAAGTATTTCCAGTGTATACTTTCATTGAGAAATAACTATTCCAACCTTTGATCTTGCCACTTCCAGTACAAGAAAGAACTTTAGTTTGCCGAGATCTTTTATGTGGAATTGTTGTTGAAGAAACAATTTAACATCTTGAATAGCCTTGTCATTGTTACCTGTGATAATTATGTCATCTACATAAATGAGAACAATGGTTAGAGTAGCTCCCTTTTCTTGCACAAAGAGAGAATGGTCTGAGTGTGATTGAAAGAATCCAGCCGTTTTAATAGAATTAGAAAACTTTGCGAACCAGTTTCTGGGTGCTTGTTTGAGTCCATACAAGGACTTATGGAGCCGACATACAAGCTTCTCCCCTTGTCGGCAAAGTCCTGAAGGTGGAACCATATATACTTCTTCATGTAAATCACCGTGAAGGAAGGCATAATTGACATCCATATGGAAGAGCGGCCAGTTGCGTATTGCTGCCAAAGCAAGAAGACAGCGCACGGTGGTTAATTTTGCCACCGGTGCGAAGGTATCATGATAATCCAGTCCTTCTTGTTGATTGAATCCCTTGGCTACTAGGCGCGCTTTATACCTCTAAACAGAACCATCAGATTTGTGCTTGATGCGAAAGACCCATTTGCTGCCAATGGGACGACAATGAGAAGGGAGGGGAACGAATGACCATGTCTTCTGATTTGCAAGTGCAGTGAGTTCAGTCTGCATTGCTTCGCACCACCTGGGGTCATTAAGTGTCTGCTCATATGTTTTTGGCTCAATATTACTGGTAATGTTGTTAACAAATTTTCTATGAGTAGAAGATAAGGACTTATAAGAGATACAATGTGATAAAGGATACCGAGTACCTGACCGTGAAGAGGATGATTTGGTCGTGGGAGTCGAGAGAGATGACATACCAACTTGGCCACAATGGAAATCACGAAGAAGAACAAATGTTTTTCGTGGTCTGTCACTGCGGCGAAGGACAGGAGGAGCAGGAGAAGCTAAGGGTGTTGATGTGGAAGATGATATGGGTGATGGTAGAGGTTCTGTGGGTGACGAGGTGATAGGGGTTTCATTTGGTGAGGGGGCAGGAATTGATAATGGTGAATTTGAGTTGTCATCAATTATAGGTGGCATGATAGGCAGTGGTGTGTTTGAAGGTGACATTGTCGTTGTGGGATTAGAGAAGGGAAAATTGTTTTCATGAAAAATGATGTCTCGGCTGGTGAAAAATTGTTGAGTGGCAAGGTCGTAAACACGATATGCTTTTTGGTTGGAAGGATATCCAACAAAAATACAGCGACGAGCTCGAGGTGAAAATTTGGTTAATGGTTGTAAGTTGGTTGCATAACAAAGGCATCCAAAGGCATGGAGATGATGGTAGATAGGTGGTTTTCCATACAAGAGCTCATATGGTGATTTGTGTTTTAAAATCGGGGTGGGAAGGCGGTTTATGAGATAAGTTGCAATGAGTAAGCTTTCTCCCCAAAATTTTAAAGGCAAGTTTGCTTGGAATCTTAATGCGCGACCAACATTTAATAGGTATCTATATTTTCGCTCAACTACACCATTTTGTTGTGGTGTATATGAACATGAAGTTTGTAGTAAAATTCCAAGGATAGAAAGATATGGTTTTAAGGAGATAAATTCCATCCCATTATCACTTCGCATGCATTTAACTTGACAGTTAAATTGAGTATGGACAAACGCGATGAATGATTTTAATAACCTTTGTGTTTCAGACTTGAATTTCATAAGAAAAATCCAAGTAAAACGAGAGTAGTCATCCACAATGGTTAAGAAATAATGTGCCCCCAAGTGTGTTTCGATTTTGTGTGGACCCCAAATATCACAATGTATAAGCTCAAACATTTTAATACTTTGAATGGAGCTTATGGGAAAGGTTAACCTTGTTTGCTTCGCCAAAGGGCATACTTCGCATGAGTGATGTGAGTCATAGACAAATGATGGAATTAATTTTGATAAAAGCTGAGATGGTAGTTTTGATGGGTGTCCTAGTCGGTTGTGCCACACAGCAGCTGATTGCCCAGAAATTTGATAGGATCGTGATTCCGATTGTGGCATAAGATAGTATAGCCCTTTCACTCTGCTTCACCAGGCCAATCATCCTCTTCGTAGCTAGGTCCTGCAATATACAAAATGTTGGAAAGAAGTGAATGGAACAATTAAGTGCAGCTGTGAGTTTACTAACTGACAATAAATTCACATGAAATGAGGTGCACAAAGTACACCGTGAACATGTGTATCTTTGGTGATATGTGCAGAACCAGTTCTTGTTATTTTTGCATGAGAGCCATTTGGCCTTGTAACTTGAGAAGATATAGGAGCTGTGTCTTCATCAGAAACTGGTGGCTATGTGATTGGTTGCACCGCTGTCAATAATCCATTGTAAAAATTCAGCTAAATTTAGATTACCTGTATAGTTTGCAGAGATGACAAATTTTTCATTTAGAAAAGCTTTGATTTGTGCCAACTCTTCAGCCGTGAGTTGTAGAGGCTGATTAGAGGTCTGCCCAGAATTGTGTTTCAATGGTTCTGTTTCAGCCATATTTGCTGTGATTTTCTGGAGTCGATTGCGTGGCTGGATGTTCTTACCATGAAGGGCATGACCGATTGGAAATCCATTCAAATAAAAGCATTTGTCAACTGTATGTGTTGTTCCATCACAGTAGGTGCAGTGGAGTCGTTTCCTTGAAGGTTGAATGTTTGAGTTTGCAGACATCCAATTTCGAGAAAACTCCTGTCTTTGTGAACCAGAACCTGCTCTTTTCACGTTCATTGCGTGAACTTGTTCATTGCCTTTGTGTTCAACAAGTCCTCTTTGTTTTTCTTCCTCACATAGAAGTGCATATGCTTTCTTAACAGTAGGTAAAGGTTGCATAAGCATAATTTGACCCCTAATTGCAGAATAGCTTTCGTCTAATCCCATCAAAAATTGGCTTAATCTCATCTTTTCTTCATTATTTGATAATTGTTTCATTCCTCCACATGTGCATTGAATAACTAGGTTGCTCATCTTTAATTCATCCCACAAGGTTTTTATCTTTGTATAATACGTAAAGATTGAGTCTTGATTCTGCTGGAGTTCTACAATGGAGCGTTGAACTTGATAGTGATGGGAAAAATTACCTTGCAAGAATCGTTCTTGTAGATCCAACCAGATTTCCGAAGGAGTTTCAACATAAAGAACACTGTTGGCGATTTCTTGATTTAAAGAATTGAGAATCCAAGACAGCACCATATCATTGCATCGTTGCCATAGCATGAATTTGGGATCGGTTTCAACAGGTGTGGGTATGATTCCGTTGATGAAGCCTAATTTATTCTTTGCACTGAGACTGATTAGCATAGATCGTCTCCACATGGCATAGTTTGTTCCATCAAGAACCTTTGGTACAAGATTCATGCTTGGATGATCAGATGTGTGGATAAAAAGGGGATCAAATGGTTCTATGGTTAAAGTCTGTGTGTTTTGAAGAGTGGAATTGGGGGTTGTGTTTTGATTAATGCTGTTTGAATTAGCATTGTTCTCCATTGGAGTTTTTGTGGAAGCTTTGTTTAATGAGTATGCTCTGATACCATGAAAAACGGAATGACAGTGTAGAGAGAGTTTTGACAAAAGATAATTGTTATGCTGTATTTTTTAATCATAAGAGTATTACAAGGCTATTTATACATTCTGTTTTGCAGTAATTAAAAGAAACATAGTCCTATTTAAACGTGGACTCTTTATATTTCCTAATTTGTACAGAGGAGAGTTTGTGACTGGTTTTTCTTCTTCTGCAGTAGGTGATCTTTTCAACACTGTCCGGACAAAATATTTGCTTCGAGTTGCAGAAAGAGTTGGGCTGGTGGCCGAGAAAGAAACAATCGGCACCTCTGCTTTTCCTCCAAGCTCTATTACAAACTTAGCTTGCGATGACGTTTGAGGCCCTATCATAGCATGCACTTGTTCATTCTTCATTAAATCCAGCACTGAATTTTAGAACACTATGACTGAATCAGATACAAGGAAGTAAAACAAAAAAATAGAAATAAAGATAAGATATTTTTATCTCTAAAATACGAATCACAATTTTCCCAGTCAAAACAATAAAAATCTTTATACGTTCCTCATATTAATCAGTGCTTCTGTCACCATAAGCCAAAACTAAAACAGATTCTAATCAATTAAGATCAGATGATGCCGATTTCTCTATCACTAATTATGAATATATATACACTCCATCGCTAATCTAGCCTTGACTGGTGCATAGCATTAATGAACTCCCTGCTAACTGGGGCTCTCTTAGCCCAGCTACAGGATCATGTAGCCACTGTACAATTCTGCCATGTTAATCGGAAGAATTCAGCAGTGTGCCCGTGTTCTTGGTTTTGTTTTCTGGTTTGGCCACTGTTACTTTTCTGCCTCAAATAGATGCAACTAGTTCGAGATTGGAAGCTGTGATATACACCGTCGCTTCGGAATTGAGTAAAGCAGAAGTTATATAGATAAGGATCCAATAATTTGTTCAGTGGCAATAGTAATGAAAAAGAAAATACGATCTGAAAGTAGTAGAGGATCAAACAGCCGACCCTTTCACAAACGGCATCAAAAGTTTATCTTGACTTTTGACTCGGTAAAACCACATGTCGGTAACAGGAGATTAGGCTGGGAGTTTGAAAATGTTTTACGATAATCCATCACTTCAACCAGAAAGAACAAGCAAGCAAAGATTCACAAGGGACTTGCATGAAATAAATACACTTGGAGATGAGATTTTGTAGAAACGAAATATAAAAGCCTTTTTTTTTGCGCAATTCACTTTTTCACAAAAAAACTCATTTAAACATGGAGCAAAATTCGCAGCTATCATGTACTTCACAAAAGCTAAACCTCCTGTCTAACTTGCGAAAATTATGAGAGTTTACACAAATACCTGAAGAAGTTGCAGCAACGACATCACGGCTGGAATCCCTAGTGAAAAGAGCGAGTCTCGTTTTAAAATCAGCATTAACAGCATAGAAATCGGAGACTGCCATGGATATGCAGCTCTCTGCAATTTCTCCAACTGTAGAGTTCAAATCAAGAACTACTCCTACTGGTATAATCTCCATTGCCATGATCACCATTTGCTTGCACCAGAGATTAACCAAGAGAAAGGTGATAAAAGGCAAGGTGAATTTCTCATTTGGCATTGCCATTTTTTCAAAACAAAACGTATGTATATAAAACAGGAATCATATGCAGTTCTACGGCAGGAGACCAAGCACAGGGCTAGGCTAGAATATATTTGTTCGTTTCTGATTTGAATTAGATATAAGAATTCATACTTCGAGAGTAATTAGGTCTTTTGACCATGTTTTCCAAGAGAAAAACAAAACACCCCCTAATTGTTATTTAAAGTTTGTTTATTCTAAGAATAAATAAGTTATTTTATCGCACATTTTTATATGAAATTTTTTTTCTTACATCCTTATAATTTATAACTTTTAAGAACACTGAAATCACTTTACATGACAAATTAAAATAAAATATCTTTATTATCCTCGGTTAATTTTAAAATATCAAAATGTTTATATTACAAAGATAATTCTACCCTTAATCATTAGCCTATAATTTGTCTAAAGGGCATACTAATAAAAAAAAATTAGTCATGCACACAGTGCATCGTGCATAGAAAAACAATATTTTTATCATCCCTTATAGTTTTTTGTAACTTACCATCCCTTTAGTTTTTGGGTAACAAGCACTCAATGAGTTTATATTAATTTTAATTATTTTTTTTAAATGTTTGTATCGATACTAAAAATACCTTTTGTTTTTAATGAATTGATGAAAACTGAATGTTAAAATGATCGATTTATCAATTTTTTTTTATAATAAATAAAGAAATTAAAGGGAGCTCCTATAGCGGACAAAATGACAAATGATTCCTAATTTTAGGGTGTAACAATGTGTTTTTGAAAAAATAAAGTGTGAATAACACCTTGACCAAGCAAACACCATGCCATAGACTTGCAAGGGTAATTATGTAATTTAGTGGTCCATGTAGACATTAAATAATTAATAATTTTCTTAAGGCATAAAAAAGAGAGCCATATTCTAATTTATTTTTATAAGCCATTAATTATTTTATTAGAAACACCAGCTCAGGAAGGAAACTACAAAGAGTTGGAGAATACGTAGAAAACATTGAATGAATAAAAATAGTTAGAAGTCAACTATCGTGAGTTAGACATACTTGTTAAGCAGTGCGTGCGAGACACGCATCAAATCTGAAACGATGGTCACCAGGGTTCATGGCATATCCTCTTTATTTATTATTTTAAATTAATTGTTTTTATTATTTTTAGATATTTTCATTTTTTTTTCAATAAAATTATTATTTTAATATATTTTTAAATAAAAAAATATCAATACACTCCAACACAGGTGAATAAAATATTCTCTAGTTAACCCGAAGGTTTGGTATGGTGGGGCACACGAGGATGATGGTAGTTTTTGGTAAAAAGGATGATGGTAGTTGAATGTTCATGCTTATATAAATTTATGCGGAAGTCTTTGCCTCCCAAACTCCAATGAAAGAAACGTTATGCTTGACTTTTCAAAAGTCAACTTTTTCCTCGTGATCGGGTTTATATATAAAACTAGACAATGCTCCCGCGCTTCGCCGCGGGTGGCATAATATTTTTTTCAATGTAAAAAATATTAATTGTGTGTATTTTTTATTATAATATAAATTTAGCTAAAATAATAAATTTGTGCAGAATTCATGTCAAGTGCAAGTTTTTTATAAAATATATGAATTTAAAATCGATATAAATTTATCTGTTTAGTAGTTTCAAACGAAATAACCAGCATAAATTTATCATCATCATTAAAAAAGCAAGAAAACTCGGATATCTGAATTATTAAGTTCACTATATTAAGATTAGTTCATTTTATAATTCAATTTAAATCAAACAAAAATAAAATATAAATTGTGAAAATACCTACAATAATCAAATAAAAAAAATAAGTTGTTAATTTTCTATCAACAAAAAGACGAAAACATAGATTGAAAATTCATCCTGACATTATTGCCATTATCATTGCTATTAAAGCTAAAATTATTGCTAACATTACTTCCAAAACAATTAAAATAATTAAATTTCCATGAAAAAATTTAAAAAAAAAAGCAAAAGATTTTTTATAAAAAAACAATAACTAAAATTATCATTATTATTGCATAAATAATAAAATCATATAATCTAAAGAACAAATAAAGAAACAGAAAACAAAAAAAACGAATAAAGGGAAAAATAGAGTAATATTACTTTTAAAATGATCACCGGTATAAATTAAAATTTCAGGAAAATCTTTATAAAAAATAAAAAAGATTTTTATTAAAAAATAATTACTAAAATTATCATTATTATTGGTTCGGAGATTAGTGAACAAAAAAACGTATAAGGAAAAAAAATAAAAAACAATAATAAATTGGTTCGGAGATTAGTCATGGTGTGTCCACGCTGGCCTGGATACCCCGATTATCAAAAAACAGATTTGGTCCGAGGAGTAGTGGTGGTGCACTTGAGCTGCCCCGGAGATCGTGGTTATAAAAAAAATATATAAGTGAAAAAAATATATAAGTGAAAAAAAGAGTTTAAGCTGGCTGAGAGACCATGGTTACAAAAAAATATATAAGTGAAGGAAAACAAAAAAAAAGTATAAGCGTGAAAGCACTGTAGCAATCCATATTGTTTTTTAAAAAATTGGGCCCAAGAATTAGTCGTGGTGTGCCTAAGCTGGTCAGAGATCCCGGTTATAAAAAAATATATAAGTGAATAAAAAAAAATAAAAAAAAAGAAAAAAAATATGGGTCCGGGGATTGTCGTGGTATGCATAAGTAAGTCTGGACACCCTTGGTTATCAAAAAAATTTGGATATAGAGATTAATCGTGGTGCATTTAAGCGAGCTCGGACACCCCGATTATTAAAAAACAAAAAACCAAAAAAAATATATAAGTAGAAAATATATATATATATATATATATATATATATATATATATATATATATATATAATAATAATAATAATAATAATAATAATAAGAAAAAACGAAAAAATAATAACTAAAAAATATAAAAAAAGGCAAAAAAAAAAAGCAAAAAACGGAGGGAAAAAAAGAAGAAAAAGAATAATTAGAAAAAAAAGAAAAAAAAAAAAAAATATTAAGTTAAAAAATACAAAAAAAAGGGCAAAAAAAAGCAAAAACGGAGGGGAAAAAAAAGAAGAAAAAAGAATAATTAGAAAAAAAAAGAAAAAAAAAGAAGAGACGAAAAAAAAAGCAAATTTGGATATAGAAATTAATCGTGGATGCATTTAAAGTGAGCTCGGACACCCGATTATTAAAAAAACAAAAAAACCAAAAAAAATATATAAGTAGAAATATATATATATATATATATATATATATATATATATATATAAATATATAATAAGTAAAAAAATAAAAAAGAAAAAAATAATAAGTAAAAAATATAAAAAAAAGGCAAAAAAAAGCAAAAACGGAGGGAAAAAAAGAAGAAAAAGAATAATTAGAAAAAAAAAGAAAAAAAAAAAAAAAAAAATATTAAGTAAAAAATACAAAAAAAAAAGGCAAAAAAAAGAAGCAAAAACGGAGGGAAAAAAAGAAGAAAAAGAATAATTAGAAAAAAAAAAGATGAGATGAAAAAAAAAGCAAAATCATCGCATGAATCCACGATGCTGATCTATGTGTACATGATGCACTGATGCATGAGTGCACTTGTACAGATAAATGTGGGTCGCCTTTTATTGTTTAGTTAATTGAGGAGTTGGAGACTGATAAGGTGGTGTTTGGGAGTGCTTTTAGAAAGTATTTATAAAAAAAATGAATTTTTTTTATTTTTTATTTTAAATTAAATTTTTTTTGATGTTTTTAGATTATTTTGATATGCTGATATCAAAAAATAATTTTTAAAACATAAAAAAAATTATTTTGATGTATTTTTAAACAAAAAACACTTTCAAAAGCAACTGCAGCCACATTCTCAAATATTTACCTGCTTTGTTTTATATTTTAAAACTGCTTTTGAAAAAAAAATTATTATTTTTTAAAGTGTTTTCAAATTATTTTAATATGCTTATATTAAAAAATATTTTAAAATAAAAATTATTTAAAAAAAACATTCACTACTATAATATCAAACAAGTTTTGAGTCTTCTTTTGAGATTAGTAACAGAAGTAATTGTTGAATTCAAGTTTAATTTTTTACATTTTGATATTTTATATATAAATAACTCACAATTATAAACAGTAATTGTATTTGCAATTTCCACGCACATCCTAACCTGAGATGAACAGATAGTTGAAACCATAACTCAGCCACTGGAACCTGCTCATGCTTCCTCTCCTTGTACCACAAGCCTTAAATTATCGGGAAGCCACTCGCAGCTTCTCAAAATATAAGACCTACTTGTTTAAAACTCGTCATGAAAGGTTTGAGATTTGCATGATAGATATTAAAGTTCAAGTTAAAGTATGTGTATCTTATAAAAATTTAAAATAGTCGAGTTTTTATTTATTTAATATTGACCAATAAAAAGTATCGAATTGAAATGAGATTTTCTCAAATAAAAATATGTTGTTTAGGCCAATAATTCCATCATTATTCTTTTTCTTTTTTGGATTTCTAGTTTAATTTCTAATTTTTCCTTTTTGATTTATCATTCTAATTTTGTACCTTGTATATAAAAATTATTTTTTGTATTTAAGGCGTTATAAACAAACTACTACTCATTAATAAAATATGAATTAGAGTTTTTGTTGTTGAGACCTGTACCATTTCCTATATTTAATAATTATTTCTAATTACATTTCAAAAATATTTTTTTAAAAAAATTATTTTATTTTATTTTAAATTAAAAATTGATGTTTATCAGATTCTTACGTCATAATCCTTGGATAGATGCCCCATGCATCCACGCAAGTAACAAAAACTGGGCACTCTTCATAGTTAAAGGCTTGAAGCAAACCGCCTTACCTTTCCATCCTCTTCTTTTTTTTACATTTAATTAACATCTTTTCTTCTTAACTATACACACAGAGCAACATTTTTATAATTACAATAAATAAAATAAAATAAAATAAAATAATAAAATTAATCTAGTAATCAAGGAGAATATTATTGAAGACAATTTAATAACAATAAGACCATAGTTTAAGACGATCTCATAGCAATACGACCTTTATTAAAACATATTAAGAGTAAGAAATACATCCATTTGTATTTCATAACAATATCTTTTTTAATTGATTTTTTTCTTTTTTTCTTATTCACAATATTATAGATATATATAAAACGTGTTGCATTTTTACTATCTATGTTTCTTACTATTCACACAGACATAATTTACTGTGAATTTGAACAGTAACATTACACAGACTATTCGAACAGTAAAATTATTATTTTATCCCTAGAGCCGAAAATTTTTTTAACCCTGGTGATATTTTTGAATTTTTTTCAGGGTATAAGGATGGTATTTCTAAATTCTTTTACACAATAAAACTACAAAACTAGCTCCCCATAAATGACAAAAAAATACACCTAGAACCGGGGGTATTGAAGTACTTTCAGCCCCGGTTTTTTCATAGATATTACGGGTCCACAGGTGTATGGGTATTTGACCAATTTTTTTATTGTTTTTTCGGAACACTGCAGGCATGTAGGGACACACCTATTGTATCTCGCCCGCACGCGTCTTTCGGGAGGCGCATACGACATCTTCAGGCGATGGAAACTGGTCTTCCGACGTGTCACCTAGTGCGCTGACATGTCATCTGCCTCCCGGCACGAGGCGTGGCCGATGAATGTGACTATGTAATCGTCGATGGACAATGCCCCTCTCCCTTTCTCTCCCGATGCCGGAAAGTACGATGCAATCCTTCATATTTGTAGTAATTTCATTTCAGTCCCACTGATATTTTGATTTCATTTGCTTAATGATTTTTCAATGGAAATTTCGATTATCTTCAATCATGCCCTTCAATTGAAAATAATTATATATGGTATGTTTCATTTCAGTCCTTCATCTTTTGATTTTTGGTTTGCTTTTTTTATTCCTTTAATAGTTTTTGTATGCAAGTTTGAATTTGTTCTGATTTTGTCCTCCAATTGAAAATTGGTCACATATGCTACTTTTTCATTTTGGTCTTTATTCTTTTAATTTTTTAAACAATTACACTGTATTGATTTTTTAAAATCCCTTTATTGTTTTTACAAACCCAAAATTTTGATTTGTTTCTTTTTTATCTTTCAATTGGAATTAATTATATATTTTGTTTTTCATTTTGGCACATATTCTCTTAATTTTTTTGGTATTAATTCCTTTGGTATTTTGGTCTTTTTTGGATAGTGTTTACTTTTTTATCCATGTTTATGCATTTGATGCTTTTAGTTTTTATTTTAATTTTTTGTCGTTTTATTTTTATTCGGTGCTATTATGAAATTTCAATTTATGTTGATTACACTGTATGTTTTTTTCTTTAAAAAAAATCTCTATTGTTTTTCAGTCTCAAAGTTTTGATTTGTTGTAATTTTATCATTCAATTGAAATTAATTATATATTTTATTTTTCATTT
This sequence comes from Salix viminalis, assembly GCA_029228465.1. NCBI lineage: Eukaryota > Viridiplantae > Streptophyta > Magnoliopsida > Malpighiales > Salicaceae > Salix > Salix viminalis. The sequence continues at coordinate 3,227,210 of CM055443.1, forward strand.
GGCACTTATTCTTTTAATTTTTTATCTAGTATTGATTTCTTTCTTTTTGTCAGTCCTTCTTGGACAGTGTTTATTTTTTGTCCGTATTTATTCATTTATGCTTTTAGATTTTTTTTTATTTTTTGTCATTTCATTATTTTCTAGCTTTTATTTTTACGATTTTGTTTTGAAAATGAGCTATAGCCAATTCAATAGCATATCTGGGATCAGATGAATGGCTAGAAGATTACAATATGTCATTAGTCATGGTTAGAGAATTTTGGTTATTATATTATATACTAAAAGAGGTCTTGGTTTGGTTACTGTAGCTTGTGAGACAAATCACTGTGGATTACAATAGTGTTGCTTAGTTTTCGATTTGGTTTGCTGAAATTTCTGTTGTTTTATTATTTTTTCACAGTATAAGATAAGAAGAAGTGTAAGAGTTTGTTTCCTTATCCGGAGGTCATGGGTTCAATCCCGTGATTATGCTCTTCTTTTTTTTTTTTTTTTTTCCTCTAGATCCTTTTTTTATCTTGATTTATAATTTTTTTCCTCATTTATATATTTTTTTTCCTTGTTCTTTCTTTTGGTTGTTTTTATATTAGTTTTTTTTATTTTTATTTTCACATCAAATGATTTTTTTAGCTAATTATTTTTTTTTATTTTTTGTTTGCTCTTTTGTTAAAGTTATTGACTTTTTTTTTCTTTGATTGAATTTTTCCCCCATTATTAACGTAGTAATAATAATAATTTTAGTTTTTTTTCTTGCTTCTTGTTAATATTTTTAATTTTTTTTCTCGTGGTAATTTAATAATTTTTATTTTTTTAGCAGTGATAATAATGATATTTTTAGATGTTAAGGCTTCGATGTTCCTGTTCTTATAATAAGATATGTTGATGTGTTTCATTATATCAAACCTTGCATGTATATATGTTATACTTTATTTGATTTTTTTCAATTTTTTCACTTAATTGAAATTGATAATATATTTGGTGTTCGTTTCGGCCCTTATACTTTTAATTTTTGATTTTATTTGATTTAATTTTTTATAGTTCTTAAATAGTTCCTATTTTTGTCCATGTTTATATATATGTGCCTTTAGTTTTGGTTTTTAATTTTTATTATTTTTTCTTTTGTTAAGATAACATTTTTTTTCAAAAAGTTTGCTCTTAAATTTTATTTTATGTTTATAATCATTTGAAAATTGATATTTCTTTTTTTTTTCCTTTCTTTTTTCTTTTGGTTTTTTTTATTAGTTTTTTTCATGTCAGATGGTGTTTTTTAGCCAATAATATTTATTTATTTATTCTTTTTTTTGTTTGCTCTTTTGTTAAAGTTTTTGGGCATTTTTATTCTTTTATTGAATTTATTTTCCTATTATTCACGCAATAATAATAATAATTTTAGTTTTTTTCTTGCTTCCTCTTTTATTAATGTTTTCAAGTTTTTTTCTCCTCGGAATAATTTAATAATTTTAATTGTTTTAGTAATGATATTTTTAGATATTAAGCCTTCAATATTATTGTAGTTGTTATAATAGGGTGTGTTGATGTATTTTATTATATCAAACTTTACATGTATAAATGTTATATTTTATTTTTAAATTAACAAAATCTATTAATTATTTCAATTCCAACAATTATAAAAAATATTTGATTGGCCCGCAACGTAGTGCGTGCAATTAACTAGTAGTAACTAAAAAAAGAGTTGCGGGCAATTAACCCGTAGTAACTAAAAAAAGAGAGGATCTTGGTACTTCATTAGATACAAAGAGTTTTTATTCCTAATTAAGTAACATTACCATAAACATATCTTCAATCTGTAGTTTGTGAATGTAACATTACCATGCCCACTTAGCATTATCACTTCCCTAAAAACAAATGATGCAGTGCCTACGGTGTGTGGGGGGGTTCGGGGTTCGCAGCACCGCTCCCTGGGGCATGATTGTCGTGGTCTTGATCTTCAATGATGTCTCCAGATCCTTCAATGGAAGTACAGGGTGAAGCTCCAACTATTTCAACACTCGGTGCAGGGTGAACACTTGACCCAGCTCTATTAAGATGATGAGCTGATGGATCTTCCTTGTCAAAACGCTTTGCCAATTCAAGAATTCTCCTGTGAAAGGAACTTTCTTGATCCATGGTGGTCGAGCGAGGCCAATGAATGTAAAGGAACTTTGTGACATATATCGAAGTCGCGCATATGGAAGCAACTCCTGTGATGATGAAGAGGCCTCCGAAGCTGGGTAAACCAAGACCACCAGAGGTTTCCATGGAAGCTTCATCTAAGCAAGTGGTTTCCCTGCCAAAGTTCCTTCGTTCAATTTCTTCCATTTTATCTTTATCTTGTGTGACTTTCAAGATTGCCCTTGAAACATGAGAAACAAGTGGGGATTCGAGGGCGAATGCCTGTCATTAAAACAAAATCTTATCGTTTATGATTTATATTATTTTCTAACACATGAGAAACATCTGGAAATATATAATGTGTCAAAGAACGATCACACCTAAAAGCTTAAGTTGTTAGGTGCGACCCTATAATATGATTTATATTATTCTCTAACACACCTCCTCAAGTGCAAGCCTTTTAAACTTGAAACTTATACAGGCTCACACTACTTCATACTTGATTTTTATCAAATAGAATGAGGGTGAGTCAATAAGGCTCTGATACCATGTCAAGGAACCATCTCACCTAAAAATTTAAGGTGTTAGATGAAACCCTATAATATGATTTATATTATTCTCTAACATAACGTCCTTGCAAGAATTGAGCAGTTCAGCTCTTTGCTTAAAGAGCTAGCTAACGATTGCCAAACAAATATGCCATGAAAATATGCATGTGAGAGAGAAAGAGAGAGTGAGACTCACAAAGCCAAATCCATCGGTTTTGTAGGTTGGTCCTACCATTTGGAATTTGGAGCCATACTTTGCTAGAAAGAGCTTAACGTAGGGAATTTCATCAAAGATAGCAGCTACACCACCTTTTCGGATTCCAATAGACAATGCATGGTGATACTCTTCTGGAGTGTCATATTCCTTCAACAAGCTGGCATTGAAGTTCAATTCTCTTACGAGGAAGTCTTTCACAAATGAATCCTTCCGATGTCCCTACGAGGTAACCATTCTTTTTTTATCTCTTTGACATCAACAAATGTAGGTCGCAGCCGCTTCACTCGTCGACGATTGAGGCTAAGCTAGCGAGTGTAACTCGCGTGATATGATTAGAACCACAAATATCCATATGATCAACACAAATCTTGTCCAGTTATTCACCACCTTCTCCCCTGAAAATATAAACAAGTTTTGCTCTGTAATGACATGAACTTGCACTTGTCAGAAAATCAAGAAATGGAATAAATAGTGTAATTAAGTTGGAAGAGAGATTACTGTGTGCAAAGAAGAGGGTTGAAAAGGAGAACCATAACGTTGTGCCAAGTTGCTGCACTGGTTTTCCTCTGAACTCTTTGTTTTCACGGTGTTCGAGCACCCACACCACTAAGCCGGTGAAGATGAAAGCTATTCCAGTTGTTAACCAAAGCTCCAGGCTTAGTGGCTTCAAGAAAATCCACATGTTATCCCTCTCATCACGTTTTGTCAAAACTAACATTCTGATGCCTGATTCTGAATAAGGCAGCGTAAAATCAACATATAATGAGTGATTGGCAATGATTGTTACATCTCCCACCACAGCATCAAATCTCTGCAAGACAATTATTGAAGACAACTTCATCTTTCTCCAGAATTTTTCATTTTTTCATGCAGGAAAAAACTGAAGTAGCATAAAACCAACCTTTAGTTTGATTTGGTAAAGAAGCTCATTGTAAGTCCCAGCACTTTGCTTATTTTTGTTGACGAAGGGAATGAACTCATATGGAAGGGGGAATGGTAATGCTTGGACCACGGAGCGGAAAACATCTGGAGTGAAACCTGAAACAACTGGTTTATCATCTTAAGGATTCCATTCCACTTTGATAAACTCATTAAAACCAGTTTTCAGTGGAACCCCGATCCTCAACCTCTTTGGTTGCTGGGTTGTGTCTCCTGGCCAAATTGGCTCCTTCAGTTTGTTTTTGGAAGTTGAATATGATGTTCTACCTTTAGAATACAAGTTTCGTGAGAGTCCTCTCTCTGGAGTCCAATATCCAAGGACTCTTCTCGCTTTTCCGATCACATTGATTATCTCAAATGCTGAAGGTACCATTTCTCCACCAGCCTAAATGGAAGTCCCCACTTAGGCCTTGAAATCTTGTGCTTAATATGGAGCGTAGGAGTCTTGGCCCCATTTCAGATTTTCCCAGGCTAGCAATGTCATCTGTGCTTTCACTGGTATTCGGCTTTACGTATCCAGAATGCACAATACCAGCCTTTTCCACAGCCATTGCGATTGCCCAAACTGTATCATATGCCCACAAACCGAAAAGGTTCAATTCATTCATCTTGATTTGCGGCTTGCTTGTGGTGAAATTCTTTCGCCATCTTGATTTAAAGCTTTCGAGTTTCTTTGAAGCTGGTATATGTGGCCTTACACCCAACACACCTTGCATCGAATCCATGAGTTCATAACCTACAGGATCCAAGAGGGCGGATAATCCATCTGTCACGATCCATGCATATCCCTCGCTCATCATTCCTGCTTCCTTGGCAAGCAAGAACAGCCTAGACCCGAGGAGGGCTGACATGTGAACTAGAAATATACTCTTCTGCATCGCCTTCAGCTTATTGAGCTCCCTCATGATTTGAGTGTGGTTGAAATCCAGAGGAATTCTACTTCCATAAGGGACTCGAGTGTCGATCTCTTGAAAGGCATCTAGCAAAAATGGAACCAAACCATTTCCATATTCGGTGTCTTCATAGATTGGCACAATCTCCCGCCAACCATAAGCCTGGACAATGCTGGCTATTGCTTTCACTTGAGAAGAATCATTCTGAGCTGTCCGGACAAAATAGTTGCTTCGAGTTGCAGAAAGAGTTGGGCTGGTGGCTGAGAAAGAAACAATCGGCACCTCTGCTTTTCCTCCAAGCTCTATTACAAACTTAGCTTGCGATGACGTTTGAGGCCCTATGATAGCATGCACTTGTTCATTCTTCATTAAATCCAGCACTGAATTTTAGAAGACTATGACTGAATTAGATACAAGGGAGTAAAACAAAAAAATAAAAATAAAGATAAAGATATTCTATCTCTAAAATACGAATCACAATTTTCCCAGTCAAAACAATAAAAATCTTTATACGTTGCTCATATTAATCAGTGCTTCTGTCACCATTAGCCAACTAAAACAGATTCTAATCAATTAAGATCAGATGATGCCGATTTCTCTATCACTAATTATGAATATACACTCCATCGCTAATCTAGCCTTGACTGGTGCATAGCATTAATGAACCCCCTGCTACCTGGGTCTCTCAGCCCAGCTACAAGATCTTGTAGCCAGTGTAAAATTCTGCCATGTTAATCGGAAGAATTAAGCAGTGTGCCCGTGTTCGTGGTTTTGTTTTTTGGTTCGGCCACTGTGATATACTTTTCTGCCTCAAATAGATGTAGCTAGTTCAAGATTGGAAGCTGTGATATACACCGTGGCTTCGGAATTGAGTTTGAACCATCATGATTTCAGTTTCTAGTTGCAGGTTCCATTTCTAAAAGCTTTACAAGCACTTTGGGAGAGACAAATCAGAATTGCAGCAGAGAAGAGACAAATCAAGACCCTAACACATTCCAAAAATCCTGAGGGGACCAAAACAGAATTGCACAGGTAAGCAATTAAACCTTGGTACCAGTAGGACCACCAGTATAAGTTATAGCCCTTACATCTTAAACGAGCCTTATACAATACACAATTCAGTAGCATCTGAATCCCTTTTCATCAACCTCAAAAGATTTTGGACAAAGTAAAGCAGAAGTTATATAGATAAGGATCCGAGAATTTGATCAGTGGCAATATATAGTAAATGAAAAGGAAAATACCCGACCCTTTCACAAACAGCATCAAAAATTTGCTTGTTGATTTATTAATTTGATCTTGACTTTTGACTCGGTAAAACCACATGTCGGTAACAGGAGATTAGGCTGGGAGTTTGAAAATGTCTTACGATAATCCAGCACTTCAACCAGAAAGAACAAGCAAGCAAAGATTCACAAGGGACTTGCATGAAATAAATACACTTGGAGATGAGATTTTGTAGAAACGAAATATAAGTTGCGCAATTCACTTTTTCACAAAAAAACTCATTTAAACATGGAGCAAAATTCGCAGCTATCATGTACTTCACAAAATCTAAACCTCCTGTCTAACTTGCGAAAATTATGAGAGTTTACACAAATACCTGAAGAAGTTGCAGCAACGACATCCCTGCCGGAATCCCTCGTGAAAAGAGCGAGTCTCGTTTTAAAATCAGGATTAACAGCATAGAAATCGGAGACTGCCATGGATATGCAGCTCTCTGCAATTTCTCCAACTGTAGAGTTCAAATCAAGAACTACTCCTACTGGTATAATCTCCATTGCCATGATCACCATTTGCTTGCACCAGAGATTAACCAAGAGAAAGGTGATAAAACGCAAGGTGAATTTCTGCTTTGGCATTGCCATTTTTTCAAAACCAAAAAAAAATATAAAAAACAGGAATCAGATGCAGTTCTACGGCAGGAGACCGAGCACAGGCTAGGCTAGAATATATGTGTTCGTTTCTGCTTTGAAGTAGATATAAGAATTCATACTTCAAGAGTAACTAGGTCTTTTGACTGTTTTCCAGGAGAAAAACAAAACACCATAATTGTTATTTAAAGTTTGTTTATTCTAAGAATAAATAAGTTATTTTATCGTACATTTTTATATGAAAAATAAAAATATATATATCTTTATTATCCTCAGTTAATTTTAAAATATCAAAATGTTTATATTACAAATATAATTCTACCCTTAATCATTAGCCTGTAATTTGTCTAAAGGGCATAGTAATTAAAAAAAAATTCATGCACACAGTGCCTCGTGCATGGGAAAACAATACTTTTATCATCCCTTCTAGTTTTTTTAGCTTACCATCCCTTTTATTTTTATTTTTCTTGTAACAATCACTCAATTAGTTTATAAAAATTTTAATTAATTTTTTAAATGCTTTGTATTGATAATAAAAATACTTTTTGTTTCTAATGAATTGATGGAGACGGGATGTTAAGAATGATCGATTTATTAAAAAAAAATCATAATAAATAAATTAATTAAGGGGAGCTCCTATAGCTGATAAAATGACACATAATAAGTGACTATATGGAAGTGTGGTTGAATTTGTTTTTTAAAAGTATTTTTTTTGTTTAAAAATATATTAAAATAATATTATTTTTTTAAAATATCAGCACATGAAAATAATCTTAAAATACTAAAAAAAAAATTAATTTAAAATAATAATAATAAAAAATCATTTTTTTTAAAATCACTTTTAAAAAAGCAATATTAAATATTTTATCTTTGAAGCCCCCCCTCGCCCAGTTTTTCAACAGAAATTTTAACACCTCCATATAAAAAAAGTTGAGGTTTATTTAGTAATTTTCACATGTCGTTTTTTACTCTCTTTTTCTTCAGGTCTGTATAAACTATAAAGGAAGAGTTTTGTGTTTGGATTATTTTTGGCCTTTCTTTTCTTCATTCAATGGAGTGGATAACAACTTGACCAAGTAAACACCAAGTGCCATAGACTCGCAAGGGTAGTTATGTAATTTAGTGGTCCATGTATACATAAAAACCAATAATAAGTTTTTTTAAGGCATAAAAAGAGAGAGTCATATTCTAATTTATTTTTTATAAGCCATTAATTATTTTATTAGAAACACCACCTCACGGGAAGGAAACTACCGTGAATTTTCGAGAGCTCAACTATCGTGAGTTAGACATACTTGTAATGCGGCGCGTAGGAGACACGCATCAAATCTGAAACGATGGTCACCGGGATTCATGGCAGATCCAATATAGGATCTGATTGATTACTGTCATGTTAATTGCCTTTCAAAAACTATTTTAAAAAATTTGAAAAAAAAATATATATATTTATTTTTTTATTTTAAATTAAAAAAATAGTATTTTCAGATTATTTTTATGTGTTGATATTAAAAATAAATTTTTAAAGAATAAAAAATAAAAAATATTATTTTATATATTTTTAAACAAAAAATATTTTTAAAAATAATTTCAACTACATTTACAAACATAACTATCTATCAGCCCGAAGGTGGGGGCACGCGAGGATGATGGTAGTTGAATGTTCATGCTCATTTAAATTTACGCGGAAGTCTTTGGGTCCCAAAACTCCAAGAAAAGAAGAGTAAGAGTTCAAGAAACGTTTCGCTTGACTTCCAAAATTCAACTTTTTCTTCGTCATACTCTACGAAAATCCGGGTTATATATATATATATATATATATATATATATATGCTATATATACTAGCTAATGCCCATGTGTCATAATGCGAGGCATCATATTTTTTTCTCAACATAAAAAAAATATTAATTATGTATGAAAATTTTTTATTATAATATAAATTTAATCAAAAAACTAATAAAATTTGTGCATAAGTTTCTTATGAAATGCAAGTTTTCTATAAAATATATGGATTTTAAATTGATATAAATTTATTAATTTAATAGGTTTTAACAAAATAACCAACATAAAATTATTATAATCATTGAAAAAGATAGAAAATTCAGATATTTGAATTATTGAATTCATTGTATTAAGATTAGTTCATTTTATAATTCAATTTAAATCACATTTAAAAATAAAATATAAATAATGAAAAGACATGTAATAATCAAATAACAAATCAGTAGTTAATTTTCTATCTACAAAAAGACGAAAACATAAATTAAAAATTCATCCCTACGTTACTGTCATTTTCATTACTATAACAGTTAAAATTATTATCAACATTATTTACCAACAATTAAAATCATTAAATTACTCCAAAAAATAAAAAAATCAAAATATTTTAACAAAAAAACAATAAAAAATAACCACTAAAATTATCATTATTATTGCGCAAACAATAAAATCACAAAATTATATGATCCGAAAAACAAATAAAATAACAGAAAACACAAAAAAAAGAAAGAAAGGGAAACAATTAGCAATATTAATTTTAAAATTATCACCAACATAAATTAAAATTTCAGAATGGAATCTAATTAAAATAAAACTCCGACAAAAAATGAATCAAAAAAAATAATAATCTAAACGCATAAATGAATAAATACGAACAAAATATAAACATTGTCCAAACATTGTATTTTTTAATGTTTTTATATCACTTTCATGTGCTAATGTTAAAAATGATTTAAAAAAAACAATTATCATTTTAATATATTTTTAAACTTTTTTTTTTAAAAAAAAAATCACATTTCCAAATAAATACGGACAGGAAATAAATATTGTCCAAATATTGTATTTTTTTTTATGTTTTTAGATCATTTTCATGTGATGATGTTAAAAATAGTTTTAAAAAAAACAATTATTATTTTAATATATTTCTAAATAAAAAATGTTTTTTATTAAAAAAAAATTAACCACATTTTCAAGCAAAATAAAAATGCATGGAGAGTGGGACTTGAACCCACGCCCTTTCAAACACCTGATCAACCCGGCTACCCAGCATCCCTGTCATTGATTACGCTATTTTATATTAATAATAAGTATTATTTGGATTCGCACAAAATATGTGAAGAGTGGGATTCGAACCCAAGACCTTTCTGAAGTCTGCCTTAATCTCGCATCTTGGACCAACTTGGCTGCATCAACACCTTGGTCATCATTCATGATAATATATATTAATAGTAATAGTTACTGTGGATTAGCACAGTAAAACCAGGACGCGTTTTATATTTTAGTTAATATATATATATATATATATATATATATATACTAGCCAATGCCCATGTGTCCCATTGCAGGCGGAACCATATTTTTTTTAATGCAAAAAAATATTAATTATATGAGAATTTTATTATAATATAAATTTAGTAAAAATAATAAATTTATACAGAATTTTTGTCAAGTGCAAATTTTCTAGAAAATATATAAATTTTAAATCAATATAAATTTATATGTTTAGTAGGTTTTAATGAAATAATCAACATAAAATTATCATTATCATTAAAAAGCAAAAAGTTTTGGATATCTGAATTATTGAATTCACTGTATTAAAATTAGTTCATTTTATAATTCAATTTAAATCAACACAAAAACAAAATATAAATTATAAAAATACCTACAATAATCAAATAACAAAAATAAGTAGTTCATTTTTTATCAACATAAATTGAAAATTCATCCCTACATTACGTCATTATCATTGCTATAATAGTTAAAATTATTATCAACATTATTGCTCCAAATAATTAAAATCATTAAATTGTCCTGAAAAACTAAAAAAAAAAAAGCAAAACATTTTTTTTACAAAAAATCAATAAAAAATATAATCACTAAAATTATCATTATTATTGCGCAAATAATAAAATCATAAAAATTCATCTGATCCAAAGAACAAATAAAAATAACAAAAAACACAAAACACAAAAAGATGAACAAAGGGAAAAAAAAGGAGCAATATTAATTTCATAATGATCACCAACATAAATTAAAATTTCAGGATTGAACCGATTAAAAACAAAAAACCCCTAATAAAAAAAGGACAAAATTTAAAATAAAAATAAAAACTAAAAGCATAGATGCATAAATACGGATAAAAAATAAACATTGTCTAAGAATGACAAAAAGAAAAGCAAAGGAATTAATATTAAATAAAAAATTCAATAATAAGGAACAAAATGAAAAATAAAATATATAATTAATTCCAATCGAAGGATAAAATTAAAACAAATAAAAATCTTGGGACCAAAACTAATAAAGGTATTTTAAAAAAAATTACAGTGTAATTTTGTTAAAAAAATAAAAGAATAAGGGTTGAAATGAATAGTAATATATATGATCAATTTCAATTGGAGGACACAATCAAAACAAATTAAAACAATACACACACACACACACACACACACAATCAAAACAAATTAAAACAATACACACACACACACACCAATCTAAGGATAAAATTGAAACAAATAATAGCATTTTTAAAGGTAATTGTTGTTTAATTTTGTTAAAAAAATTAAAAGAATGAGGATTGAAATAAAAAGTAGCATATATGACCAATTTCAATTGGAGGATAAAATTAAAAGAAATGAAAACCTGCGTACCAAAAAATTAAAGGAACCAAAAAGAAATCAAGAATCAAAAGAATAACGAACTAAAATGAAAATCCAGCATTTATAATCAGTTTTAATTGAAGGGTTCAATTGAAAACAATCAAACTTTCAATTGAAGAAATCAAGAATAAAAATAGAAATCAAAACCTCAAGGACTAAAATAAACAAACTACACCATGATGACTTAGACGTAAGCAGCAGAGAGAAAAAGATTAAAAAATCTAGAAACCATTCGCGATTGATGGGGAACACACGCGGACACATCGACAGTGGGACGAGAGGATAGGATGGGTGAACCGGGGAGTCAATGACGAAAGTGCAGTGTTGATCGCCTCTAGACCACGTGCAGCGCCGTTCTATAGGCAGCGTCTGCATGGAAACATCTGCGACGCTGTCCCGAACGACATCGCTCAGTAGTGTTTCAGAAAAAAATATTTTTTTTAAAAAAAATGTTCAATTACGCTTACACCCCTACACCCAATTAGAATTACGAAACAACCGACGCAGTAAATACCACGCTACCTCCGCTACAGTGTTCTATTTTATCTTTTTTGGGGGTTATTTCAATAGATTTACTGTGTAAAATATTGGAAAAACTGAGAACACCCCCGGTCCCGAGGGATAATATTTTGTTGTTTTAGGGGGTTATTTTTGTAGTTTTATTGTGTAACAAATCCGATAATACCATCTATATCCCCTGGAAAATTCAAAAATATTCCCGGTCCCGGGGGCTAAAAATTTTTGGTCTTGAGGGTAAAATGGTAATTTCATTGTAGCAATCCACACTGAATTGTGTCTAGATGAACAATAATGAAATGAACAGTAAATCACCCATGACGTTTATATTTTAGTTAATATAATATTGATTGATATCTGGTTTATTTTTATATTTTAAAAAGTGTTTTTAAAAAAGAATATTATTATTTTTAAATTATTTGTTGAAGTGTTTTTAAATTGTTTTGATATGTGAATGTTAAAAAATATGTTAATGTATTTTGAAATACAAAACATTTTAAGAAACAATTATCACCACAATATCAAACAAGTTTTGAATCTTCTTTTGACATTAATAATTAAAATAATTGTTGACTTGAAGTTTAAATTATTTTTTACATTAGCCAATACCACTGCTAAGCAGTCTAGTTCCAACGTAACATGAGGATACCTAACATCCATAGCCATAACTATCCAAGGTGATGAATGCCTTCAAATTTATAGTGCACAATGCATAATTTTACGTTAAAATTGGTTTTGACCTGATGTTGTTTGGGCGTCCCAGAAAGGTATGGGGTGGGTTGCAAAAAAAATGATATATATATTGCAGTTATCGATTTTGAGTCAAGATATATGTATTTTATAAGAGTTTTTGATAATTAAGATTTTACTTGTTTAATTCGAGACTCGTAAAGAGTATCTAAAACAAATGAAAGTTTTCTTGAATCCAAAAAAGAAAAAAAAAGGTTGTTTGGGCCAATAATTCCATTATTATTCTTATTCTTTTTGGATTTCTAGTTTAATTTCTAATTTTACCTTTTTGATTTATCATTCTAATTTTGTAACTTGTATATATTATTTTTGTATTTAAGGCATTATAAAGAAACTACTAAATAATAGTTAGAGATTTATGTTGTTGAGATCTGTTGGCAAATTATCTTTTTCGGGGTGTTTGACATTGCATTTCATAAGTATTTTTTTACTTTAAATTAAAAAAAATAATATTTTAAATTATTTTCATGTATTAATATCAAAAATAATATTTAAAAAATAATTTTAAAAAAATATTATTTTAATATATTTTTAAATAAAAAATATTTTTAAAAAAAACTGCATCTATACTTCCCATCAAGTTAATTGGAGATGCCAGCGACCATTTACTATATTTAGCCTGGGCGACCTTATCAGATTCTTACGTCATAATCCTTGGATAGATGCCCCATGTATCCACGCAAGTAACAAAAACTGGGCACGCTCTCATAGTTGAACTGTTGAAGGCTTGAAGCAAACCGCCTTACCTTTCCATCCTCTCTTTTTTTTACATTTATTAACATCTTTTCTTCTTAATTTTACACACCGAGCAACATTTTTATAATTAAAATAAATAAAATAAAATAATAAATATTAATCTTGTAATCAAGGAGAATATTATTGAAGACCAATTTAATAACAATAAGACCATAGTTCAAGATGATTTCACAGCAATACAACCTTTATTAAAACATATTAAGAGTAAGAAATACAACCATTTGTATTTCATACCAATATCTTTTTTAATTGATTTTTTTTCTTTTTTCTTATTCCCAATATATATAAAAACAAAATCGACAAAATCATTAACTTGCAAAATATTTTAAAAAATAAAGGGAGTTAGTTATATAGTTACCAAAACCTGAAAGACTATAACTTAGTTTTATTAAACTATAGGGACTAAAGTGATCAACTTACGCTGTCGTTTTGTCCTCCAGCTCTATGGAATAAACCCAATCGTACCAAACTGCTCCTCTCTCGTAAACTCTCTCGCTCGCTCGCTTCTCTAAAGGCCGTCTGGTTTAGGGTTTAACGTCTCTACAATTACACTAGTCTGTGCCCCAAAACCCTCGAGAGCTTCTCAGCCATGACGAGCACCAAAGTGCAGCGTATTATGACCCAACCCATTGTACGTCTAGTTACTTACTCCTTATTTTTGTTCTAGGGTTTTTGATAGTTTCTCTGCTTACTGATATTACCTTTTCCTTGTGAATTTCTGCTACTTCAGAACTTGATTTTCAGGTTTCTTCAAAGTGTAAGTCACTGTTTGCCTCTGTCACTGGTTTTCTCTTCTCGGCCTGCTTAATTTTTGTTGCTGTTTGTTAATGGGTTGTTGAGTCTTAAATCTATTTTTTTCTTTTCTATCTCGTGGATGCAGAAAGCTCGCATTCAGTTTTGGCTTTTCGAGCAGAAGGATTTGAGGATTGAAGGTCGAATCATTGTAAGTTTTGAATTGAACAAATAGAAAGTTTATTTGGGCTTGATTTGTTTTATAGATGACGCGCTGTTCTGTGGGAAAATGCATATATGCTTGTGTGTTCGTCCTTCTGCTTGGTATTTTTATTGTAAAGTTGCTACTGGCCCCTCATGAGGCTGTTTGTGGTTTTTGACTGCTCAGGGAAGCAGCTTATGTGTTCATGTGCTGGTACATGAAATTTTATTTGAATTGAATGTGAATAGCTTTTATGATTATTGGTAAAAATGAGTGGATAAAATTTTATAGGTTACATGAATAGAAAATTTACATTCTCAACTCAGTTGTGCTTATTTTATTTGACATCCTGTGTAGTCTGCGTTATCTCAATCTTATAGGATTTATGAATCTTCATAATTGATACTTAACTATCATAAAATGTTATATTCATAGTTACACTTTTTGAATTATTTCTTCTTGATTATGTAGATAATATTGTCTTCAATCTCCTCTTTTGGCATGTTGGGATCTAGGCATTTATAAGGCAAATTGAATCACTGATGCACCTAATTTAATAAGTAACAATACTATTGTTGATTAAGGTGTTGAGACAGTTGTGGCACATATATACCTCCCTTACTGTTGCTTAACTTGAAACACTTGAGTTCAAAGGAGCTCCCAACTTCTGGTTTATTCCAATTATGGTTTTGCCAATATGAACAAATTGTCAACAAACACCATGCTTCATTGGTTATCTTTTTGAAATGCCTGGTTGAGTGGCTTATGCTTTACAAAAAAATCACGATGGCAAGGCAAAGCATTGATAGGACATTTGCATTAGGGCTGACATCAAAAAGGTTCCTAGACTGAACAATTTTTAGTCGTCACAGTTGCATATTTCTCTTAATACTCATCTATTACCCAACTTATATATGGACCAGATTCTTTTATTCTCCAACACCCACTCTATGTATTATCCCATAACCTATATGCATATCAAATGAAAACATTTTTTCCCCATCTCCTGCACCATTCCCACACATCCATGAAGAAACTGTTTAGAGACCGACACTCTTTATTTGACTATAGAAAAGAATTTGGATGAAATCAGTGATATTTATGGGGTCTTGCATGGTGATAGGAGAGCCAAATTTGGTAGCATGATCATTTGGTTGAATTTCATATATACTCTGGATGACATTGTGCCACATTGCATTAGGTCTAGATGTAAGGGCAACGACCTTATTTCCTTCAAACAAATGTTCTTCTAAGTTAGTTGTTGCATGACAAAACAACTATCAAGGAACCAAATAATCTCTTATCGTTACTTTTGCATCTGCTTAACTTTCTCAAATCATCTTGTGCCTGCTTAGCCACTACCACTTAGATTTAGATAAGGATATGTAATAAAGAGGAAAATGAGGACTGAGTACATCTCCCCACCCGGCCATGTGCTTGGGAACTTGGCCAAAGAAGTCCAATAGGCAACAGACAATATAAAATAGATTTCCATCAAGAACTTCTAGATTACTCTTTGGCCATTACTGCATCGTGTATCTGTCAAAAGATTGGGGAAAATTGCCATCTACCCAGCACTGTTTATGTACATGTATGTCATGGAAGTTTTTTCTAGATGTTGCAATAGTAGCAGCCAGTGTTCCCAAGAGGCACTTGCCTGGGAGCTCCAGTGGAGGCGAGGCGAGGCGAGGCCCCAACACTTTTTATTAGCCTTAGGCGTTGGGTTTTAATGAGGCGCTGCTTAGGCGAGTGCCTTGTGAGTGGATGCAAGGCTTGAAGTTCTTTTATGTTGGATTTTATTTTTAAAAAAAAATGATTTATATTTTGACCTAATTGTCCATTTTTTTTAATTTTCCACAAGAAAATTAGGGTAGTCGACGAACAACATATCTGTACAATGAATACTTTATTTTTTTTTACTAAACAAGTGCAATATAGTTTGAGAGATGAGGATTTTGATTTAATCATGAAATGGAGGTGTGGAGGATTCAAGTGAAGGAGAGGAAAGCTGGATGGAGATGTTTTTGAAGATTAATGAAATAATGATGATATTTAATTTTTCTTTTTAATCTATTTGTCTACTTTCTACTTTAAATTATCTTATTTTGTCTTAAGGGTGAAAAATATAACTTTATATGACTGTTATGGTATTTTATATTTTCTTTTGATTTTCTAATGATCTAATCTTAATTGGGAAGATTATATGTGTGTGTGTGTCACCTAGGTTCATTCAGGGGTGAGTGCCTAGGCATGTGCCTAGTGTCGGGCATTTTACAAGTTAGTGTCTTTTGCCTTTCACCTTTGACAACACTGTTAGCAGCTTAACCTGAAAAACTTACCTCTTTCCTTGTAGAAATGGTAATGTGTTGCCAACAAACTTTAGATAGCATACTATTAATATAACCTCCTAAATAGGACCTCCACTTCCTTTTAGTTTCATTTTACTTTTAAGAATCAACCACATCAGCAAAAATGAGAGCAGCATAAAAGGATTGACAATCTGATCAGCGTCAACAATCTGACCCCATCTTTCAGTTCTCATTAGATCTTTCTTCTGTTTGCAGCTCTAAAATATCGTTGTATTGTTATAGTCTACCTTAAATCATTGAATTCTAGTTCTCCTATGGTTGTCTTCTTTTGACATATCTTGTCAAACTAGTTTTTCAAGAACATAGGGGTCATAGGTACCCAGAACAGAAGAAATCAGTTGATTCTCCTTGCAAACTCATTCTTTAAAAGGATTGAAACTTTTGGAGGATTAGCTTCAAAAACCAGAGGAAAGTGATCATACATGGTCCTGTCTTTTTTGGATTTCAGTTGTCTTTTGGATTTCTTGCTGAACAATAGAGGATGGAAAATGGTTACCTTTTGGTTTCCAAACACTTGTTCTATGGGACTTGCACATGCAAGCCTGGAGCATATCCATGGTCAGCTTTTATATTGCTTTGCTTCTGAGTCATTCCGGTGTTTTTATGGTTGGCAGGGTTTTGATGAGTACATGAATTTAGTTTTGGATGATGCTGAAGAAGTCAATATCAAGAAAAAGAGCAAAAAGTCTTTGGGTAAATCACATTCTTAATTTTTCAACTCTCTATTATTTACGCATGCTCTAAGATACATCTTTTATGTTTTACAGGAAGGATTCTTCTTAAAGGAGACAACATTACTCTGATGATGAACACGTAAGCAGAACCAAAACTCCCTATATCCCTCCCCCCCTCTCATATGTTCCTAATGATTTTATTTTATGACATAACAGGGGAAAGTAATGGTAATTCCTGGTTCTTTAAGTGGAGGTTCGGTGGAACAGCTTTGGGTATCAAATATTAGTAGGTTATGAATGAAAAACAAATGTTCATGCAATGAGTGTGTCTTTGCACTTAACTTGGCAGTTTAACATCTCTATCGTAAGAACTGCTATTGATTATCTTTGTGCTTCTCAAGGTTACCAATACTTATCAAATGTAATGATGTGCGTGAACCATGAAATTTATTATGCTAGTGTTGTTTCTTTTCAAGCTTTGGTGAAGTACCAGGGGAGAGACCCTGTGTGCTAGCTTCAGATATCTTTAGTGCATGCATTTTTGTATCTAATTTGCAAACCCCTGGCATGTCAATTTTTAGCCATTTTTAAGAAATCTTGATGACTTGGCCTTCATGGATGGTTGTAGGGCATTCACAATCTTACCCCAGTAAATTGTGTTGCGGGCTTGTCTAATTATTTTATTGTGTGGTTGGTTCAGGGTGCAGGGGTTGCATTTGCATTATATTTGTATTTTTGTCCTCTCTTTTGTACTAACCCAATAAGGTCATCCACTATCTCTGCATTTCTTACATGCTTTCAAATATTAACAAACGATAAAGTAAATGGCATGCTGTTTTTATTGTACATCATGTCACTGCAATACCTTTCACTGTTTAATGTGGATTGTTGTGGTTACTTTTTTCTGGTCATGATTCTGTTTTTTCTTCTCAATTTAATCCTGTTGTGGTAAATTTATGGCAATTGCTTGTTTGCCAATATAGATGAGATTGAAAGATAAAGAACCAACATAGAAAAAAGTAGGGAAAATAGATTACTATTTAAAAGTCTATGCAAAAAGTTTAGATTGGTTCTACTTTTCAATTTCATTAATCTTATTTTTCAATTCCTAGTGTAAAAAAGAAGTCATTGGATTTTGATTGAAAAGATAGTTTTGGATGATATTTGATTATGACCATGGAAATGTTTGATCAAGTTTTATATGATAGTGATAGTCTCATCTAGGTGCTCATTTTTCGTTTCCATGCTTAAGATGGTAGATCTGGTTCTCGGTATTCAATTCTGGGTTGATTTTGTTTTTGTTTTTTATTTTTATTTTTAGCTAGGTCATGAAGTAATTTATCAAGGTCTATAAGGTTTAGTAAAATAATAAGTTGAAAAATGAATTTTTGGAGATCATTCAGTCGTTGAATTCTAGACTGGCATGCTCTGAAAATTTAAAAGGTGTCCACTTTTTAATATAAAAAAAATAAAAGGACTGATGTACAAGCCAAGTCGCTTTTTAATGGGCTACGAGTGTAGGCTCACATGCATGGTTCACCTCTTTTTTTTTACCTTTTTCCCCTACGTTTTAAATTGTAGTCCATTAAAATACATTGATTAAAATTTGAAATTTTTTTTATTGAATACTATTGAATTTCTATTTTTTAAAAGAATTCATAGCCTTTTTTACTATGATATTCAGAAGTGTTTTTTTGATACAACTTTTAATGATTTTATTTTTAAGAGCTGCCACTATTTTTTTTTTGCTTCTTGTTTGATAAAATATTGTTCTATCTTTTTTTTCCATGAATTCTTATAATGTTTTTTTTATTATTATATTGGCGGGTGTTTTTCTTTTTATGTAACTCCATAATGGTTTTGACTAACAATAAAAAAAAATATTGCAACTAAAAAAAACATTGTTGATGGCTATATTTTTTATTTAAAACAAAATTATTTTGATATATTTTTAAATAAAAAAATATTTGAATTATATTTTCAAACAAGCACGGATAGTAACATACTAGTAGTTAAATTACTTGGTCAAGATGATTAAAAAAATCATTTTTTATTATAAAAGAAAAAGGATTATCCGTGTTAAATCCACGATTTATGAGCTGGTCCTCGCACCAGGGCCAGCCTTGTATCAGCGCTCTGCTGCAGTTGGTGTGGTTGCCCAGCTGGTCCATAGTGTAATTTGGTCATGCCAAGCTCAACACATGCCCCTTCCCTGTCTACCCATGATCTTTGTTTGATAGGTTAAAAATGGGGGAAGAAAGGGACAGCCAAGTGGTAATATTTCTCTTCTCTCTCTACTCACTGCTCGTTCTGAGAACTGACTCAGCTCCACTCAGATCATATCTCAGCACAGACAGTGCTTTCAGTCTGGTAAATCAGTGCAGAATTTCATGAAAAATAGTCAGGCGATGATGGGGGAAAAAGAGTAGAAACAGAAAGATCAGTGAATTTCTGGACATTTCTTTTCAACAGAAGATAACATTCCTGCGAAGATATTCTGTCCGTCATGTCTTCAAAAGTTGATCGGAGATTGCTTTTGCTTTCTGCTTCGGCCGGGACGAGCCTTACATTCCATTGCCCAAATCTTCCTTTCCCATCAGACCAAAATTATGAATAAAATGTTTTAATTCTTCCAGTTGAATGAGCAACTAACTTCCTTTTTCACCTCTTATATATTTTTAAAATAGCTCTTTCATTTATGTTTTTTTTTTATTTCTATTTATTTTATTTTAGATTATTCCTAAAATTGAAATTTTCTTTCGATTTAAATTTTCATTTTCTTTTCACTTTTCAAACTTGATTTATGTTCTTTAGATTTTTATTTTTTTAATTCCATCTTAATTAAATTATATTTTTAATTGCATCCATCGATATTTTATACCATTCTCTTTATTCATTTATTCATTCTTTTGATTACTATTTGTTTTTTATTGGAACTTTCTTTTTTAATTTATCATTAAATATTTTATTGATTGGGATTTTGTTAACCTTTCAGGTCACGCGTTGTCTTAGATCTTTTTTTTTCCAAGTATCTTTCTACAAATATTTTTTGTTGATACCATTCTTTTATAGAGTTATCATGATCACATACGTCATTACATTACAAAATTAATCAAGATTAGGGTTAATATTAAAGAGGGAGATTGCTAGATTAAGCCTAACCTTGTTGTAAATATGGAATCAAGGTGTAAAATCATAATGGTAACCAGTTATCCATGTAATATCTCAGTCCATCCATCAAGTGTGTAAAATATCTATGTGTCATCTATCCATGTGAAAAGTAAAACCGTTTGTTTCTTCTTCTAAATTTTCATTTTTTTTTCACTTTTCAAACTTGATTTATATTCTTTTAATTTTTATATTTTCAATTACAATCTTAATTAAATTATATTTTCAATTGCATCCCTCTATATTTTATATCATTCTCTTTATATACTCATCCATATGAAAAGTGAAACCGTTAGTTTCTTCTCCTAAACGTTTTGATTCATGATCAAAAGTTAAGTTCTCTTCTTTTTGAGTGGCAAATAACCCCCCCACCAAGCACAACTTTTTTTGAAGTTTTGGCTTAGATGTCAAGAAATATGATCAAAAAACATTCCCGTCACCTTTGCTTACACCCCAAAGCACCCTACCATAACACCTAATTCTTCCATCTCGTAGCCACACCATGCTTCTTCAACAAGAATAATGCAATGAGAGCGAGCTAATGTGTCATCACCTCCCTCTACTGACCTTAATCATGTGTTTCTCCCTTCAAAATACTATTAAGCTCAGTTCTTGTGCTTCCATCACGTACCGGGCTCATCAGTAGAGCAAATAACTGGTTAATCTTTTCCTCTCGAGCAACCTGGTGGAGACAGCATGATCCCTCCAGCTCCTTCCAAACTACTCGTTGGCATCTCATTAGAGCTAGACCATAGCAATGAGCTCCTTTCATGGGCAACTAGAGTTCTAGCTCAACCAAATGACACCATTGTTGCCGTTTATGTTCTTGGTCAGCATCTTTCCATGAAAAACTAAACTTCGACTGTATATCTATCTTTGCATTATCTCTTCTCGATGTATACCTGCTGATTCAAATCTAAAGGAAGTGGGAGTAGATATAGTAATGTTGTGCGTGTTTGATTATGTACAGTTGGTGAGGAGTCCAAGAAGCTTGAATCGATGAAGAAGAAACAATGGCAGATTCGACAAGCGAAGGCACATGTTATATCTGTGCTTGGAGAATTTGCCAGGACCTGCCAGTCTAAGCAGGTATATTTAACAGCATTATAACCTTCTGAATGTTAGCACTTGCTGAATAACCAATCTTTTACTACGGCAGTATCACTGAAAGTAGAAACTATTGTGAATTTTATATCTTTTCAGATAAATTTGGAGGCTAGAGTAGGATTTAGCTCTAGTATTGCTAGAGGTCTAATCGAGGAAGTAAAATCCATTTCAGCTGATTATCTTCTTCTTCGTCGCTTGACAAACCAATCAAATAGGTAAGGAAACCAGATTATGGTTTGATATTATAACTCATAAATGACAACAGTTCTCTTCTTTTGTTTCGCCTATATTAGAAGCTGGCATCGAGTTATAAGGTATTGTTTCGAGAATGCTCCAGAAACCTGCACAGTACTTTCATTAGGGAAACGTGAAAGACTGCCGGATTCGGCAACTATAAGAGGTTAGTTTCACTGTAAAAGACAATGCATGCAGATAGAATGTAACTTCCTCTGGTGTTAACCTATCCAGTCATTCACTTATGGCAGAGACTCACCAGCCAAGCTCAAGGTGGGTGAGCCGGACCGCCGCCTCCTCTGTTGAAAAGCATATAAACTCAGAAACAAGGAGGCTGGACTCTTCACCAAGAACTGTGCTAGATGAAATTGAAACGGAATCTCACAGTACAGAAGATGATACCTTCAGTTTCGGAGGCTCGAGCACTACAGAGTCCCCTCCAATGGCTGCCAATTTCAATGGCCAATCAAAGACGAAGAAGCAGATGTCTACCTGTAAACTTTTCTCCTCAATTTTTGCTTCGCCAATGAGAAAAAGAAATGGGAGTGTTTCCAACAAAGAAAAGCAACAGTCTTTGCTAAAATGCTTCAACTATGAGGAAATTTCCAGGGCCACAAACAAATTCCACCCAGGTGAACTACCACTAGGGTTGTGTGGCGTATGTTCTAGCTTTCTGATTCAGTGACCAAAAATCAAATTAATTCAGAAGTCTTATGCCTCTTCTTTTTTTGAGTATCATCAGACAATGTAGTAGGTCGAGGAGGATATTCAGAAGTTTATAGAGGTGATCTTTCTGACGGGAGAGCTATTGCGGTAAAGATGCTAGCCAGGGACAACAAGGATGCCACTAAAGAGAAAGAGTTCCTCCTGGAACTGGGCATTACTGGACATGTCTGCCATCCCAACACTGCAAGCTTACTTGGCTGCTGCATTGAAAATGGCCTTTACCTGATTTTCAATTTCTCTCAGAATGGAAATTTGGCATCTGCGTTGCACAGTAAGAAGTTACCTCCCTTACTTTTCTCAGTAAAGATTTGCAAATGTTGGCTATAGCGAAGGATATGTTAGCATGCTGCAGAAATGGAACAATTCTATTTCTGAGTTTAGAAATCACTCATGATTTGAAGATGATAAAATAAATGATTCCTGTTTAAGTAACAAAGAGTTTTCCGGATGATCATCAGGTAAAACAGGCGAGTCACTTCAGTGGCCTGTAAGGCACAAGATTGCCCTTGGAGTGGCCAGGGGCCTGCATTATCTCCACAAATGCTGCAAGCACCGGATAATACATCGTGACATCAAAGCCTCTAATGTTCTTCTGGGGCCTGATTATGAGCCACAGGTGAATGAACATTGCAAACAAACTCTTCTGCTACTATTCTAATCGTAAAGGGATGATAAGAAAGCGTTTCATTTTATCTGCAGATATCTGATTTTGGGCTAGCAAAATGGCTTCCTAACAAGTGGACTCACCATGCTGTGATTCCGATTGAGGGGACATTTGGATACATAGCACCAGAGTACTTCATGCACGGAATTGTGGACGAGAAAACTGATGTTTATGCTTTTGGAGTTCTTCTGCTGGAGATCATAACTGGCCGGAGGCCTGTTGACTCATCGAAGCAAAACCTTCTTTTATGGGTATGTGATAACTGGATTCTGCTCTTGATCAATCACCAGTACCTATTCTACTTCAAATTTCAACAATTATAATGGGAATCCCGGCTACATAATGTTCCCGGAGATAACCCCAATGGTTAGCTAGGAGTTCTGACTTGTCACTTCAAGTCTGTCAAAAACTAAACTGTAGTCCTAGTATTGCGTGATGCCAAAGAGTTTGAGATCTGCATAGTATATCTTGAGTTCGAGTCAGGGCGTGTACATGTTGTAAGAGTCTGGGACAACCAGAATTTTACTTGGTCACCTAAACCCACAAAATACGTTTTCCAGGGATGAGTTTCCTCCAATCCAAAAAAAAAAAAAAAAGGAAAAAGTTCTTCTCTCTAAGTCATTCCAATTCATTTCCTTTAAATGACTTGCATGTGCAGGCAAGGCCTCTAATGGAATCTGGAAACATAATGGAACTAGCAGATCCGGGATTGGAAGGAAAGTTTGATTCGGACCAGATGAACAGAGTTGTGCTGACAGCTTCATACTGTGCGAGACAGTCCTCAACATGGCGTCCATCAATGAGTGAGGTGCGCATGGTCATGCCCTTACAGTCCATATGAGATGGAAACCGGCTAACCAGATCGAACCCATTTCATGTTTTCTTTGCAGGTGTTGGAGCTTCTAACCAGTGGCCATGACTCTGAAGTTGCAAGAAGCTGGAGGATGCCAAAGTTTGCATCTGATGAGTTGGATGATTACTCCACGATTTTTGGTTATGATGCTGCAGTTGATATTGCTTCGTAGAATTATCTGTGAGAAGATAATCTTTTTGTTTCCCTTTTTTTTGTAATGTCTTAGGCTTTTTCCTGGCATGAAAGAAATATAGTTCAGACTACAGGTCTATAACAGGCTAAAAAAACAGGTTTTTCTTCCATTCTATGTAATTTCTTTATACTTTGGGATTAATTTTTAAAGCAAGGTTGTCAATTCTATTTTGATTTGTGTTTTATTATGTTTCAAAAAAAAAGTTTTGGTTTTGAAATGTTTTTGTGTTCCGTTTCAGGGTTGTATTGTTTATATATATATATTCAACAAACAAAATTTTAGTTCAGATCCAAAAATAAAATTATTTAAAATTATACAATTTAAATTTCAAACATAAGTAAAAAAAAAGAGTTGAAATGATATGACTCGGTCAACTTGATGAGTCCAAAGATAACATGAAAAATTGATAAAAATTTAATTTCACTAAGAAAAATCAAGTTGACATCTAGAAAAAATATTGAAATGATGATATATTAGATCAAATCGGATCAAACTAGGTTAATTTTTCAAATGTGTGACATGCGTTATAAGATTATGATAACCTTAAATAAAGCAAATCAAAGCATATTATAAAGTTCAATTCCTAATAAACTCGTTGTTAAACAATAAAATTAAGAAAAAATTTAATCTAAAAAAGACACGATAAAATAATCTTTTTAAACAAAATTATGAACCTAAATAATATTACAAAAATATCATCATCAATCTCGCAACGTTGTTATATTCTCTGATTACGCTGAAATTTTAACCTAATAATATAAATATGTCAATAGACTCCTAGTAAAATTTCATCGCAATTTAACGATTGAATTAAGAGATATGATTGATATTATAAAACTATTCATTATTTTTAAAAAAAAACACTATTTGACCAAAACGGACAGAACAAAACCAAAACGTTCTGGGTGGAATTTCCGGAACAAGCCAAAATTTTGAATAAGATAAAATCTATTCTATTTTGTTCTATTTTTTGAATTGAAAACAAATATATCGGGTATTTTTGGTGGAACAAAACAAAACAAAATTAATAACCTTGGCCAAAAGTGGAAATATTTCTTGACCTTTTATTTTTTTCCCTTTTTCGTTGCAGCACCGTTCCATTAATTCAGCTTTTAATAGAACCATGGATGAATTTCTGATTGAGGAGAAAATTTGTCAATATTGATTGATAGACCAACTCAAACAAAAACACCTTTTTTTTACCAGAAGAAATTATTAGATGGATTTAATCCACCAAAAGAAATAATGACAGATTATTATGTGGATCGAAACAATCATCTGAGAACAAAACAAAAGGTAATTTAAAGTAAAAAAATTAAAAAAATGTTTTTTAAACAAATAAACTCTATCATGGCTCATGTGCTCTGTCTTATTGCAAAAGAATGACAAGGTACCTTATAATAAATATAGAGTTCAAAAATAAATAAAACGATGTTTTTCTCTCATGGATCGAGTTAAACATGGAAATCGAGGAGAAAAGGAGAAAGAAAAGAAGATTAGGCAATCAAAGCTCCATCATATGAACTCGCCACCTTGGAAGAAGGATCTTGTCAAAGATTAACCAATAACCACATGGCACCGAGAAAGACCAAGTTCAAAGTATAGCGGCCCATGTTGACACGTGTTTTCCCCTTTCGATTAATTCAATTTCTTATCACTTATTTTAGTTTCACATCAACTACATCCCCTTACTACTTGCTATGGGCTTCTACAGTGACGTATTTTTTCTCATCAATTCATCTTTTTTTTAGTCACGAAAAAAAAACACAAAATCTTATACGAAGGAACGATAGTAAAAACAAACACTACAATCAAATCCATTAATGAATAGAAATTAGATTAATTATTAGTACTTGAGAATTAAATTACTAACTTGATAGCTTTGTTATTGAATATAGAGGTGAGAACAAAAAATGGAAAAAAACGAATCATTAAAAAAAGCCCAATTAAAATATTTTTTAAAAAAATAAATCGGTTTGGTTTGGTTTGGTTTCTGTTTTTTAAGGCTAAAATTGATAAATTAAACTAGTTCAAATTAGAAAAATATACAGTAAAAAACTTTGTATTCTTGAAATGTGAGTTAATTTTTTTTATTTTTGGTAATGTTATGAAAAATAAAAATAAAAAATATTTTCCAATAGCTATATTATGAAAAATGATATGAAAAATAACTTATTAATGTTTTATCTTTTTCAAGTTTATTAAAATAATAAGTATGGAGTCTAACAAATAATAAAAAAAATGAAGGGGAATAAAATTAAAAAAATATATATATAATTTCATAAATTATTTCAAATAAAATAAATAGTAATTAAAATAATAGAAATCAAATCTAACAAATAAAAAACTGAAAGACGATGAAATTATTATTATTATATCTATATGGGTGTAATTTTATAAACTATTTTTAAATAAAATAAATAATAATTAATGACATAAGAACCAACTAAGATAAATAAATAAAATTCAATTTTATATTGAAATAAACATGGCCTAAGACAAAACAATACAGAAGGGGTCAATTTCATCAAACAAGAAAACATTAGTGACTAATATGTTACATGGAGTAAATATATATGCATTAAAATTTTAAAGAGTTGAAATTGAATTACCCAACCAAAAAAATTCATCAATTTATTTTCTTCATTTTATTTTATCCAAAAGTTTCTTGTAATAAAAGGTTTCAGGAGAATCATATTGAAAATCTAAAAAAACAAAAAATGGTCCCGAGTCGATTGCGTCCTCTACTTTTAGATCCCATGGTCTCCCCAGCAATAATAAATCTTGCCTTATGGGCAGCTGAAAAGCCACAGGGACCGAAGATACGCCACGTGTATGCACCTAATGCGACATATTCAAAACAGCACATGTGATTTACCTTTATAGTGTTGTACGGTTTGATTTTTAAATAGTTTTAAGAAATATATTAAAATAATATTTTTTATTTTTATTATCATTTTATCAAAATGATCTAAAAAATTAATTTAAAATAAAAAATATTTTAAAAAAAACACACTATTCCTTACTCTTATTGCAATTTAAGAACAAGATTAGAGTTTGAATTCAAGACTTTGTTTGATATTGCGTTTTAAAAGTAATTTTGAAGAAAAAAAATAATTTTATTTATTTATTAGTATCTTTTATATCATTTTCATATGCTAATGTCAAAAATAATTATTTAAAAATAAATAAATAATCATTTTAATATATTTATAAATAAAAAATACTTTCAAAAAGCAATGTTTAACCAAGTTACCAAATCCATCAATCCATTGGAGTGAATCCAAAAAATTAATAAAAATAAAGAAAGAAAGAGAGTGGCATTTAATATGTCATTAGAAATTATGATTTCAGCCATTATTTATCCGGTCAAGTTTTTAAAATATCAAGATATTATATACTTTATTTTTCAATACATGTTCATTATAGGTTTCCAGGATATGGTTAAGGCTTTTTAATAAGTGACTTAAGACACTAATTAATTACTTGTTAATATGAATAGCTAAGTTCAGGAGTGAAACGGCTCCGGAGACAACAACCCTTTACATTCATATTGATCCTTGTAGTTTATGAAATATGTACTTAAATGTTTTAAGTAATCCATGGGAAATATTTAAAAAAAAAAATTAGAGCTTTCTAGTGTAAATTAGATTGCTACCTTACAAGGTGACAAAGATCCCTAAATTCATATTCTTCCTTATAATCTTTAGAATATTCCAGATATATCTTTAAATATTTAAAACAATTAGTTTGGTCCCTAGAAAATATTTAATAAAGGGTAAATTAGGGGTCTTCTCTTACTAAATTGATCACCAAGGGATCTAGAGTATAAATTTACCTCACCATAAAAAAAAACTATAATTTTCATATAATTAATAATGTGTTTTAAATAATATATATATATATATATATATATATATATATATATATGTTTACTTTATTTTTTAAAACAAAATCAATTTTATCCTTAATTATTTATTTTTTTTGAAAAATAATCTTCACACTATTTTCTCACTTTCATTTTTAAAAGATTATTTCAATTTTATATCCATGATCACAAGATCAACAAGATAAGACAGTCCAACTCAAATATTTATTTTGTCATTGTTTTTAAATTTTTAGTTTCATGCATTGATATTTTTAATTGAGAATTTTGATTCCTTGTTGTTTTAAGTTTATCTTTTACATGGTCAATCTAGTCGGTCCTAGCTTATTGATTGCGATCACAACTTTCAAAGGTTAACATAAGTTGACTATTTTTATTTTTTTTAATTTTATACTTTTATTATTATTATTATTATTATTATATTATTATTATTATTATTATTATTATTATTATTATTATTATTATTATGAGAATTGACCTTTGTGTTATTGTTATATTTTTTATGTGGTTATCTTAATATTGTACCAATGGTTGTAGAGTTAGTAGGTTAACACATGATCACTCGGATTTATTTCGTTATTCTTTTAATTTATTTTTTTAGTTTCATTCCTTGATATTTTCTTTATTGAGGATTTTGATTTATTACTTTTTTTTGTTTGCCTTTTACACAATTGGTATCGGCCTCATGACTGCAATCACGACCTCCAAATGTTAGCACATATTGATTTTGGTTTTTTTATTTCTTTTTTTTTAAAAAAAATATTCAATTTAATCATTCAATATTTTATTTTATTTTTGAATTGTTCTTCATGATTTTTTTTCTCACTTTCATTTATATGAGGTTATCGCATTCATATGATCTTGGTTATAGGGTTGACGAGTTAACACGAGATGACTCAAATCTTGATACTTTTTATTGAGAATTTTGTTTCATTGATTATTTGGCTTTACCTTTTATACGGTTAATCCCAGTCTTATGAAAATCATGACTTTCAAAAATTAACATGAGTTGACTTTGAGTTTTTTATGTTGTTATTCATTTATTAAGTCATCATTCAATATTTAATTTTTTTTAAGAATTGATATTCTTGTTTATTTCTACTTTTATTTTATATGGGGTTATTTCAATCTTATACTCAAGATCATGGTGTTAGCGAGTTAACATAAGCTTATTCATATCTTTTTTTCATTGTTTTTTTAGTTTCATGCCTTGACAAAAGTACAAAATGTCCACCAAATTTTACACACACATATATATATATAGACATAGACATGTATCCATATATTCAATACGAAAAAGATTAATATATCTTAAACATAAAGAAATATAAGTCCATTTTTATTTTCTATTTTTTATATAAAAAATGACGTGACCTACATGCATTATCTTCTTCGTAAATGAAAAGGTTATTGCGGATGTATTCCCAATCCGACATGTCTTTTATGAATTTTGACTTATGTTTGTGATAATTCAAAAACAACCTTTCACGTTTTTAATGTAAGGAGGCAGCAATGTTTACACATATTTCATTATTGGTCCACATAATTTGACTTCTTTGATAGAAATTGCGCACCCATCTTTCCGATAAAAAGGATGTGGGGATTATTTTTAGAGCACGGGCGACGAGAAAGTCTTCTTCCCGTTCAAACAACCTGAATGCACATTTTTATTTCTGCAGTTGCTGTGGTTGAAGCAGTTTATTTAATCATATCTTGAATTATTATTATTATTATTTAAAGTTAAATTAAATTAATTCATATCAAAGTCATGAATCGGATATCCAATAATTTTTTAAAGTAAGAAAGGCCAAATTTATATCTTTATATAGAGAAGGCAGGAGGGAAGCAACTGGTCAAAGACATGTGTTGAGTGCCCTTTCTTTCCACAGCCTGTCTGCCTCGTCAAACGCGAAAACTCCCCTTTTTTAGTACTGCGTGTGTTTGGCAACCATTCCCAGCCCGAATTTCATTTTTATTTATTCATTATAACTATTGTTTCACTATGGTCAATAAAACGTAATAATAAAGTTTTTTTTAAAAAGTTTATTTTCTGTACTTTTAACATGTATCACATCAAACCCTAAAAATTAATAATAATTTTGATTTTTATATTGACCCATGATCCGAGTTTTTTCCCCTTGTCAACTTCCGTATTTTATTTTTAAATTTTCATAATAATTATTTTATTTTTATATTAATTTGGTTCAACAATCATACCCTCTAATGACTTGGACATGCACAAAATTAACTTTTTAATCAAGTTTTAAAATTATAATAATCATCTTACTTCTAATAACTTTATCTCTTTTGTCCTAGAACAATAACTAAATATTACCTTAAAAATCCCATTGCATTTTCGATTTTTTGCAATAGTAATTTTCATTGAGATTTTTTAATCAACCTATTAAGTTAAGAAATCCTATTAAAATTTAAATGTAATGTTATTGATAATACAATAAAGTTAGTCATTTAAAAAACCTATATATATATATATATATATATATATATATATATTAAAAATGATTGTTTTGACTTACAAACAGAACGAACAATCTATTGGCGAGACACGCATCACCTAAAAGTGGCAGAATAGCCCCCAAATTGGCGCGTGTAACAACCACTCCAATAGTAAGGATTCAACCCCTTCATGACGCGCGCACTTCACATGCTGACAAAGGAGTTTTTTTGTGAAATGTTTTCGAAACTACTTTGGAAGTATTTTTTTATTCTTACAAAGAAAAACATATTCTTATTTTAATAATAAAACACTCAAATCATTGCAGCTCTCAGTTTGCTCTGACAAAAGTAATAATGCAATAGATTACAGTCAAAGGGAAATTTTTATTGGGAGCCAATAGAATTGGAGAAAGAGATTCGTGAGTTTTTGAAAGAAAGAAGTCCCGGCAAAGTAAAAAAGATGCTGGGCAGACTAGAAAGAAGAACACAGCAAAAGAAAAAATTGGAGATAGACAAGGAAAATGGAGCAAAAGCTTAGCAGCAACATGATTAATATGGTTGCCTGTAAAACAAAAGGCTACACTTCAACTGATCCGTTTAAGGATTCGTCTAAAATTTACATATTGCAGAAATCAACATCAAGAGGGAAAGAGAAGACCTCCTTATTACCGTTATTGATTATAGCTGACAAATTACGTAATTTTCTAGATAGTAATTAATTAGCTAATTCTTCTCCCTAAACTCGCGATCAAAACGAGGGAACGACACCGTATTGGGTATCGGCCATGAAAGGGACGGAGCTCGGAGAGGTATACAGGGTGTCCATGTCGGATTCCATTTCGGCTCGTTTCGCGAACCGGCCTTTGATTCTCGGTCTGGTTTCAGCGTAAGCTTTTCGGGAAGCATACCGGATTGTCTTTTCGAACTTTCTGTTCTTTCTTTTCTCTCTGTACCTCAAAACTCTAGCTTCACGGTCAATCCCAGCCAGTTGAGTTGCTGCTTGATTTGCAGTACAACCTGAGATGGGCATGCTTGGATCGGTAGTAGTGTTCATGCTTCGGCCGAAAGGATGCGATATATCGGACATAGAATTCCCATCAGGAACAACACCGACATCTAGGGAAGACGAAGAAACCTGAAAAAAAATAATCAAAGAAACTTTGTCAGCACCCTCTATAAATAATGAAATCTTACTTACAAAGGCGCTTATATATATATATATAAAATGAGCATTAGTTAAGCAGGTTTTGGAACTTACGCTGTGGCTAAGAGACTGAGATGAGTAGCAGAAAGAAGTGAGTTTAGATCTACAGAAATCAATATCAAAGCAACTTTCACGATTGATCACCGGAAGCGGAGCTGGTTTGGTTTGCACAGGCACAACGCTATCAGCACCAGCACCAGCACCAGCACCGCCATGAATCTGCTCATAGCTCGCATCCATGGAATTCTGATACTCGAAATCAAGAAACGGATCCATTTCAGAGAAAAACACGTCTCCAGTCTTCACAACAGGGTTCTCGATTTGGAGCTTGGAATTAAGGTCATTTGTTGTGTGATTACTCTGCAAGAGCCACGAAACACCCTCTACATCCTCGTTCTGATCATATCCAGACACGCCATTTTCACCAGGTACTATAAAATTAAACGCCGGGGAAGTCTTAACAATTGATTCAGCAGAGTCATAAAAGGGCTCGACGGGGACTCGTTCATGGCGGCGAGCAAGAGGGTTAGCAGAGTGGATGTCAGCGTCACAAGTAACACAGAGAGCAGCCGCGTCAGCCTTGCAAGTTACCGCAGCCGGTGCTTGCTCGCAGACCTCGCACATCCACACACGCTCATGCCGGGACATGATTTTTCTATTCACCTGGCCATGGTGAATCCTGGTATCACAATTCAGACACAGAAAAGCAGAGTCAGCCCTGCAAAACGCAGCTGCAGCTGCCGTTTTGCACGAGTCACAACGTTTAGCCTCCACACCCCATCCTCCAGTTAAGTTCTTTAAGCTCTCAACTACAATCCCCATGGTTTCTCTCTCCCAGTTTCTAATCGAATAAACAGAACTTTTCTGTTCTTTTTTCTTTCTCGCCCGGGAGGGGGGTTCTTGATTCTCCGAAAATCCTGTAAGCGGAGAGTTATAGATTTGGTGTTATGGGGTTTGTGGGGGCTTAAGAGTAAAGTGTGCGTTGATTGCTTGGCTGCTGATTATTATTATCTATCTCAAGACTCGAGTCTAGTCAGAAGAAAGGATAGCTGGATGCTGATAAGGAAGGAGAGAACACGTGGAGAGCTCATGGCCAAGTAAAGAGGTTTCTTATTTGTTTTTATTTTTTAAGACAAATAACATGTTTCGGGTTTGGTTTTTTTTGAGGATTTTAATAGTGTTTGTGAGAAGTTGTTGTCAAGTGTCTGTGCCGACGTAGGGCCCATGTGAGTAGGGGGGGACTCTAGAGGGAAGATGAGGTTACACAAGGTCTGATGCAAAACTTCATCAAATGAGTTGGGTTGGGAAGGCCACCTAAATAAAAGTGGGTTAAAATTCAATTTTTTATTCATTTAAAATTACTTTTTATGTTCTTAAATTATCTTAATGTGTTGTGTTAAATATATATAAAAAACATACTATTTTTTTGATGTATTTTTTATATACACAACATTTTGAAAAACAAATGTTAACACAAACACTCAATCACAACCTTTTTAAATATGGAATTAAAAAAAGAAGTACAAATAAGGGTGAAAATGAGAAAGAAAATAAAAATTAAATTTATTCATCCTCATGAAAACAAAATAAAAAAATCACATTAAAATATTTCATCAATCAATTATCACACAACTTTTTATATCATAAGGTGAAATGATATGATTAAAATCTATAAATACCTTGAATCACAAGGTAAATAGAATAGGCTCTCATAATTAATATTTTTATATTGTGAATATTTATCATCATCAATATCACTCTGCTTTCACCAACACTTTTTATGGTGTTGACATTAATATTTTTAAAATATATTATTGTTATTAGTATTGTATTATCACTATCATCATCTATTAAACTATCTTTATTATTGTTATCACTAACATTTATAAAATGAATATTTAATTATGATTTCATTTCATTTTAAAAATGTGGTATTAAAAACTAAAATTCTAATTTAGTTTTTTTTATTGTTTGAAATAAAATATTAAGATTAAAATATTATATGATCTTTCTCTAAAAGCAAACTATAAGAGTCAACTTAGTTATCATATAATTTACTAATAGTTGACATTTCAAAAATTAATTTCTATGTACTTTTCCTTGTTTTCAATCATGGCAATCTAGTTTTTTTATGGGCGTGTTTTGAAAGTGCAACTAAGTTTGCTTTTTAAAAAAAAATTATTTAGAAAATATATTAAAATGATATATATTTTTTTTAAAAATATTTTTTATATTAGCATATCAAAATGATTCAAAAACACTATTTTTTTTAAAATGCTTTTGAAACACAATGTCAAACAACCACTAATGCGGTGAAAAGTTCTTTTTAAACATGATTTTTAATTGAAAAATACATTATAATAATTGTTTTTGTATTTTTTTATATGAGTATATCAAAATCATTTTAAAAATATTTAAAAACATTAATTTGATGTTTTTTAGACAAAAAGTAATTTGAAAAAGTAGAAGATAACATAGTGCCAAACATAAACTAAATAACAATATCTGCACATGAAAACATGTCTAATCTATGTATATTAATTGCTTGTATGAGAGTGGTTAAAGTTGTTTTTAATGTGTTTTTTCGTTCAGAAATGCATCAAAATGATTTGTTTTTTTAAAGAAAATTATTTTCTGACATCAATACTTTGAAAATGATCTAAAAAAATCAAAACAATTGTTTTCAAAAGCACTTTTGAAGCGTCATGTCAAACAGTAAGTTAGAGAACTTTTTGTCTTAATGAATAACGAGAGATTTTTATTCCATAAGTTGAGTCACTCTTTGAACCGTTAGATCTCCCTAAAATTAAGTGTTTGTTTGTGAGTGTGGTTGCGGTTAATTTTGAAAAATATTTTTTTTCGTTCAGAAATACATTAAAATGATATTTTTTAAAATTATTTTTGATATCAGAACATGAAAATGATCTAAAAATCACTAATTTTTTTTAACTTAAAGTAAAAAATAAAATAAAAATTCATTTTTTTTCAAAAACACTTTTGAAACGCAGTGCTAAATATGGAATAAACCTCAAAGTTGTTAATTGGTAAAAGAAATGTTGCTTTTCTTATATATATTTTTATCTATCGTTTATTTTTAAATTTAATGTTACTTTCTCTACTTGAATCCATTTTCTATCTTTTTATAATTGTTGTTGTTTTATCATGCTTTTGTCTGCATAAGTTGTTACTAGGGCCCAAGAATCTCATGTTATTTACTTGTTTTGTTTGGCAATCCCGTGGAGATGTTTCCATTTGTTATGTGCTGTAACTACCATTTTAAATTAAGGTAAAAACAGATAAAAAGCAAAAACAAGAAAATTAGAAACTTTAATGGGATGCACTATTTGAATGATGTCTTCTTTTTTAAATAGGTCAGGGATTGTCTAAAATGGTTAAATACGACAAATTAATGAATAAATTAATGAATAAAAATCTAATGTAGACCAAGTTGCAAATAAAATTGATGTTTACATTGATCCGATCAACTATAATTGACCCGATTGAGTTGATTTGTGATATGAACAAAGCGTAATTAACCCAGGAAAGCCTAATCTAAGTTAAAAAAAATTTAGAAAATTCAATACTAAAAATAATTTAAAAACCTAAAAGGACGTCGTTTAAAAAAGAAAAGACACAGATTAACCCAAATCCAAGTCCGGTCAAGTCTAAAGCGAACGACGTCGTGGGTGAGTGAGGGGGGCACAGATTTTGTATGAAACCAAAACAAAAAGCAGACAGAAGGAGGGCAACTGCAACGTCATGTGATGCGTGAGCTTCGATTTAAACAAATGTAGCTGAAAAATGGAGGCGGACAAGATTGCCCTTGCAGCCATTATAAAAATATATTAAAAAACATACAGGCACGGATATGTAGAAAGTCACAGTCAGGATGCCAGGTGTCAGATAGATGGGTCGGCAAACCTTGTGGCGTTTTCGGTTTTGGTTGGTGATTCATTTGTCTATTTTCGAGTTGTTAGGCTTGGAGTGTGTTCTGTTTCCGTAGTTTAATTATTATTTATATATATTATATATTAAAAAATAACAACTATTCTAATATTAGACACTATTTTTATTTATTTATAGGGTCTAGGTTAGAGAATAGTGGATAATGCAAGGAAATTGCTTCTTTTATAACCAATCACCGTTTAATATGTTTGCTTGAAGGAAAGTATTTTTAAATAATAAACAAATAATGAGAAAATGAGAAAATTGTTTTTTCAATCTTTGGGCATGGTTATAATCTAGTTCATAGCTTTCAAAACAAATAAATTAATCCATTGTTTTTTTTTCAATGATTGTATTTTTAAAATATCATTTTCCATTGTAAATATATTCCACAACATTATTTATTCGGAAAAAAAACATCTTAACTACCATCAAAATCCACTATTACCCTCAAGAGCCATATTTATTGAGGTTTTGAACCATAAATAGACAAGCAATGTATTCCCAGATAATTAGTCCAATCTTAGATCATGAAGATTTAGTGATTGTAGTGGGATGTTTCATTTAAAAATATATTAAAATAATATATATTTATAAATATATATATATATATATATATTATTTTTTAAATCAATACATGAAAATGATTTAAAAACACTAAATTTTTTAAATTTATAATAAAAAAAATCATTTTTTTAAAAACATATATGTAAAATGCAGTATCAAATATAGTCTTAATATATAGATTATAATGAACCCTATTCCCACAATATTATTTTATAAATCAGTGTTTAGGTTAATGTTTCTTATTAATTTGGTGCTGAAAGGTTCTAGATCAAGTGACACGTCATCATACAACATCATTAATAAGAGAGATTATTAAATGATTGTTCCTATTGATAAAGTAAAGTCTCCACTCTCCATAAGGGCAAGGTGACCTCTTCGGAAATGAGCGATGAAAACATTTGGGTTAATTTCAAAAACATACGTAATTTACATAATAGTGTTACTTTTTTAAAAATAATATAAATTATATTTTTGAGTCTTATTTAACCGTTTAAATTTTTATATGAGATGATTACTTAACATGATATTATAACTTTGTTAATCTAGCAGTTACGAGTTTGAATTTCATCATCCCCATTTCATCTGATACAAATTAAGCACAATATAATAAAGTTTGTGCAAGTTTCAAGTCCAAAGAGTCATTCATTTGAAAGAGTGTTAGATGAAATAATATAAGTTATATCTTGGAGTCTCATCTAAAAACTTTAATTTTTAGGTAAGCTTGTTTCTTCATCCCTTTACTAATAAATTGAAATAAATTTTATCATTATTGCTTTCAAATAGCTCTAAGGCTTTTTCTTATTTTCTATATTTCGTCAAAAAAAATATCCATGATACCATGAAATTTAGTTTTTATTTTTCATTGTACAAAAAATAAGATTAAAAAATATATAAGCAATAAAAGATTAAACTTCACTTCAACATCTAAACCTTTTGTTTTTATTAACGAATTATAAATTATTATTATATTCTTATAAAATTGTTTATGCATGCCGCATTCTTTTAATAGAATGATCAAATATTTTCAAGGGTAATCAATTTAATATACATGTAAAGAGAGACAATGTAAATTCTAGTTTATCAGTTGTTTCATTGATCATCAATATGAATATTCTCAAAATTACTAAAAGTTTTAATTATTAATTTCAGAATGTAAACACAACATAGCTTCGAAACAAAACCAATCATCTAGTAGGTGATTTAATAATTAAAAGTTTAGGATTAAGATTTTTTTTGTATGGTCTCAGGTTCGAAACTATATAGTTATTAATATGATAATTATTAAAGATTTATATAAATTATTAATTTTAAAATTTATATAAATTAATCGAGATACATGTAAACTAATTCAAATACTGAAATTAATAGATAAATAAAGAACATTGTTAACGAGGACATGGGTGATTGGGGCCCAATACAAAAAGTAAATGTCACTCACCACAGCTCTTTTACGCAGAGAAACCAAAGGACGATGGCATAGGAGCGGCTGTTGAAAAGGGTAGTTTTGTCTTGTTGCCTTCAGAAATTAATTATCTTGAAAAGAACCCCAGCCCTTGATTAATTAAAGTACTATATTAGCTTTCGGCAACTAAAGACAACGACTGTCCATAAAATCAATTCAGTCCCCTTTTTATTTTTATTTTTTTCTTAAGAAAAAGTTGCTCTAGCCTAAACCCTAAACACACTCATTCTATACCTACCTCGTTAGCACACGACTTTGTAATATTAACAATAAACTAAAAGGTATATTTTTATTTTTATTTTTATTATCTAACATCACCTCATAAACTATTATATATTTAATTTTAAAAATTAAACTTTATAATTTATTATGATTTATTTTATACATAGCTAAATTAGTTTTCATAAACTGTGTTACTAGTTTGACAAATCAATTCATTTTTAAAAAAAAATATTTAATTGTTATTTTTTAAAAATTTATCATTCAACATTGAGTTAATTAAGAATTACACTTTGTGATTTTTTTTTTGTTTTCTCAATGAGGTCATAACTTGAGCCACATGTTTTGCAGGATAACTCAGTTCCATTTATTTGTTTTTCTCAATCTCACTCTTCAATATTTAATTTATTAGGAATTGAGTTTTATAATATTGTTTTATGTGTTTTATATACAGTTGTCATAATTTCATGATTCAAATCATGAATTTGAGAGGCTAGCTCAAGATGGCCCGGATTGATCCAATACTATTAATCTCAATATATTTAATTCTTATTACTCAAATTATATTTTTACCAATTGATCAAGTTATATTTGTACTCATAAAACCAATCAAGTCATATTGAATCAACCTCCATACAATTAATTATTTTTTACTTCAAAAATAATAGCAACTCCTAAATATTAATTTTATATGTTCAATAAAAATATAATTCAACTAAATGTAAGGCAGGCCAACTATCTAGTAGTATCCTTAATTCGACACTTGTGAGTACTGCTAGTATTTTAATAAATAAAATAAACATGAGGGAATGAGTTATATTTTGTTTCAATAATTTCTAATTTGATGTAATAAGAACATTTATCTAAGTGGCTGCATTTATGAATAACATGACAAATTAAGTGTTTGTTTAATATATATAGTAGTGATTACTTTTTTAAAAATATATTTTTTTGCTTGGAAATACAGCATTTGTTTATAAAAACAAATCATTTGTGACATAAGCAAACCAAAACATAAAAAATTCTTGTCTGCCGAAAACAAACATGTTCTAAATCTTCATCACTCAGACATTTTTAATACAAAGTTTTAATCAGTGCAGCATCCTAATTCTTCAATCTCCCATACCTAAAGGAGGCTCATCCATTGGGTTTCAAGTCTACAATCACCCTAGTTGGATGGTTTGGGCTATCAAAGCTCAATTTGCTAATTTATTAAGCACTACATGAAAACATATTTAAGCAAACACAGGGTTATACAACTTTAAATAGGATTAATAAGAGGGTGGATTCTTCATTTTTCATTTTGAAAAGTGGATGAATATTCTTTCCGAGTTTAATATTCATAATAGAGTTCTTATCACAAAGTGGAGATTTGGAATTCTAATAGGTGATTATATAGATTTAAAATTTTAAAGGACATAAAGAAGAAAATGATTGAAACCAAGGCACTTTGTCAATAATGAAATCGGACAACTAACCTATAAAACAAGAAATTTAGGTATGTGGTTGTCCTGTCAACTTATAAGATGGAGAGCTCAGGTGGGTGGTCACATTGTTAACATTTAAGAAGCTCAGGTAGGTTAGACGATTCTTAATAAAATGGAGAGTTTATCAAAACACCAAAACAAGAGGATTGGTGGACTCGGGTCTGAACCCATATTTAACTAGTTTTAGGCTCGGTTTTGAGTTCACAAATAAAAAGCAACATAAAAGTGCACCAAAACTACTTGGAGCCAAGAATTACTAGTGCTGAAGTGGTTTCCAAAGACATACATACAAGTCATTTTTGCACTAGATGTTATATTAGCGACTGTATAGCAACATGGTGTGTTACTTAAACCTAGAAAACTCGTTCCAGTTACAAGAGAGGCCACAACTAGCTAGTCCACCAAAAAGGGTTTGGAAGAGTGACTAGTATAGAATATGGAATTAATAAAATCAAGAGTCACTATCATTTTCAAACAATGCAGTACATGGGAGAAAAAAAAACAAATTGGTTGAACTACATGGAATGCGAACAATGGCAAAGATATGGAAAGTAACATGACAACAGATGAGCTAAGTGGTTCTTCTCTGACAAAAATTTTACAAGTATATCAGTGAAAAAAATCAGTGAAGGGTCAAATGACATAAACCTGACCATGAATGAATTTCTCTTACCAGAAATACCAACTAACCATGGTCATCCTTTATAAATTCTGGTTCAGAGAAACAATCGCAAGCTTCCCCATTCTTCTTCAAAAGAGTTAGCCACCCCCAGACTTCAGTGTGTTACTCAGCCTACAATAACATGCGACTCTCCATTAGGGTTTTTAGAGAAAAAAAACAAAATAACAGAAGAAAATGAAGCTGTGAAGCCAGAATTTAACATATTCATGTATAGAACCAGGTACAACATCAGTTTGTAAATTTTATATATACCAAAATTCCTGCTGAATATAGTTAAAAAATAAAAAAAAATCAATTATTTTTCAAAAACAGACACCCCACCCTGTAGGTGTCAAAGGGCATGGTTTCCCGAGGAAGTACAAGACACGTATGGGATATAAATATTCAGAAATTCAAAACTGTTGCTAGAAATTCATTCAACTTCATTGTAAACTTAACTTACCAGTCCAAACCTTCAAAAAGACCTTCTCCTTTAATGGCAGACGTTTTAAAAATTGCCCATTGTCGATTCTTAATCCTGTGCAACTCCAAAGCTTCGGTCACTGCTGCATCATCAAGTGCACCAGGAAGATCCTGTATAAACCAAAAGAACGTCAGAAAT
Source organism: Salix viminalis (assembly GCA_029228465.1). Lineage (NCBI taxonomy): Eukaryota > Viridiplantae > Streptophyta > Magnoliopsida > Malpighiales > Salicaceae > Salix > Salix viminalis. Next base: position 3,267,897 of record CM055443.1, read on the forward strand.
AAAAACAATGGGAGTGCCAAATTCCAATCTGATATAAATATTTAAATGTGAAATGCATGTAGAGATGTGAAGCCTATGAAGAGAGAATCACCACATCATAAAAAACAACAGATTATATTGTTTCCACATCCAATAAAGCCTTTTTCATTCAAATTTGCATGATTAGATTTCAAGCTTGTTTTCTTCCATGTGTGTGTTAAAAAAGAGAAATAACTAGGCAACAGTAACCTGCTTGTTTGCAAAAACTAAGAACAATAGCACCTCTTAACTCTTCCTCCTGCCAAAACAATAAAAAATTGTAAGCTTGGCACTATAAGTTGAGTGGCAACAAAAAAGAACTAGTGGCTTAGTTTATTTCCTGAAACATAAAGCGGTTTCATACACGCTCATATGCAAGAACACTATGGATTCACATAGTGTGGAATTTTCTTTATATTAAAAAAAAAAAGCAACGGGATCCCAGAGCTCCTGGTTAGAAGATAGAAAATTGGTTAGAGAATTTTCCCATTATGATTTTTCCACATAATAGATTGAAAGCCAATCATTTCAGAGCCCCCATTTTATTCTGTAAAAAACAAAATTACAAACCTCTTTGGATCTAGGCCTCCTGCAATCTTAGCCTACATTCAATCCCAGTTATATAGAAATGTCTGAGAAAAGAAAAGAAAAGAAAAAAAACCACCCCAGCCTATCCCATAGAAGAAATCATAAAACTAAGTAAAAAAGATTTCAAATTCACACTGGTTCAGTCTTTGAAGCCCTGAAGGCATCTCAAGTACACCACGATGCTAAACTAGTTAAGGGCAGCTGGATATGCTTCCACATTCCAAATTCAATGCAGGCTAATTTTTTTTAAAAAGCTACAGTGATAACATATCATTATTTATCATTTCAGGCCAGGCCCTTTTCTGGTCCACTAAGGCTTCATAATCTTTTACATTATGAATGCCATGGACAGCAGCAAAGCTAGAATTTTTATTTTCCAACTAGGTAACTTATAACCATCATACATGGAAATTATTACTCTGATATGACACTTCAAATAAATAATAGTAATAATAGAATTATCAAAATCAACATCAAAAAAAAATACAGTTTATTTATTAACAAAGAAAAATTATAGTAATATTTATTTAATCTTAAATAAATAGAACATAAGATATTAAAATATTATCACTAGAATTAGACCTTGTACCGCTTATAGAGATTAAGAGCACAGAAACTTTGAGCTCCTGGAAGAGAAAAATTAGAAAGTCATTTAATTCGTGAAATTCTAATTTATTATTTTTTTAGAGGAAAATTATCATGTTTGAAGTGAAAAATACAGAAGTCAACTTCTTTTTTAATGCAATTTTAATACTTGATATTAAAGAAAATTAAGGAATATGCTTGTACATTTAGTGGATATTTTTAATGGTCTTGTTTGACTTTCAATACCAAATTATTATAACAATCTTATATGGTTAAGTTTTTGTACAAAATTTAAAGAGGGTTAAGTGAGTGATATCCCCCTGAAAATCTTAGATTGCTATAATATCTGCCTAAATCTCTTTAAACTTTTTGAAATCAGGGGTGTCAGCTAGCACTCCTAGCTTCCACATACCCTCATCAATGGCCATGGATTTGATAAAAGGAGGCATTGACAACACCAACTTTGTCAACTACTATTGCCAACATAAATGGGGATAACAGTACCTCCAGGATTGCATGAAACTCATCTTTAGCTATCATGAGCCTATCAGTATCGCTTGAATCGACAACATAAATAATGACCTGTGTGTTGGGAAAATAACATCTCCAATATGGTCTGTTGCAAACATAAGCAGCCAGTGAACTTGTGAAATTCATCAAACAACCTATTATCTCATAATCAATCAAAAGAAATTGTGTATCATGTGGAAAACATGGTAGAAATAATAATCATAAAATTGCGTGAAAATATCATTCCCAATCTTTTACGCATGGAATTATGCACAGCTAGCCATCACTCAAAAGTTTCCTCTTGAGAAAGTGCCTAAGCTATTGGAGTAGAAAAAATTCACTGTTTGAATGGTAATAGAAAAATACTATTGGTTTGTATATACCGTGATAACATAAGTGTTGATAGCAACAAAAAAATAAATTGAGAGGATATTTTAATGAAGCTATAATTCCTTATAACGTTTTGGTTATTATTTGTGGAGAAAAAAAAATTGAGTCCATAATCAGTTGCAAGTTTTATAAAGAATATAATGAATCACATCAAGTATCATGAGCTTTTGATTCCAAAATTGCTAGTCATTAAACAAATCGAAATAGTGTATATCAATATACAACTCATTATAGTTCCTACAAATATAAAGCATATTTATTTGTGTAAAAAAGAAGGAAAAGGCAAGAAGTTACCTGATGCTTGTCTGCCCACCTGTATCATAAACATTATAAATGTCATTAGGGCAAGATATTAACATGAAAGATTTCTGATCATGCAAGACTTAGAAAACAGATTAATGTGTAACTCCACATTTGCTTCTGAATAACCAGAGGAAAAATAACAAATGTGTGAGTAATGATAATGGGACTTTGGGATGTATACAGTAAAAGTTCTTAATTTAGTATCTGTATTAAGGTGTTGCTTTGTCATGGTTGGGAGTGGGGGAATTAATGTATTGGCAGCTCAGAATTTAATACAGATCCCAGAAGTAATCACAATGGGTGTGAAAAATGGTCTTGAAGATTTTTTATAACTAGAAAGAGGTTAACCCTTTTCAATTCGAGTCTTTTGTTTAAGAGTTCAAGCTAATTGCAGTTTCAGCAAAGCAAACATAATTTATTATAATTCTTGAACATAAACAGCTTGAACTCTAGTTCTAAGGTTTTTTTTTAGTTTATTTTAATTCAGATGGAGTCAATGTGTCAAGGGTGCATACAAACTTCGTGTGCGCAAATAATTAGAAATATAATAAAACTTCAAATTTTTTTCTAACACTGAGCAATCAGTAATCAGCAAAGGTTCACATATTCCAATCAGTATACAGGCTATGATTGCAATGGACATAAAAAGTAAATGATGGTTTAAAGATCAAGCGAAATAAATAGGCTTACCAAGATCCCATACTTGAAATTTGATATTGTTGTACTGAACTGTTTCGACATTAAATCCAATTGCTGCATTAGGAAAACAAATACTTTCGTTATGAATTCTGAACAGAGCAACAAATTACTCGACCCCATTGCAGCAAAACAACGACAGATATTTAAAACTAAAAATGCAAGTCCCATATCAGGGATCATTCATTAACTGAGCCATTGGAGGACAAACACTCGATGGAACTGAAAAAGGCAATGCAATTGGGATCTTATGCAAACCAAAAACAACATATCGCATCTCATTAGATATCCATATTCAATAACGTCAAATTTGGATTCATACTCTCTGTAACCAACCAAACAAACATCATATTCCGATGAAAATAACTACGAAAAGACACTAACTTGGAATGGTGGATACAACTTCTCCCATCTGAAGCCGATCTGCATAAAGAACAGAGCGCACAAAAAATTATCAAAATTCAATAAATACCCATCACTCAAAATCACTAAATCAAACAAACAAAAGGGTATCACTTAGAATCAGCAAAAATAACAACATACAGAGGATTGTAGTTTTGCCAGCATTATCAAGACCAAGAACAAGGATCCGAGCCTCTTTGTTGCCAAATACTGAAGAGAACATTTTGGAAAACAAAATTCCCATCTTCTTTTATAGCTAAGTGGGAGATAGTGCACTGGAGATTCCTTCAAAGCATCAGTTGATGAACAGATCGAAGAAGTTGAATTAGATCTGCAAAGCAGATCCCTTTTCCTCTCTGCAATCGGCAAAACAATACAAATTTTTTATGTCAAAATGGAATTATATTTTCGTTTCTGTGTATATGAGGTGAAACGTGCCTGAGCTGAAAACGCGAGGACAGAAGGGTCTGCTTGTGAAAGATGTTTAAGATAAACGAGGCAGAAACTAAATTTAAAAAAGTCGACGGGGGAGACTAAGGTAGAAGAAGAATATCGGGGCAGTGAAAGAAAGGAGGAATAGAATTTTAGACGTGAGAGAGTGAGAATAAGGGGAGATGGTATCACGAAGAATTAAATTCAATAGGGTAAATATGATAAAAAAAAAATTATATATATATATGCACTTTAACGATACAAAGTATTTAGAAGAGTAAATTATTTTAATATATTTTATACTAAAATCGTGTTAGTGATAGAAAAATGCTTGACATCTGTCTTGTTGACATCTATCTTGTAGTTCTTTAGTTCGAATTAGAGTGTGTTTATCTTAAAAATTTTAAGATAATCAAGATTTTATTTGTTTTATTCATTTAATCCGAGCCCATAAAAAACAGAAAGAAGTTTATTGAATTCAAAAAAAATATTAATTACATAATTATTTTAGCATCCTGATATGATTTGTTTAGTTGTGGGTTAAAACAATCCAAAATATTCATGATCAATATAAAATTAAAAAAATAATTAAAAACTATAAATAAATATAGATTTTTTTTCTTACAATAACTCATAAGGATACAAAATACTATCATATATATAAACTTGATTGTGAGATTAAAAGATAGCCAAAGCATAAAATGTTAAAATTTTTTTTTTCTTACAAAAAAAGAATGATAATCTTTATACACGAGAGAGAAGGTACACAAATCCCATCACATGGCTAAATTATTGTGAGACATTTCAACACAAATTTAGCCTTTTCATAAACAAGAAAATAAACTAGACTTTTCAAAGTACATATCTAGCTAGGATTGCACTCGCTGGACACCCATCTATACGCAACAGTCAAACTAAACTATAAACGTCAGATTAAGTCAAACTATAAAGAGCATATTTGGTAGTAAATTTTAAAAATGTTTCTTAAGAAATTTAATATATTTTTTTTTGTTTTAAAATAAGCTTTTTAGTATTGTTAAAATAGTAATGTAAGAGATATTTTTTTAAAAAATTAAAAAAAATGATAACCCCAATAATGCCAGCATCTACCAGATTACTTCCGATGATAAGTTATAGATGAGACTATTTTTCCTGAAAATAAAAAATTAAAAGATAATTAAAAGAACAATTACAACAATTATATAAATGTTGTTCGGTATCTCAAATATATAATAATTTTTTTTTAAAAAAAATAAACAAGTTTTCTTTAATGTTTCAAGCTTCATTCTTATCTATTGATATTTTTTTTTCTATCAAAAATCTCCCTTGAATCACCAAAACAAAAACTCTTTTTTAAAAAATAAAATAAAATGAAAAACCTAAAAACAAATAATCAAAATTCATCCAATAACGTGGTGAGTAGAAACCAAAGCAAAACTCATCACAAAACTCAATAATACAAAGGCTGGGCGAAGAAAGAAGCAATGAAGAAATAAGCCCTAGCAAAATCCAAGCCCATATGAGCGCCTGGGCTTTAAAAAAAAAAAAACACAAAAATCATATTTTTGTAGCATCCATTTAGTATTGAGGTCCAAATAGAAAATGGGTTAAAACTTTGATGTTTTTTATTTAAAATTATTATTTTTTATTTTATTTTGATATACTAATATAAAAAATAATTTCTTAAAAATAAAAAAAATATATCTATTTTCAAAGTGAAATAACCGTTACTCCACTTTCAAATACTGTCGTAACCAGAAAATTAAACATATTAACTGATAATTTATGACCAAGAAGATGAATTGCCTCCTGGACAAAAACAGGAAAGATTAACTCTAGAGTTCATATTTGATGTTTCTACACCTGCAACATGTTCATCGTCTTCTGAACAAGATTCTCACTCTGTGAGCTCAAGTGCTCGCGTCGGGATCATCAATGGATTCACCACTGCAGGAAGCCATGCGCGCAGCCGCGTCAAGTCTCGACGAGTTTACACCTCTGGCTCTGTTAAAGCCATGTTCTTCTGAACTCACCTCTCTCTTTTCCATGCACAGATCACTGTGTTTTGCCATAACTAAGCTACTGATTTGAAGTGCTTACACATCATTAGCTGTTTCCCTACATTTCATAACTAAGGATGAGTTAACGGGATCCAACTCACCAGCTTTGCTAAGATTGCTCAGTGAATAGTCTTTTCCCTTTCATATCCAGGATGCCCTTCCCAAAACCTTCGATTGCATTGCTGGTATAATCTCCATGATTTTTCATAGAACTCGCGATTATACTTCATTATTGCTGCATATTACAGGGTTTTATCTAATAGATTAAGCTTTTAAATAAGATAGTTGTTTAACATGGTATCAGAGCCTTATTGACCCAGCAACCACGAGTTTGAATCTCACTACCCTCATTCTATTTGATAAAAATCAAGCACAAGGTAGTGTGTGCCCGTGCAAATTTAAAGCCTAATGGGCTTTTACTTGAAGGAGTATTGAAAAATAATATAAATTATATTCTGTAATTTCACCTAACAACTTAAATTTTTAGATAAAATAATTACTTAACACTTTATTCTCTACTGTATTTCTCATGCCATCCTTGCCCGGCCATGTCACTGGCTGGTGGAAAAAACAGCAGCAGCAGCAGCAAAAACAAACAAACATGGTCACTCTTTTCCCTCACTGGTCTCTATCACCATGCTATTGCAGTGTAGTTCATTGTCGATTACTATTAACTTTTTTGTCTTTGTTATTTTTTTTCCAAGTCTACATTTCTTTTCCAAATTTCTTACTTTAACTTTTAGTTTATTTAGATACAGGGTTTTGTAATTTATCTTATTTGTTGTCAAACTCTCGTTTTCATAACTCGCATCACAGATTTTGACAGGTTAAGTTGATAAAATTTGATTTCGTAGATTTAACATTGTATTGGTTGTTCAAATTGGTTTGAAATCTATTAAGCGTGCTAGAGTTAATATTGTTAATGAATCATCTTACCTAAAAGCTTAAGATTATAAGTGAGGTCCCATAATATGATTTATATTATTCTCTAACAAATATCCACGAGTTATAAATTTTATTTTTTATTAAATTGATTTAGATAGATCATTTTTTTTATATGTTTTTTTTCGTATAGTAAGAGGATTTAGTTATTTAAAAATAAAAAATACTAAACTTGTGTTTAGAAGCCTTTTCACCTTTTTTTTTTTTTTTTTAACTTAGTGAAATGATTGAAATACTTTTAAAATACATATAAAAAATTAAGCTAGTCGAGAGAAGTTTGTGTTTTCAACTTGTTTTTTTCATTATATTAAAGTAAAGCGAGTGATAATTTGATATTTTAATAAATATTAAATATTACTTTAAAAAAATATCAAGATAACTCAAGTTATCTTAATTTTATACTAATGATGGCAAATTTAGTGTTGACTCAGAGTTTTTTTTCCAGCAGTTTTGCTCGTTTAATAATTGAATTTTCATGGTTTTTATTTAATTTATCTTTAATAATGTTATTTCAAAGTCACCATGAAAATATATTTGGTGTTGATCTAGATGGCCTGGGTCAATGTATTATTATTATTATATTTTTATATTTGTATGATTAAATCAGCTGTTTATTAAATCCAATAAAATCTTAAGTTTTTTTTTGTACTTTTTTTAGATATAATCTAGCATATCTTTATGATGAGAGATAATTGGATCCGCCCAATTTACGTGTTAGTACAAGCTATTGCCATCAAAATCAAAAGCGCTTGACAGAAGTCTGTTTGTTATTATTTTATTTTTATTTAATTTTTTTAGTGTTTTTAGATTATTTTTATATGCTGATATCAATTTTAAAAACACTTTTAAAAACAAACTCAATCACATTATTGAAACAATCACTAAAAAAATTATTTTTCAAATAAAAAGCTTTATTGTCTTAAACTTAAGAATTTAAATCTAATTTATGATGATACAATGGGTAAATTTAGGTATTTATAATCTCAACTAAATATGGATTTTCATTTAATAATTTTTTTTCTTACTTTTAAAAATCTACGGTTCGAATTAATTGGCATTTTTACGTGAAAGTAAGAAGATGGCTTGGAATTATGAAATATCTAAAAAAATACAATTTAGAATAAAAATAGCAAAGAGATTCGATATATGGAAATCCGAAAGCTCCAATGAATGTCCGCCTGTCAATATTCAGATATTGATGGCGCTCTAGCAGGCAACTAAAGTTCAAAAGAGGTAAACCATCCGGTAGACGGTTTATAATGATGATTATTAGAAATTTATATAATTATTAATTTTAAAATTTATAATTAATTGAAATATACATAAATTAATCCCGATACTGACGTAAATATAAAAAAAAAGGTTAAAAGAGGTACCCACCCCATGTGAAGATGATAAATGGACAAGAAAAATAAACGTTTCCAGCTCTTTGAAAGAGAATCATGAATTTGTACGTTGGTTCACGAGTCTTCTTCTCAGTTAACATGCCCGCAGCCGCCCTTCTGTTGACTCAAAAAACAAATAATTAGAGAATGATGAAATTAAAAAAGATAAGATAAAATAAATCATAATTATAAGAATAAAAATTAATTAAATTCTAAGCGATAAAATTAAAATTTTTTAATACAAAATATATAAAAAGAAAAAAATTGATGATCAAATTTGATATAATGAATAAATTCTAAATTAAAAGGGCTTAAACATCTTTATTTCATAAATAATCACTTTTACAATATCAAGTGATATCGATGTGTCTATCCAATCATGTTATTTTATATGGTTGTTAATTTTAATATTCATAAAATTAGTTGAAATACATATAAAGTTATATTTATAAAATTAATTAAGATGCATGCAAACTCACGACACTCATACATAAAAAACAAAATTGCTCCCTACTTATCAATGACGAAATTTTTCACCATCATTTTTCCACATTCATGCACTAGTCGTCCACTGTGTATGTGCCTGTAGAAAACTGCTCTCTACACGACCGTTGTTTCCTTTTCCAATACTATTCTCTAGTCCTCGCAGACATGCTTCCATTCCACTTTAAAAGTATTTTTAAAAAAAATGCAATTTTTTAAAATTAATTTTTGATATTTTTAAATTATTTTGATATGCTAATATTAAAAATAATTTTAAAAAATAATAAAAATATTATTTTAATACATTTCTAAACAAAAACACACTTTAAATAATAATCTCAAACACACTGCACTCAACAGTGCCTTGATGCATACAAGTTTTGCTGTGGTCGAGATTTTTTTAACCTTTTCTTATGGTTGCTGGCTTGTTTTTGCTTTTCCACTTATATATATATTAAACAAAATAAAGTAGAAAATGGCTTAGAAAATCTTAGAAAACAAATTTATGTCTATTTTTGGACCAGGGACATGGCCAAACTCTATTTTCAATCTCATCCTAACGTTCTGTACACCAATGAAAATCCTGAAAGCTTTGACTTGAGAGTTTGTTTTTTCGTATTTTCCATAGCAGTTTCGATTCTCTTTCTTGGTACATATTATCCTCTTTTTTTTATTTTTTATTATTATTACATTGCCCTTGCTCCAACGTCACTAGCAAGCTATAACATTTCTCCTATAAAAGCAGTCCGAAGCACTCGCAAATAATCACAACACACCAGCATTCTCAGCTCTTCAGTATGGCTTCATTTCTCTTACTTCTCGTTATTTCCCTGCTTCCTTCTTCTTGCCCATTTCCTCACCTTAAGCAGCGCAGCTACTTTCGAAGTCCGAAACCAATGCCCTTACACTGTCTGGGCGGCGGCTGTTCCCGGTGGTGGCCGGAGACTCGACCGAGGCCAATCATGGACCATCTCCGTGGGGGCCGGAACAAAACAAGCCCGTATCTGGGGACGGACCAACTGCAACTTCGACGGGGCCGGGCGAGGGAGGTGCCAGACAGGTGATTGTAATGGCCTCTTACAATGCCAAGCCTTCGGGCAACCCCCCAACACACTGGCTGAATATGCCCTGAACCAATTCAACAACATGGATTTCTTTGACATATCTCTTGTTGATGGGTTTAATGTTCCCATGGACTTCAGTCCAGTGTCCGGCAAGTGCCGTGGAATCAGGTGCGCAGCTGATATCAATGGACAGTGCCCGAATCAGCTCAGGGCCGCAGGAGGTTGCAACAATCCTTGCACCGTCTACAAGACTGACCAGTACTGCTGCAACTCTGGCAGCTGTACCGCCACAGATCTCTCTAGGTTTTTCAAGCAGAGGTGCGCTGATGCTTATAGTTATCCTAAAGATGACCAAACAAGCACCTTCACTTGTCCCGGTGGGACTAATTACAGGGTTGTGTTCTGCCCTTGAAGCAGTTTTAAGCAAGGACTTTAATGATGTAAAATGAGAATAAGGCCCGTTGCTCGATTCACTTCTCACGTTGTGAATTGCTGCCAAGGTCATATGCTTTATTAAAATAAATATTTTACTACAATATTAACAGTGCAAGACCCTTTATTTGCTCTAGCTGCTGTTAAATACCCAAACAAAGTGCGTTTCATCCTAGTTAATTGCCCACTATGTTGCCGGGTCAAACAAATAATTTTTATAACTGTTGAGATTAAAATATAATATATATACATGTAAAGTTTGATATAATATAACAGATCAACATATTCTATTATAACAACAGTAACATCGAAGTCTTAACATATAAATTATAACCACTATCACTGCCAAAACAATAAAAAATATTAAATTATCCCGAGAAAAAAAACACAAAAAAATTACAAAAAAGTAAGTAAGAACAAAAACTAAAATTATTATTATTATTATTATTATTATTATTATTATTATTATTAGCTAATAATGAAAAAAACAAAATTAAATCAAAGACTAAAAAAAACCTCAAAAACTTTAACGAAAAAGCAAACAAAAAAATAAAATAAATGATAAAACAAAAATAAAAATTATCAGCTGAAAAAAATCATTTGACTTGAAAAATAAAAAAAGAAATAATAAAAAAAAGAAATAAAAAAAGAGGAAAAAAATGTAAATTTTTAAATGATCATAAAGACAAACAAAAATTTAAGAAGTAAATTTTTCAAAAAAAAAAATACTACCTCAACAAAAGAGGAAATAATAAAAATTATTCGATTATCCCGTGAAAAAAAAAACTCAGCAACACAAACAAATGAGTAAGCACGAAAAAAGCCTAAAATTATTATTGTTATTGTTATTATTGCATTAATAACAAAAAAAACAATAAATAAATAAATGATAAAACAAAAATAAAAATTATTAGCTGAAAAAATCATTTGACTTGAAAATTAAAAAAATTACCGGCATTACGTTGCAGGCTAAGCAAACAATTTTTATAATTGTTGGGATTAAAGAAATTAATAGGATTTGCTAGTTCAAAAATAAAATATAATATCTATATATGCAAAATTTAATATAATAAAACAGATCAACACACCCTATTATGACAACAACAATATCAAACTTTTAACATCTAAAATTATCATTACTATTACTGCCAAAACAAATTTTTTTTATCAAATTATCCCCGAGAAAAAAAAAACTCAAAAATATTAACAAAAGAGCAAGCAAAAAAAAACTAAAACTATTATTATTATTATTGTGTTAATAATGAAAAAAAACAAGAATAAATGAAAGACTAAAAAAATTATATAAACTTTAACAGAAGATTAAACATAAAAATAAAATAAATTATAAAATAAAAATAAAAATTATCAGGTGATTTTTTTTTCATTTTACTTGAAAATTAAAAAAAAAAGAACAAAGAGAAAAAAAAATAGAAATATAAATTTTCAAATGATCATAGAGACAAAATAAAATTTAAGAGCTAAATGTTTTTAAAAAATATCACCTCATCAAATAAGAAAATAATAAAAATTAAAAACCAAAGCTAAGAGCACACTTATATATACATGGACAAAAATATAGATTATTCCAGAAATATATATAAAAAAATAAAGGGATTAAAATCAAAAATTAAAAGTATAAGGATCGAAATGAAAATTAAATATATTATCAATTTGAATCCAAAGATAAAATTGAAAAAATCAAAACTTCTATACCGAATATGTTAAGGTATTTAAACCCAATCTGGAAATTAAAAGAAGGAGGACCGAAGTGAAACCTAAATATATAATGAATTTCAATTGAAGTACCCGATTGAAATAAATCAAAACTTATATAACAAAAAAATCAGGACCATATAAAAAATTAAAAGTCCAGGGATGGAAGTGAACAAACCACAAAACTAGTACTTTAGCATGTAGGAGAGAGAAAATGAGAAAAAAGATTTAACTGGTCACCGTTACGGCGTCGGTCATCCTTTGCCAAAACGCACCCACCATAAGGAAGATTACACGGCAGGGAATCAATTGAGACACCGATAACCCATTTTCCTCGAACAAGCCTCACGCACCGCCCCGAATAGGGCGTGAGACTGAATACTGTCAATCGCGTGTGCCACAGGCGTTGACAGTATTTCAAGAAAAATAATAAACAGTTATGGTCAATTACTGGTCTACTCCTGTGCCCAAGTCATCAATTTTGTCTTTATTAAAGCTATATCCGTATTTAGCTATTTTCTAAAAATATGAAATTCTCGTGGCACTCCTCCCGTAGTTGATTTTTATCCTTTTTCGAGGAATAAAATTGTTATTTTATTGTGCAAAGTAATAAAAAAAACCATGCCGCAAGCAATTTAAGTATTACTCGGTCTTTAGCTGCTTCCAACACGATAACTCATTTTCCTTTTATATATATCATCTGTCTTTTGCTGACAAAACCAGTCTTTCCTTCCAGCACGATAATTTATTCTTAATTGGGTTATTTAAAAGTCACGATTAAAATACATTATTGTGTTAATCTAGATGGGCTTGGGTCATGTTTTTTAGATATATATTTTTTTTAAATTTATTTATTATTTGTATATTTGTATGATTAGACCAGCTGTTTATTAAATCCAATAAAATCTTAAGTTTTTTTGTACTTTTTTTACATATAATCCTAGTATATCTTTTTATATCATTTATGATGAGAAATAAAATTAGATCTGCCCAATTTACGTGTCTAGTACAAGCTATGCCATGATTGCCATCAATGGAAGTCAGTTTTGTTGTGCTCGATATTTTGACCGGTGTTTCAATTGGTGGCTTGTCGCCGCTTCCCCTTCGTATAAGTGAAGATGATTAATGGACAAGAAAAAGAAACGTTTCCAGCTCTTTGAAAGAGAACCATGAATTTCCACGTCGGTTCATGAGTCTTCTCAGTTAACATGCCCGCAGCCGCCCTTCTGTTGACTCAAAAACTAAATAAACAGAGATAATATAAAATAAATCATAATTATAAGAATAAAAATTAAAGTTGATATAAAAATTAATTAAATTCTAACAGGTAAAATTATAAAAAAAAATTCGATACAAAATATATAAAAATAATTTTTAAAAATAAAAAAAAATCATTTATGTCTATCTTAGAAAACTATGTTAAATAAGAATTTTCATCTCATACTGATATTATATGGTGTAATTGCTAAACTCCCTCCAAACAAGATTCCATGCATGTTCATCTCTCTTCCCCTCTTTTCTTTTATTTAAATGCCAGAACATGACTTAGAAAATTATCTAATAAATTTATGTCTATCTTTAGGCCCCGGACATGGCCAAACACTATTTTCAATCTCATCCTAACGTTTTGTACACCAATGAAAATCCTGAAAGCTTTGACTTGAGACTTTTTTTTTCGTATTTTCCATAGCAGTTTGATTTTTCTTTCTTGGTAAATATTATCCTTTTTTTATTATTATTATTAATACATTGCCGTTGATCCAACGTCACTAGCAAGCTATAACATTTCTCCTATAAAAGCAGTCCCGAAGCACTCGCAAATAATCACAACACACCAGCATTCTCAGCTCTTCAGTATGGGTTCTTTCTCTTGCTTCTCGTTATTTCCCTGCTTCCTTCTTCTTGCCCATTTCATCACCTTAAGCAGCGCAGCTACTTTCGAAGTCAGAAACCAATGCCCTTACACTGTCTGGGCGGCGGCTGTTCCCGGTGGTGGCCGGAGACTCGACCGAGGCCAATCATGGACCATCTCCGTGGGGGCCGGAACAAAACAAGCCCGTATCTGGGGACGGACCAACTGCAACTTCGACGGGGCCGGGCGAGGGAGGTGCCAGACAGGTGATTGTAATGGCCTCTTACAATGTCAAGGCTTCGGGCAACCACCTAACACACTGGCTGAATATGCCCTGAACCAATTCAACAACCTGGATTTCTTTGACATATCTCTTGTTGATGGGTTTAATGTTCCCATGGACTTCAGTCCAGTGTCCGGCAACTGCCGTGGAATCAGGTGCTCAGCTGATATCAATGGACAGTGCCCGAATGAGCTTAGGGCCCCAGGAGGGTGCAACAATCCTTGCACCGTCTACAAGACTGATCAATACTGCTGCAATTCTGGCAGCTGTACCGCCACAGATCTCTCTAGGTTTTTCAAGCAGAGGTGCCCTGACGCTTATAGTTATCCTAAAGATGACCAAACAAGCACCTTCACTTGTCCCGGTGGAACTAATTACAGGGTTGTGTTCTGCCCTTGAAGCAGTTTTAATGGTGTAAAATGAGAATAAGACCCGTTGCTCGATTCACTTCTCACGGTGTGAAGTGCTGCCAAGGTCATATGCTTTATTAAAATAAAAATTTCACTACAATATTAACAGTGCAAGACCCTTTATTTGCTCTAGCTGTTGTTAAATACTCAAACATAGTGTGTTTCATCCTTTCGTAAGCACTAGTTAATTGCCCGCATTTGAATAAATAATTTTTATAATTGTTGAGATTAAAATATAATATATATACATGGAAAAATTTGATATAATATAACAGATCAATATACCCTACTATAAAAACAGTAACATCGAAGTCTTAACATCTAAAATTATCACCACTATCACTGCCAAAACAATAAAAAATATTAAATTACCCCGAGAAAAAAAACACAATTTTTTTTACAAAAAAGTAAGTAAGAACAAAAAACTAAAATTATTATTATTATTATTAGCTAATAATGAAAAAAACAAAATTAAATCAAAGACTAAAAAAAACCTAAAAACTTTAACGAAAAAGCAAACAAAAAAATAAAATAAATGATAAAACAAAAATAAAAATTATTAGCTGAAAAAAATCATTTGAAGTGAAACCTAAATATATAATGAATTTCAATTGAAGTACCCGATTGAAATAAATCAAAACTCATATAACAGAAATCAGGACCATACAAAAAATTAAAAGGGATGGAAGTGAACAAACCACAAAACCAGTACTTTAGCATGCAGGAATGAAAAAAAGGGAAAAAAAGTTTAACTGGTCACCGTCACGACGTCGGTCACTCTTTGCCAAAACACGCCGCACCATGAGGAAGATTACACGACAGGGAATCGACTGAGACACCGGTAGCCCATTTTCCTCGACTGTACCAAGCCTCACGCGCCGCCTCGAATAGGGCGTGAGGCTGAATACTGTCAATCGTGTGTGCCGCACGCGCTGACAGTATTCCAAGAGAAATAACAAACAATTATAGTCAATTACTGGTCTACCCCTATGCCCAAGTCATCAATTTTGTCTTATGAGAGCTATATCCGTATTTAGCTAAATATGAATTTTTTATGGCACTCCTCCTGTCCATAGCTGATTTTTCTTCTTTTTGAAGAATAAAATTTTTATTTTACTGTGCAAAATAATATAAAAAATAAAAAAACCATGCTGCAAGCAATTTAAGTATTACTCGGTCTTTTGTTAGCTGCTTCCAACACGATAACTCATTTTCCTTTTATATATATCATCTGTCTTTTGCTGACAAAACCAGTCTTTCCTTCCAGCACGATAATTTATTCTTAACTGGGTTATTTCAAAGTCACGATTAAAATACATTATTGTGTTAATCTAGATGGGCTTGGGTCATGTTTTTTTAGATATAACGATCTGATTTGCCCGCTTCGTTGGGTTTTTTTATCTATGTAGAAAATTAATTGATTTTATAAATGTTGTATTTTGTAATTTTAATATTTAATTAGTATAATTGTAATTGATAAAATTCGTTAAAAATGGTTTTTTTCAACCAAAATGTGATTGAATATTGCTATTGCTAAAAAACTTTTGATAAAATTTGTTAGAAAATTTGCTAAGAAGGTGAAATGATTCATTAGAAATTTGTTGTCACGGATACTCTGGTTAAAAAAAAATAAAAAAAAATAAACTCGGTTAAAAAAGAACAACTGACTTGGACAGTAAAAAATAAAAAATACATGTGAAAAAAAGGTCACCGTTTCTTAAAAGGAAAAAAAAAGAGTCTAAAATATAAATTTAAATTCAAAGCCAAAGTTTTTTTTATAAGATTTATTCATCATATTATTATATTAAATATATTTAAGAATACCGATATTAATTTTTTTTTTTGCAAGAAATTGTAGGTCATTTTTTTTCTCTTTATATATTTTTAGGCGATAATATTAAATAAATATTAAACACATATACTTAGTCTCACATACTATATAGTGTGATCGAAATGGGAAGTGATTTTTATAGTTTTTTAATTGTAGATAACCTAGATAAATTTGTAAAAAAAAAAAATATGAGTTGCCTGTTTTCCCCAGTAATATTAGATATGACACATTATAAATACAAATATCGCAAATTTTTTAAAAAAGAAATATAAATTTTTTGCGTGCTATAATTATTTATTTGCCGTCTAAAAAGAATAGTGTAGTCGAAACGGAAAGTGCCTTATATATTTTTTAATTGTAGATAATGTAGGCAAATTTGTTTACCTTTTGTTTTTTTGAGTTGTATTTTTCCCCGGGTAATATTAGATCTTAAATATTAAAAATCCAATTTGTTTTTTTTAAGAAATAAACTTGAACAAAAGAGCACAAAATTAAAATTCACAGCAATTTTTATTTTATTTTATAAGATTTATTCATCATATTATTATATTAAATGTATTTAAGAATGCTGATATAAATTTTTTTCCTGCAAAAAATCCGAGGTCATTTTTTTTTCTCTTTATATATTTTTAGGCGATAATATGCAATAAATATTAAAACATATAATAATGATTTGTTTGCCGTTTCAAAGGAACAGTGTAATCGAGACAAAAGTGACTTGTATCGTTTTTTTAATTGTAGATAACCTAGGTAAATTTGTCTATTTTTTGTTCTAGAGCTCTTTTATCCCCAGTAATATTAGATACAAAATGACTATTGTTATTATTGCAAAAACAATTAAAATTATCAAATTATCCTGAAAGAAAAAACACTCAAAAACATTAACAAAAGAGTAAGCAAGAAAAAGAATATATTATTATTATTATTATTATTATGTTAATGATGAATAAAGAACATAAATAAATAAAAGAAAAAAAAATCATACTAACTTTTTTTTAAAAAAAAACATAGTTATCAGGGGGAAAAATTCATCTAACTTGAAAATAATAACAATAAAACCAATAAAAAAAATAAAAGAAAGAGCACATAAAAAAATATAATAGATGATAAAACAAAACAAAAAATTATTAGCTGAAAAAATCATTTAATTTGAAAAATTTCAAAAAATATATGTTCTATGTTGCGGGCTGAGTAAACAATTTTTATAGGATTTGCTCGATGCAAATAAAAATATAATTTTTATTTATGCGAAATTTAATATAATAAAATAGCTCAACACTCCCCTAGTATAACAATAGCAAAATAAAAGTTTGAAAATCTAAAATTATCATTGCACGCGTAAACTATCATTGATACCCTAGTTTTAAAAAATAATAAGAATAAGAATAACAAGAATAATAAAAAAAAAGGGGAAAGCAACTTTTACAGACAGACATTTTCAAAATCAGCATTGTAGAAGGAAAAAACAAAAACATGGTAGTTTAAAAAAATAAGATTAATAAGAATAATAATAAAAAGAAAAAGGGAAAGCAACTGTCTAGGACAGTTGCTTTCCCAAAAAAAAACGTATTTCAGAAAAAAAAATCAAATTTGTTGGCTGAGCCGCTCGGCCACAG
Source organism: Salix viminalis (assembly GCA_029228465.1). Classification (NCBI taxonomy): domain Eukaryota; kingdom Viridiplantae; phylum Streptophyta; class Magnoliopsida; order Malpighiales; family Salicaceae; genus Salix; species Salix viminalis. The sequence goes on from CM055443.1 coordinate 3,285,892, forward strand.
ACATTTTTCTTAGTCATGTCCACCATAGAAAATATAAAAAGCATCTCTGTGCAAAAAAAAAAAACAAAGACAGGTGCACATACGCGTGCGAAGCAAAGGAGAGAAATGGCCAGTCCACAGTGCACATGAGTGTGCGTGCACAGTGGATTGGACGAGCTTTTTTAGCTCTTTTACTAATGTTTTTTTTAAAATTTATTTATTATTTTTATATTTTTAAAATACGTTTTTTTAGATATAATCCTAGTATATCTTTTTATATCATTTATGATGAGAAATAAAATTAGATCTGCCCAATTTACGTGTCTAGTACAAGCTATGCCATCAATGGAAGTCAGTTTTGTTGTGCTCGATATTTTGACCGGTGTTTCAATTGGTGGCTTGTCGCCGCTTCCCCTTCGTATAAGTGAAGATGATAAATGGACAAGAAAAAGAAACGTTTCCAGCTCTTTGAAAGAGAACCATGAATTTCCACGTCGGTTCACGAGTCTTCTCAGTTAACATGCCCGCAGCCGCCCTTCTGTTGACTCAAAAACTAAATAAACAGAGATAATATAAAATAAATCATAATTATAAGAATAAAAATTAAGAGATTGATGATCAAATTTGATTTGATCAATAAATAACAATATATTTTTTTTATTTTTACACAACTTTTAAAAAGTGTTTTCTGCCTAAATCAAAGGAAAAATATTTTCCGAGAAAGCAAGCTAGATTTTCATTTAACCAAAAATTATATTCCGTTGACTAATTTTTCCAGTAATAAACAAAAACCATAGATTTTGGAAGCTAATTTTCAATAAACTATTTTGCAAAGTTCATCAAAATCCACAAATTATAAATTGAAAGGGCTTAAACATCTATATTTCATAAATAATCACTTTCACAATATCAAAGTGATTTGGACGTGTTTATCCAACCAACCATGTTAAAGGGCAAATTTAAAAGCAAGAACCAACCTAGAATAGACCGGATCCAAACTAGGTTTGAAATTATTTTCTTAGAAAAATACCTTTTGACTTGATAAAAAATAACATGCCATATCAACTTGGATTACCTTGTTTAGCTTATAAATAGTGACTTTGGACCAGTTTATGTGGCAAATTGGGCTTAATAAGTAATCATAGATATAACCCTCATTTAACCTAAGGTTTTGGATATGAATTCCACTTTTTTTAAGATAGGATACATATAGGTACTTGTTTGTAATAATTAAAAGAAAAGCTAAAAGAAATTAAAAATTTATAATTGCACACTTTTATTTTACTATAGATTGTCCTTTTAAAACAAAATCATGTAATTTAGCTCGAGAGGTAACACAATCATGTAATTTTTTTCTCAAGACTAATTTGTCATTATGAATTAACCAAGAGCATCTCATTCGCCTCATCTTTTTATTGCACAATAAAATTACTAAATAGCCCTCAATTTTTTAGCTTGATTACTTATATTTAGTGACATGTATAATTTAAACCTGATAAAACATTCAATCTAAAATTCTAATAATTATATTTAACACCATAAAAATATAAATATCTTCTTACAACACAATATTTGTAATTTACTTTTATCCGGAGAAGTTATGAATTAAATCATGTAGAATCTATATTTAAGTACATAACTCAAATGAGAAAGAGATTTTATGAGTGTTTATTAAATATGGAGTATTAAGTCAAGTATAAAGCTAAAGGATATGATGTTTTAATTGTTTGTATTGTGTATTCTTTCAAGAATTATTGTGAATTGTAATAATTTTTTTTTGTAATTTCAATTTGATTCTTAATTTTTTGTTTTTGCAAAGAGTCAGTCAAAGAGTTTCAAGATTTACTTATCTATCTAGATTTAATAGTATTGTAAAAAAAATCTCCATATTTTTAATTGGTGTGCGGCCAATAGACTAGTATCTATACATCTTAAACCGCTCACTATAACCATATAGTAGGTGATCCAATGTCAAGAATTTAGGAATAAGAGGGTTTGTTCTCCATGTGGTCTCAGGTTCGAGCGTTTTGGTTGCTAATATGATGGTTACTGAAAACTTATATGGCATTAACTTAGAACTCGTGAGATTAATCGAAATGCACATAAACAGACCCAAATATCCACGTTAATAATAATAATAATAATAATAATAATAATAAAAACTGCTCACTACTTATCAATGACGAATTTTTCCAGCATCATTTTTCCACATTCATTCACTAGTCGTCTACTTTGTGTGCATGTAGAAAACTGCTCACTACTTATCAATAGCTTCATTTTTCCACATTCATACACTAGTCGTCCACTCTGTGTGCCTGTAGAAAACGGCTCCCTACTCGCACCGTTGTTTCCTTTTCCAATTCCAATTATCCAGTCCTCGCACATATGCTTTCATTCCACATCGAGCAATGATTTCATATTGACTGTTTGCATTCTATTTTAAAATTGTTTTTGAAAAAAATTTAAAAACAATTTATTTTTATTTTAAATTAAAATAGTTAATATTTTTAGATTATTTTGATATGTTAATATTAAAAGTAATTTTTAAAAATAAAAAAATATCATTTTAATATATTTTAAAATTAAAAATATTTTAAAAAACAACTTTAAATTGAGTCACCTATAAAAGTTTTGCTGTCTTAGAGAGTTTTTACCTTTTCATTTGGTTGCTGGCTTTTGTTTCCGCTTTTCCTCTTATATATATATTAAACAAAATAAAATATATTTTTCTTAAATTTAAGAATTCAAGTCCAAGTGTTTTTCAATTTACAATGAAAAAATAGATAAAAATCATTTATGACTATCTTATAAACTCTGTTAAATAAGAATTTTCATCTCATACTGATATTATATGGTGTAATTGCTAAGTTCCCTCCAAACAAGATTCTATGCATGTTCATCTCTCTTCCCCTCTTTTCTTTTATTTAAATGCCAGAACATGACTTAGAAAATTATCTAATAAATTTATGTCTATCTTTAGGCCCCGGACATGGCCGAACACTATTTTCAATCTCATCCTCACGTTTTGTACACCAATGAAAATCCTGAAAGCTTTGACTTGAGAGTTTTTTTTTCGTATTTTCCATAGCAGTTTGATTTTTCTTTCTTGGTAAATATTATCCTTTTTATTATTATTACTACTACTACATTGCCGTTGATCCAACGTCACTAGCAAACTATAACATTTCTCCTATAAAAGCAGTCCCTAGCACTCGCAAATAATCACAACACGCCAGCATTCTCAGCTCTTCAGTATGGCTTCTTTCTCTTACTTCTTGTTATTTCCCTGCTTCCTTCTTCTTGCCCATTTCCTCACCTTAAGCAGCGCAGCTACTTTCGAAGTTCGAAACCAATGCCCTTACACTGTCTGGGCAGCGGCTGTTCCCGGTGGTGGCCAGAGACTCGACCAAGGCCAATCATGGACCATCACCGCGGGGGGCGGAACAACACAAGCTCGTATCTGGGGACGGACAAACTGCAATTTCGACGGGGCCGGGCGAGGGAGGTGCCAGACAGGTGATTGTAATGGCCTCTTACAATGCCAAGGCTACGGGCAACCCCCTAACACACTGGCTGAATATGCCCTGAACCAATTCAACAACCTGGATTTCTTTGACATATCTCTTGTTGATGGGTTTAATGTTCCCATGGACTTCAGTCCAGTGTCCGGCAACTGCCGTGGAATCAGGTGCGCAGCTGATATCAATGGACAGTGCCCGAATGAGCTCAAGGCCGATGGAGGTTGCAACAATCCTTGCACCGTCTACAAGACTGATCAGTACTGCTGCAACTCTGGCAGCTGTACCGCCACAGATCTCTCTAGGTTTTTCAAGCAGAGGTGCCCTGACGCTTATAGTTATCCTAAAGATGACCAAACAAGCACCTTCACTTGTCCCGGTGGAACTAATTACAGGGTTGTGTTCTGCCCTTGAAGCCGTTTTAATGGTGTAAAATGAGAATAAGACCCGTTGCTAGATTCACTTCTCACGGTGTGAATTGCTGCCAAGGTCATATGCTTTATTAAAATAAAAATTTTATTACAATATTAACAGTGCAAGACCCTTTATTTGCTCTAGCTGCTGTTAAATACCCAAACAAAGTGCGTTTCATCCTTTTCGTAAGCATATCCCTCGAACTAGATCCTATGCATGTTCCTCTCTCTTCTCCACCTTTTATTTTTTAATTATTTCTTACATTTATAAATCTACAGTTCGATTTAAATGACATTTGAAGAAATTGGAAGTAATCAGTTATGGAAACGAAGGAAGATTAATTGCTGAAATTACAGCAATAATGAATATTCTGTCATAAGATTTGACGTTACAATTGAATATATATACAGTACATGGGGAACTAAAACTTAACTAACGGTATTATTGTATTATTTCCCGTTGCCTTATTAATTGTAATTATGGGAGAGCATTTACTGTGCACAATGTCTTATGCGCAGCCTTCAATTAATTGCACCGTGTCCATTAAGTTTACTGTGTCCAACACTCCCCCTCAAGCTGGATCAAGAAGGTTGATGAATCCAAGCTTGCATAATAGACGATGAAACTGGGATGATGGCACGGCTTTGGTGAACACATCGGCAAGTTGGTCACTGGTTCGCACATAACGCGTAGTGATGTTGTTTGATTGAACTTGCTGACGAATAAAATGACAATCAACTTCGATGTGTTTAGTCCTTTCGTGAAACACAGGATTTTTTGCAATATGCATGGTCGCTTGGTTGTCACAAAAAAGGCTCATCGGAGTGACCGATGAACAACCCATATCAGCTAGGAGACTTCGCAGCCACACAAGTTCACAAGCGGCAGCCGCCATTGCACGGTATTCAGCTTCGACACTAGAGCAAGCCACAACATGTTGTTTCTTGCTTTTCCAGGACACAAGGTTACCTCCGACAAACATGCCCAGTAGTCGAGCGTCGGTCAAGTTGATTTCCAGCCCAATCCGAGTCTGTATAGCCCATTATATTTGTATGGTTGTTTATGGTCATGACAATTCCGCGACCAATAGTTCCTTTTAAATATCACAAAATACGCTTGACCATGCTTAGATGATGTATGGTTGGAGCATGCATGAACTGGCTGACAAGATTGACATCGTAGGTAATATCCGGATGGGTAATCGTCAGATAAATAAGTTTACCCACGAGTTGTTGATAATATTTGGACGAGGGAAGAGCCGTACTGCAAGAGATAATTTTAGTTTACTATCAATAGGAGTAGGGGAAGGTTTAGTTAAAAGCATACCTGCATCTTGAAGCACATCGAGAGTGTACTTACGTTGATTAAGGAAAAAACCTTTCTTAGATGAGGCCATTTCAATCCCAAGGAAATATTTTAAGGGACCAAGATCTGTAATCGGAAATAATTGTTGAAGGGTTTTCTTCAATTGGGAAATAGATTCAATGTTATTCCCTGAGATAATTAAATCATCAACATAAATGAGGACCATCAATTTATCATCATTTTTGAACCGAATATATAAAGAGGAATCTGCCGAGCTTTTGCTAAAACCTAACGTAGCAAGGGCTCCACTAAGTTTTGCATGCCATGCGCGAGGACTTTGCTTTAGCCCATAAATAGATTTATGGAGTTTACATACCAAATTAGGAGTGGAACTTGACGAGTGACCAGGAGGAAGCTTCATAAACACTTCTTCTTTAAGATCCCGTGTAAAAAAGCATTTTTTACTTCCATTTGCGATAAGAACCATCCATTATTGACAGAAACAGATAAAAGAACTCTTACCGTGGTCATTTTTGCAACAGGAGCAAATGTCTCCTTGTAATCAACACCAAATTCTTGGATATACCCTTGAGCCACAAGACGCGTTTTATAGCGATTGACAGATCCATATGAGTTGAACTTTGTCTTGTATATCCATCGACTGCCAACTGCGTGTTTACCTTTTGGAAGGGGAACTAGACTCCAAGTATTATTGTCAGCTAGTGCTGTTAGTTCCTCCTCCATAGCTTTTCGGCCATACCAGGTGAGATTGAGCTTCAGCGAAATTTCGAGGCTCATGATCATTGGATATTGCTGACAAAAAAGCAGAATACGATGGTGATAATTTTGAGTAATCCAAATAATTTGAGACAGGATACCTGACTGCATAAGTTGTATAGTCTTGAAATTTGGAGGGGCATTGTCGAGTTCTGGGAGGATTGCGTCTTGGAGCTGACACTTCATCCGGCGAATGTGGGGACATAGGTTCTAGAGGTATGATAGTAGATGGAGGATCGTCAACCGGGATGACCGTTGGAGTAATGGGCCTAGGCAAGTCGAGGCTGCAGATCTCTGCGCTGGGAAGAGAAACTAAGTCTTCCAAGGACTCCCCCTGAGTAGGATCAGTGAAATAAGGAGTGGTTTCGACCTAACATCCCTGCTGACATAAAGTTTCTGGCTAATGTTATCATAACATTTGTACCCTTTCTTGGTATGAGAATACCCTAAGAAAATGCATTTGGAAGCTCGCGGGTCAAGTTTGTCACGTTGATTTGAGTGCAGGTGAACAAAACATTAACACCCAAAAATCTTCAAGTGCGAGGTATTAGGAATTTTACCCTGCAAAATTTCAAGAGGACACTGAAAATCCAGTACTTGATTGGGTAAGCGGTTAATAATATAGGTGGCCGTAAGAACTCCATATGACCAAAAATTTTTTTGGAACATTCATTTGAAGCATTATGGCTCTAGTTTTTTCTAATAAATCCTGATTTTTGCGTTCAGCAATTCTATTTTGTTAGGAAGTATTAACACAACTAGTTTGATGAAGAATTCCATTACAATTTAAGTAATTTTCCATAGCATGAGATGTAAATTCTGAACCATTGTCAAATCAAAAGATTTTAATATGTGTGGAAAATTGAGTAGAAACTAGTTTGTGAAAATCTTTAAAACAATTAAAAACTTCAGTTTTTGATTTTAATAAATATAACCATGTAACTCTTGAAAAATCATCGATAAATGTAACAAAATATTTAAAACCATCAATTGAAATTGAAAAAGGTCCCCATACATCTGAATGAATAAATTCAAAAGCCTGAGATGCTTTGGACAGAGATAATTTAAATAGAAGTCTACTGGATTTGGAAAAATGGCACGTCTCACAATCATACGTTCTTTTTGACAAATTTGGTTTTATTTTTGCGATGACGTAATCGGATGCATGAGCCAGACGAAAATGCCACAACTGATGATCATTGATCGAAGAATAAAACGCTTGTAATCCTTTCGGAACTTCAGAATCACAAAAAAAATAGAGACCATTCAAATGAAATCCTTCACCAATCTTCTGTTTGGTGTGATGGTCCTGAAAAATCACCTTAAACGGAGTAAATATAACATCACAATTAAGAGAAATAGTTAACCTTCGAACTGATAATAACTGAAATGGAAATGAAGGTACATATAAAATATCGAATTAATTGTTTTTGACGCAATTTTAATTTTTCCCTTGCCTTTTACTGCTGCCGTAGATCCATTCGAAATTGAGACAAAAGATGATATCGAGAAAGGGGTAAAATCATGAATTTTGTCTAAATTATGTGTCATGTGATCACTAGCACCCGAATCCACAACCCATATATCATGCAATTTACTTAATTCTAAGGCAGTTAAAAGAGCAATATAAATACCTTCAAATTTCTCCTCATCCTCTCGGTTAGAATGCCCAGACAGGTCACGGGTGGGTAATCCACCAAAATTGCTAACTAAGGCTGCACTGTCACGGGTTGGAGGTCCACGGGTTCGGGTTGAAGATCCACGGGTGGGTAACCCACCAAAGCTGCTTACAAAAGCAGCACTGTCACTTGACAACCCACCATTTTCACGGGTTGTTAACCCACCGAAATGGCTGAGCAAGGCACTGCCTTCTTCAGCCAAAAAGCCTTCACCTCCATGAGTTCTTTTCTCCAAAAAACTGGCGAATTCATTTAGCAACGACATAGGGCTAGAATTCATGGGTTCTGTAGCAACAATATTTGCTTTGAATTTTCCAAATTTTTTGTGACCCATTGAATTCATGTTCTGCCGATTTTGCTTCAACTCAGGGTGAAGACTCCAGCAACGATCAATGGTGTGACCCATTGAATTACAGTAAGAGTATTTTGGATTAGGACGCTTACCTTTGAAGAATCCCTTCTCTGCAGGGTACTGGGCATCACGAGTGTCTGCTAATTTGAAGTTCCCTTTGTCTGCAAATTGATGAGCAACACAAGCATGGGAATCAACGAATTTCAATGGGTTTTCACGGGGCATTACCTTTCGTCTGATTTCTTCACGCTGGATTGTTGCACAGACGCTCTTTAAGGAGGGGTAGTTCATCATTCATCAAGATGTGGCTCCTTAGGTCTTCAAATTCCGATCCCAAACTGGCCAGCAATTGGAAAATTTGGTCTTCTTCCTTGCGATTGCGTAGCACAGTTAGGGTCAATTGAATGAGGTCTGTAAATTTCTAATTTGTTCCACAAGCTTTTAAGCTTACTCAACAGTTGTACAAAGGGCTGACCGTTTTGATGAATACTGGTAATGTCTTGCTGAATTTGGAATATGCGAGCGAAATTGTTTTGGTTGCCATACATCTCTCTCACGGCTTCCCAAAGTTCCAGGGATGATTGGTAGTAGCTGAACATCTCAGCAAGGTTTCGGTCCATTGAATTTAACATCCAAGACATCACCATTTGATCTTTGGCTAGCCACTGTTCAAATTCAGGGGAGCTGCTGTCAGGGGCTGGTTCTTTGCTGTTTATGAAGCCCAGCCGTGATCTGCCTCCAAGAGCAATGGTCACTGCTCTTGACCATGGTAAGTAGTTAAAACCATTTAGCAATACAGTAGTCATTTTCTAGAGATGGATTAGCATCAGTGTCGATGCTTGTATAATTGACAGCTACTCCCTTTTGTTTGTCTCTTGATTCTTGAGAATCCATGTTTAACAGAACAACAATAAACGAGAGAAAAAAAAATGCAAAGCAAAGCTGTAGGATCACAGCTCTGATACCATGAAGAAATTGGAAGTAATCAGGTATGGAAACGAAGGAAGATTAATTGCTGAAATTACAACAATATTGAATATTCTGTCAAAAGATTTAAAGTATGTTACAATTGAATATATATATACAGTACATGGGGAACTAAAACTTAACTAACGGTATTATTGTATTAACATTTTTACGTGAAAGTAAGAAGATGGCTTGGAATTATGAAATAATTAAAAATACAATTCACAATAAAAATAGCAAAGAGATTGGCAATATAGAAATCCGAAACTCCATTGCTTGGCTGTCTGTCAATATTCAGATATTGATGGCGCACTAGCAGTCAACTAAAGTTAAAAGAGGTAAATCATGGTCGTGGTTCGTTTAGAGGTAACGAGTTGGCTAGCCCGGAGTTGCGCTGGGCTTTCTTGATGTAGCGAATTGATTAATTATTGGACCTGCAAAGAATTATTAAATTGGTAGATAGCAAATTGTAATCGTTAAATTCTGTTGTAGTTTTTTTTTTGTATCGAATTAGTTGGTTGTTGTTATCAGTTTAAGTGCTCGGATAATAATTAATTTGTTAGGCGTGTTTTAATTATTCTGACAATTATTTAATTGGTGGACGTAAATTTGCAATTAATAAAATGAATAAAAGATGAATTATATTTTTCCTTGTATCGAACTTGTTGATGGTTGGGTTTATTTTAACAGCAACGAACGATTTAACCGACATATAACAAAATTGCAACTGTTAAAATCTATCAGAGATGAATTATTTCTGGTTGATTGCTATTTTGTGTCGATCTATTTAGTTCATAGATTGCAAAACTGCAATTGATTGATTGTTTGGTATGTCTTAATTGTTTTGACAATTATATAATCGGTTGATAAAAAAAAATGCAATCGATAAAATCAATTAGAGATGAATTACTTTATTTTTTTGTAGTCAATTGGGCATTCGTTGGTGGTTTGGTGTTTCGTAATTGTTCGGCTGATTATTCTCTTTTTTCTTTTTTATTTATTCTGCTAGCCAAATAATTTTTTAAAATCTAATAATATTTATTTTTGTTTTTTCATTTATTTTATTTTTATAAATATTATTAGGTGTTAAAATTTTATGATTATTGTCGATAAGACATTCAAAATAATGACAATAATTATTTGTAATTTTTCCCCCTATAAATATGTTAGACTAATTATATTTTTTCTATTTATTTCATATTAGCGCCTTTAAAATAATGATAATAATTATTTGTGATTTTTTTCTCTGATAAATATGTTAGACTACTTATATATTTTGCTATATATTTCATATCAACGCCTTAAAATATATATATTCATCACTTTTTGGAATTGCGATCTCTTTTAGGTATTCTATAAAATAATAATAGTCGTGATGCATGTAAGATGATCCGGACACCCTGATTATATAAAAAAAAATGTAAAAGTAGGAAAAAAATAGGAAAAAATGAGTCCAGGGATTATTCGTGGCGTACTCAATTGGCCGGTAACAAAAAAAATATATACCTGGGAAGAAAAAATCTTGGTGTGCGTAAGCTGACCCGGACACTTTGGTTGGAGAATTTTTTTTTTTTTTGTATAAGTGGCAAAACAAAACAGGGAAAAAATGGTATAAAAAAAGGTGGATCCAGAGATTAGTCGTGGTGTGCGTAATCTAGCCCGAACATCTTAGTTATTAAAAAAAATCTATTTTTTTTTAAAAAAAAGGGAAAAAAAAGAAAACCTAAATCAGTTTTGTTGTCTGAGCGGTTCGAACTCTCGTGCGCCGAATCTGCCAACTCACAGACAACAACTCGACAACAACTACTCCTTTGTCATTTCTACTATACAAATAAAAAAAATAAGAAGCCCTAACTATTAAAAAAAAAACCGAGCTCATGTAGGCGCGAAGCAGCATACCAAATGTCCATTCCACAGTAACAAACAGTGAACGACCAATCTCCTTTAGCTCTTTAGCGAGCGAACTTGCCCGCGCGTTGTGCTATAATTGGTTGTAGAAAATTGATTGATTTTATGCGTGTTATAATTGGTGATTTTAATATTTAATTAGTAAACTTGTTGTATCGAATATGTTGATGGTTAAGTTTATTTTAACGACAATGAACTATTTAACTAGCAAATAGCAAAATTGCAACCGCTAAAAACTATCAAAGATGAATTATTTCAGGTTGATTGCTATTGTGTGTTGATTTATTTAATTAATAGATTGCAAAACTGCAATTGATTGATTGTTTGGTGTGTCTTAATTGTTTCGATAATTATATAATTGGTTGATTAAACAAATGCAATCGACAAAATCAATTAGAGATGAATTACTTTTTTTTATGTCAATTGGGGTTGGGCATGTCGTAATTGTTCGGCTTATTATTCTCTTTTTTCTTTTTTCTTTTTATTTATTCTTCACGTCAAATAAGTTTTTAAGATCTAATAATATTTTTTTGTTTTGTTATTTATTTTATTTTTTAATTGTTTTTTTTTAAATATTATTAGGTGTTGAAATTTCTAATTATTGAAGACAAGGCATTAAAAATAATGATAATAATTTTTTGTCAATTTTTTTCCTTATAAATATGATAAACTAATTATATATTTTGCTATTTGTTTCATATTAGCGCCTTAAAAATAATGATAATAATTAGTTGTAATTTTTTCTCTGATAAATATGTTAGACTAATTGTATATTTTCTATTTATTTCATATTAGCGTCTTAAAATATATATATATATTCATCACTTTTTGGAATTGCGATCTCCTTTAGGTATTCTATAAAATAATAATAATCATGGTGCGTGTAAGCTGATCCGGACACCTTGATTATATATAAAAAAATGTATAACTGAGAAAAAAGAAGAAAACATTAGCCCAGGGATTATTCGCGGCGCGCTCAGTTGGCCATGAACCAAAAAAATATATACGTGGGAATAAAAAAATCATGGTGCGAGTAAGCTGACCCTGGACACCTCGGTTAAGAAAAAAAAAGTATAAGTGGCAAAACAAAATAGGGGAAAAAATGTAAAAAAAAAAAGTGGATCCAGAGATTAGTCGTGATGCGCGTAAGTTGGCCCGGACACCTTAGTTATTAAAACAACAATTTTTTTTTGTAAAAAAAGCCACTTATTAAAAAAAAGAACCCGTTTTTTTTTTTTAAAAAAAAAAGAGTTCTTTAAAAAAAAATCAATTTTGATGTCTAAGTGGCTCAAAGTCTCGCGCGCAAATGCTGCAGCGGCACGGACAACCGCTCGGCCACAACCACTTCTTTATCATTTCCTCCATACAAATTACAAAAAGCAGCCCTATGTAAAAAAAAAAAAAAAAGAGCATATGCGCGCGCAAAGCAGGGGAGCAAATAGTCAGTCCACAGTGCACATGAGTCTGCGTGAACAGTGGCTGACCGAGCTACTTTAGACTCTTTGTAATAGTCTGGAATTAAAGTGTTTTTTTTTAGTGATTCAAGTTTTATGATTGTTAATAATATGATAACTGAAGTTTTATATGATTTTCAATTTTAAAGTTTGTAAAATTAATTAATATAGACACAAAGCTGATGGAAGGTCATAAAGGGACAAGAAAAATAAACGTTTCCAGATCTTTGAAAGAGAACCATGAATGTGGACGTTGGTTCATGAGTCTTCTTCTCAGTTAACATGCCCGCAGTCGCCCTTCCGTTGACTCAAAACTTAAATAATTAGAGAATGATTAAATTAAAAAAAATATAAGATAAAATAAATCATAATTATAAGAATAAAAATTAAAGTTGATATAAAAATTAATTAAATTCTAACCGGTAAAAAAAACAAAACAAATTCCATATAAAATATATAGAAATCAAAAGATTGATGATTAAATTTGATATAATCAAACATATTTTTTGCTTTATTCACAACTTTCAAAGTGTCTTCCGGTAAATAAAAGGAAAATATTTTCTGAGAAACCAAGCTATATTTTTCATTTAACTAAAATTATTTTTCATTGACTAATATTTCTAGTAATAAACAAACACCGAATTTTCAATAATCTATTTTGCAGAGTTCATCAAAACCCACAAATTCTAAATTAAACATTTGTATTTCAAAAATAATCACTTTCACAATATCAAGTGATATGGACGTGTTTACCTAATCATTTTATTTTACATGATTATTAATTTTAAAATTTATAAAATTAATCAGAAATATATATAAACTAACCGATCATGAACATTAATAAAAAAAGAAAACTGCTCACTACTTGTCAATGACGAAATTTTCCAGAATTATCTTACCACTAGTCGTCCACTTTGTGTGCCCGTAGAAAACTGCTCCCTACGCGACCGTTGTTTCCTTTTCCGATTTCAATTCTCTAGTCCTCGCACATATGCTTCCATTCCATTTCCGAGCATTGATTTCTTATTGTTTAGAATCTTTACATTGTAATTTAAAAGTGTTTTTGAAAAATTTATTAAATTTTTAATTTTTTAATTTTTATTTTTAATTTAAAACAAATATTTTTAATATTTTTAGATTTAATATGTTAATGTTAAAATAATAATAAAAATATTATTTTAATATATTTCTAAAAAAAAACTTAAAAAAAACAATGTTAAACAAACTACGCTCAACAGTGCCTTGACCCATACAATTACTTTTTCTTTTTCTTTTGGTTGCTGGCTTGTTTCCGCTTTTCCTCTTGTATATATCTATAATATTAAACAAAATAAAATATATTTTTTCCTAAGTAAGAATTCAAGTCCAAGTATTTTTCAATTTACAATGAAAAAAATAGATTAAATTTAGATATTTATAAACTCTGTTAAATGAGAATTTTCATCTCATACTGATATTATATGGTGTTATTGCTAAATCCCCTCCAAACTAGATTCTATGCATCTTCATCTCTCTTCCCCCCTTCTTCTTTTAAATTACCTTGTACTTTTCAAAATCTATACAGTTCAGATTAATTAACATTTCTATTTAAATGCCAGAACATGGCTTAGAAAATAAATCTATGTCTATTTTTGGACCAGGGACATGGCCAAACACTCTCTTCAATCTCATCCTCACTCCAATGAAAATCTTGAAAGCTTTGACTTGAGAGTTTGTTTTTTCGTATTTTCCATAGCAGTTTGATTTTTCTTTCTTGGTAAATATTATCCTCTTCTTTTTTTATTATTATTACATTGCCGATGATCCAACGTCACTAGCAAGCTATAACATTTCTCCTATAAAAGCAGTCCCAAGCACTCGCAAATAATCACACCACACCAGCATTCTCAGCTCTTCAGTATGGCTCATTTCTCTTACTTCTCGTTATTTCCCTGCTTCCTTCTTCTTGCCCATTTCCTCACCTTAAGCAACGCAGCTACTTTCGAAGTTCGAAACCAATGCCCTTACACTGTCTGGGCAGCTGCTGTTCCCGGTGGTGGCCGGAGACTCGACCGAGGCCAATCATGGACCATCTCCGTGGGGGCCGGAACAAAACAAGCCCGTATCTGGGGACGGACCAACTGCAACTTCGACGGGACCGGGCGAGGGAGGTGCCAGACAGGCGATTGTAATGGCCTCTTACAATGCCAAGCCTTCGGGCAACCCCCTAACACACTGGTTGAATATGCCCTAAACCAATTCAACAACATTGATTTCTATGACATATCTCTTGTTGATGGGTTTAATGTTCCCATGGATTTGAGTCCAGTATCAGGCAAGTGTCGTGGAGTGAGGTGCGCAACTGATATCAATGCACAGTGCCCGAATCAGCTCAGGTCCCCAGGAGGTTGCAACAATCCTTGTACCGTCTTCAAGACTGATCAGTACTGCTGTAACTCTGGCAACTGTGCCCCCACAGATTTCTCCAGGTTTTTCAAGCAGAGGTGCCCTGACGCTTATAGTTATCCTCAAGATGACCAAACAAGCACCTTCACTTGTCCCGGTGGAACTAATTACAGGGTTGTGTTCTGCCCTTGAAGCAGTTTTAATGGTGTAAAATGAGAATAAGGCCCGTTGCTCGATTCACTTCTCACGGTGTGAATTGCTGTCAGGGTCATATGCTTTATTACAATAAAAAATTTTACTGCAATTTAAAAAACAGGGGCAAGACCCTTTATTTGCTCGAGCTGCTGTTAAATACCCAGAAAAAAGTGCGTTTCATCAGCATATCCAGCCCAGAAGCACTTTCTTCATTTTTATAACCACTGCAAACTACAAAATACAACCATGCTGCATGCAATTACCGATTACTCATTTTCCTTTTATATTAATCATCTGTGTCTTTTGCTGACAAAACCAGTCTTTAATCTATCGCTTCTAAGCACTTAACAAGAGGCAATCCTAAAGCATCATCAGATCAGTAAGGCATGCAATAGCTCAGGTCAAAATAAAGCACTGAAGGAGAGGTCGGTTAAAACTGTAACATATTTATACATAGCTAATAATGAGGTGGATCAATGGACAGTTTCTCCCCTTTCATTTTCTTTTTTGGATAATTCGTACTGGTGGACCTTGCTCGTGACTGAACTGGGAAAGTCACCTCCATCTTCTAGCAGAAGCACCGCCTTAAATCTAAAATTTACATGTTCTTGATCTCCTGGTTGAAGCAGTGTGCAGGCGCTTGAGTCACAGAATCATCCAAAAGTACTGCGCCTACCTCGAAAGTTATCACATGAGTGGAAATACCTGCAAATATGATCATCAGGCTGTGGTCAGATACCACTAAACAGAAACTACGAGGAGTAACCATAATCAAATGAACTTAAATCACCGCAGCTTCTAATTAATCACAGTAATCACAAGCAATACCATACCATCATAGAAATCCCATCTGACAGGCCTCTTCGTATGAACATCCTCATAGTACCATATAGTGTCGACCTTCTCCCATACGTTGCATAAATACCCATCAGTGACAGCAGTCCCCAGATAATCGGCTCCGTCAAGAAAATCAGGCCTGGGAATACCCACATCATTAACCATAATCCGACAGCTATAAGGCTCACTTAAAGTGTAATAAAAGGTTGTCCCATTATTCCACTCCGTGTCGTACAGCAAAACAGAGAGTTGTTTCTGTATTATATTCACATTGCGGCCTCTTGGCCAATCATACCACAGATCGGTGATTTGGAGGCGAGTTGAGCTCAGGTTCATATATAAAAGTGCGTGGAATTGTTCAGGCCATGGAGCAGGAATTGGGGTTGGTGAGTGCTCAGGCTCAGGCCGCCATTGAAGTGAAGGGTTTATGAGTTGGAGGACTATGAGGGAAATCTTTATAAATTGTGTGTGGAATTGTAGCTTCATTTTTCTTTTTTTTGGTGCTTGACTGTCGTCGATCCTGTGTTTGTTTCTTCTTTATCTGCAAGAGAGGGAGGTCGCCTTGAAAGGGATAATATGCAAGCCTAATGGGTGGCTGTGGAGGGACTTCTTGCCTGGAGGCTCCTGTCCTGAACTCGAAGAAACTAACCAATCATCATTAAAAATTAAAAAATAAAAAATAAAAAGAGGGACTTTTACCATTCAATCTACTCCCATAAAAAATCAATATACATTAATTATTTTATTCAGTAGTATTTAATAGATTTTTGATTGGTTTGAGGAGTTTTACTTGATATTTTGAAATTTTTTCGACTTATAGAATTTTTTATTAGAAAAAAACTGGAAGGGCATTTCACATTCATGAATTTTATTTGATCCTTTTTTTTTCAAGCTGAAAAAATATTATCTTGAAAAAAACATAAAAAGTAAAGTATGTTTTTTACTTGTTTTTAAATTTATCAAATTAAATGAATCATCTGACAGTAATTTTCATACAATTTAATTATAAAATGAATCCAAATAAAAAGTAAGAAGATTTTAAAATTAACTTAATGAAATACTTTACAACATTAATATATATATATATATATATATATATATATATATATATATATATATATATATATATATATATATATTGTTTTTCATATGAAAACAATTCGTTCCAATTTTGTCCTGTAAATCAATTGAAGGGAGCGTGTCGGTGGTTGGGGTCAATGCAGGCATAAAAAAAAAGCCCAGACAGCAAAGAGCCTGTCATTATCGGCCCCTCTCAGGCCCATGTGGCTGGATTTTGTTCGTATTTTTTCTTAGGCTTTTTTAAACCCTTTTTTTGAATTTGTTTTTTTAATTACTGTAGGATTTTTATTTTATTTGACGTAATAAATTCTATAATCTAGGTCTGATGAATTTTAATCTGTTTCTTTGTTTTTGTTTTTATAGACTTCTCCAAACGATCATTCCAAGACAACTGTCACATAATTTAATTTAAAACATATAATAAATAAATAATAGAACAGAAGCTGAATTTGAATAGCACATAACAAAAATCTTTTATAGTCTAGATATTTTTTAGGTTTAATCCCTAATGAAAATGCAGGAAATAAACTTACAAAATTTTGTGATGGAGAAAGTGGATGAATATTTTATGGTAACAAGTAAAAGAAGCGTTGGCAAAGCAGAACCGCAAAAACAGTACATTTACAAGAACAGAATCCAACTTCAGAATCAAGTTCAGTTCGCTGCATCTATCTATTATTAGTGAACTCTGTTGCGTATTATTTCTACTGAAGATGATTAAGATAAAAGGAAAAAAGAAGGGGTTCAGTCATCTGTCTACGTCCCATTTTCTACAGTGCAGACTGGAAAAACATCTCAGCAAGTTCCTGCAACATTTGCACAAATATCTTGAATTAGATTCTAGTTACATTCTAACAATACAAAATATTAGGAACAGAAGCAGGAAATCTGATTTTCCAGGAAAGAAACAGTTGAGGAAACAAAAATTTAAAAGGAAGATGGATTCAATTATCAAAGAAATAAAACAAGCTGGAGGTTCTTCGTAACAAAAGCTCAACCAGCACTTTCTAAAAGCACTGCACAGTTTTATTTTTAACTTCGCATGCTACAATTTGTTGGAAAGTAATTTGGAAAATTGTAGAAGTTCACATGGATTATCCTAGGAGTTTAGCCAAAGGGCTTGATGCATTTTGATCTTCTAAGTTGAATGGATTATCTGTCATGCATATAGAATGGAATAATCCTAGACTTGGCATAAATAAGAAATCATGGCTATTATGTATTTCAAGTCTGTGGATTTCCTCAGAGAGAGTAAAATATGAGATGTGTTGCCACCATGTTTCCATAATTATAAGAAATAAATCCTACAAAACTATCACTTATATATAAAGGGAAAAGCCAGAAGTTTTTCCATCATGTTTTGTGGCTGAGAACTCATGGAGAAACAAAAAACCCATTCAGTCTTTCAATCTATAATATCTGCATAAGTGAGTTGGATGCATAGTTATGGATGTTTCGCAATTGCGGAAGCAAAATTGTTACTATCCAAATACCTGCTTAGCAGATGGAACCTTGGGTTCACCCCATTTCATGGCCAGCTTCTCAAGCGTTTCAAAATCTCCCTTACCAGCCTGTTGGAAGATGCATTACTTGTTAGCCACAATGGAAATTAAAAAACATGACATAATAGGAATAGGAAGCATGTTACCTCTACTTGTGCCCCGATTTCTGTATCAAAACTCTGATAGCGTTTGCGAACAAGCTCAGCCAATGAACCATCCTTTATTCCGCAGCGAACAAATTCAAAGGCATCAAAATCAAGATAATAAAAACACCTTCCATGAGACGTTGGTAGAGAGGATGAAAACTAAAGATCTCACCTCAATCAACTTGACAGCACTTCGGAGTCCACGAGCCAGGGTATCCATTCCACTAATATGAGCAAGGAATATGTCCTCAACATCTGTACTCTCTCTTCGCCTAAAGAATCACATAATCATTCAGGTCATCACATAAGGTCTTCATTCTAAAGTTTAAGGCAATACATCGAAAAAGATACAAATATTCACATGAATGTGCAACAGAACAAGCACATAGAAAAGAGAATCAACAAGGAAGATGAGACACTAACAGTTTTGCATCGAAATTGAATCCTCCTGGTGCTAATCCTCCCTGGCATTAGGCAAAAAGAAAACCAGCTAATGGAATTCAGTTTCACATGATAAGATACTTGAATTTTCACAACCAATTGAAAGCAACAAATCATTAACGTACGTTTCTTATCACACTAAGCATAACCAAAGTTGCCTCTGAAATATCAGTCATGAACTGATCTGTATCCCATCCTGTAGTCATGATAACAACCTTATGTTACAACCATAGATCTCAAGGATTTACATGCAGAGTTAGTAAGCTTGAAATACAACTAAAAAAAATTGAAACACAAGGTTTCTAATATAATCATTACCAATCTGAGGGTCTCCAGTGTTTGCATCAATATTTCCCAGTAAACCATTAATTCTTGCAGTTTCAAGCTCATGATGACAGCTGCAGAATACTCAAATGTTATAGGATGATAGAGAAAATTTCGTGTATAATCATGTGATTGGCTAATTATTTTATGAGGTGACAAGGACAAGACTGCAAGAAAAAGATTTGTACCTGTGACCTGAAAGAGTGGCATGATTGCACTCGATGTTTAGCTTGAATTCCCCTGAAAATGGAAATGGAAAAAGGAGGTTAAATGACAATTCAGAGTCTCTCCAAACAGGAGAGAGGCTTCTTCTAACATAGTGTCTGCTAGATCCATTTTCAAGAAAGAAAAAGAAAAGAACAGGGCAATCAAGTGAATTTGGTGAAGCCATAACCACTGAGGCCACCAAGTTATAGCTGGTGTTAGTTAAATCTGATAGCTGAAAACAAGTACTTAAACAATCATGGTTGTGCCATGGGTAGCAAATTTGAAAAAAATGTACCATCCAAATAAGAATCTGTACCACCTGTTAAAACCCTCTATATTCACTAAAGTCAACACAGCTAAAGCCTCCAAATCAAACTAGTCAGGGTTTGCAACATGGACCATCTTCCTAATTGAACTGTCAGTGGTTAGACTTTCAACCAGTTTATGTAATCTTAATTAATTTAAACTATTTGTTCATCAATTTTCAATAATAACATCATCACATTATTACAATGACTATCTCCAGCTCTATTAATTAAATTATTTTGGGACTAATCTTTGAACTTCTTATGGGTAAACAACTCAACAACTCAGGTAAACACAAAGAAAAACAGACAAGAAGTTTTACTACCATGCGATGTGTGACTGTAAACATGGGGCCAATTTGAGTTGAGAATAACACAAATTATTTATTCCCCCAAATCACAATTAAAAGCAAAGATGCCCCAAATGCTGTAAACTTCAAAACTGAAATTTAAGCAAAGTGACATAGATTAACCCAACTACTTCCATAATAAAATAGCCAAATTAAACTTTATTAATAAAAAAAGTAAAAAAAAACGGAATGAAGTAAAGATGGTTGTGACAAAATCAGAGTCTGGGAAATAAGTTTCAATAATCACCTATTAGGCCATACTTCCGCAAGAAATTAGCTGTAGTAGCAGCATCCCAGTCGTACCTGGTAAAACAGCACCATAAGTAAGATCAAAGGGAACTGTAAAGAAGGCTGCCAATTAAATTAATGAAAATGAGACATACTGGTGTTTGGTAGGTTCTTGAGGCTTGGGCTCAATAAGCAGAGTTCCTGAAAGACAGTGCATGCAAATATTAAGATCCCTTCAAAATTTTAAACAAGACTAAGGATAAAAAAACAAGACAATAGAGGATGAGCTATTCATGCTCTGTATGCCTCATGAAAATGGAAATGCCTATTCTATCCTATTGTGCAACTGGGTCTATACTGCCTGTGTTATGAAAGAACAGAATTATACCATTGAATCCAATCTTCTTCTTGTAGGCAACAGCAGCTTCGCAAAACCTTCCCTGTAGGAAGATGATGGATATCATTAGTAAGAAGACCCAAACTCCAGGGCAGACCAACACTGACTAGAGAGGTAAGTAGTATGAGATCTTTTAATGTTAGGATGACGAGAATTGGAGAACATACCAAATGATCAAGCTCCCTTTCCATATCTGTGTTCAAAAGACTCTGGTAACCCTCACGACCACCCCAAAAGACATAATTTTCTCCACCCAAGTAATGTGTGACCTGTTGGAATAAGAGGTGTTAATTGCAAATTGTAGATATAACAAATGCCACAAGAGTATGTTACATTCACACAATTATCACTATTTTCCAAGACTACGCACAGATCAACTCACCTCCATTGCTTTCTTCACTTGAGCTGCAGCATATGCATACACGCCTACCTCAGAACTGTGACAAGAGGATCCAAAAGTATCAAGTCTATGAACAAATGATCGGATAGCATCAATAGCATGACATCCAGTCAAGGATAGAATACCTTGTAGCACCACCATGCATGTAACGAGGATGCATAAACAATTGCGCTGTACCCCACAAAGGACGGATCTTGGTTCCCTGTACATTCACAGGATTGAGGCATCAAAAACAAAACCACACTTCATAATCTCTTGTACACACACACAAGAAAAAGTATCAAGCATCTCCAAATCCACAATAGGGAGTTTTCGTGGTTCTCCTCCGAATATTAAATACCTTGGTCGATCAGTGACTGTGAAAGTTTGGTGCCACTAAGATTTGCACCTCTTGCGAAATATCACATGAAACAAAAAAGGCAAGGAGATTTTGCTCCAGTTTTTTCTGGCGACTATAAAATTATACATCTTTCCCTTAACCAACTTGGCAACCAAGAATATATGAAGGTAACTATTGGGTATGTATGGTTGCAACACAGTTGTATGAAGAAGTTACATATCTATTTTATTTCAGTCATATGATCATCATCCCTTTTGTTTCAAAGATTACCTGAAGTTCTTTAGCAAGGGCCACTACTTCATCTAAGTTTCTATTACTTTCCTGTAACAAAAAGAAAAAGACCTCATTAGTTCAATGGTACACCAGTGTGATAAAAAACATAGATAAAAAAAGAGTTGACCTCATTAGCAGAAACAAGGAACTCGCTTATAGCTTATACTGTTATTTACAAACTCACTCACCTCCAGAGTTTCACCATCAGGAGCTATATCCCTATCATGGAAACACCACCTATCAACTCCAATCTTCTCCAAGAACTCAAAATTAGCTCTCACTGGGTTGTGTATCAAAAGGGGAAAAAATCAATAAAAAATTAGGCACCAACTATGTAGCACATTATTCAGTAAATGATCTGTAACATCATGGATCTCACTTCTCCTTTTGGCCATAGCCAAAGAATTGGTTCCGTCTTCCCAGGGCCAATACTTGGTAGGTGCGCCGAAGGGGTCACCTCCTGTTCCACGGAATGTATGCCAAAAAGCAATACTGAATCTCATCCAATCCTGTTATCATAGGTAACAGTCAGCAATAGTTCTACTGCTTGCTATAGTTTATAATGACAAAACTACACTCCACCTTCATTTTCTTCCCAAGAATCTCTTCTTCCGCATTATACCATTTGAATGCTAGTGGATTCTTGCTAGAAGGTCCCTGCAAAATAAAATTTGAATACTCACTCTTGATCTAAAAGTGCAAGTAAAATACACATGATTGAAGACACCAATTTATAGGTCATGTATGTACCTCGTACTTAATTTTGGGAATGCCAGGGAAGAACTCCCCTTCCCATTCTCCAGAACCACTGCATTTCCCGCCAAGATCAGCAGGGCATGTTGGTGGACCAGCAGCAAACTGCATTGCAATTTAATGAAACCAAAGTAAGATGAGAGCATGTATGAATAATGTCGTTAAACTGTGAATCCTACTCCACAACTGGATTTCCAAAAGAAATCCCCATTGGTCCCATATGGTCCACAAAATAAGCTAACAACATTAGAAAGCAGTATAAATTCTCAATATTGCCACATGCAACACCAAAAAGATTTATTTTTTTATTCTCTTACCACTCCTAAAGTGATTACAGTCGAGCAAACAAGAAGTAGCAGTATCCTCCCGCCTTTCATCTTATTGAATCCAACCTTGCAATATAAAGAAACAAAAAGAGAACAAACAAACGATAATCAATCAATCAATCAACGAAAACCATATATTAACACTCACACATCCCATGACCAATTAGAGAACTTAAAGAGCCCAAAATAATAATAAATCAAAACTAAAAAAAATTGACCATCCTCTCCATCTCTCTCACTCTCATACACAGATAATGAGTCTAGTAATTGCTGCACGATAAGCAATTAAGTATTTAAGTATAACATTCAACAGAAATTAGAAAGAAAAAAAACCCACGATCACATTACTTGATAGCAATCATGGGTTATATAAAAAAAAATTCAAGCATCAGTTAAGCATTTATTTGCTATGATAACATCAAAATTATAATAACATGATAACATCAGTCAACCATCAAAACTTACAACATCAAGAAGACCATCAACCCATGATTACATTAGCGGATAGCAATCATGGGTTGTCAACAAATAAATAAATAAATCAGTCATTCAGACCAGAGAAAGATTATAATAACAAAAAGACCATCCACTGAGCTTTACCAAAAAGACAGAAAAAAAATCGAATAAAAGATGAAGCAGAAGAGAGACTGAGAGAGAGACACTTACCAGAGATACTATGATAATCGGGCTACTGAGATTACAAGAGAAAGAAACATGCACATTAGCTGAGGATGCTGCTGTTATTTATAGAGACAGCCTTGGTAAAAGGATAATATTTTTAAACAGCATTTTTTTTTGGTAAATTCATAGAATTTGACTTTAACTAAAATGAAAAATTTTTAGGATAATTTTGCTTGTGATACGATTTTATCAAACGACTTTTAATTATCCCTTCTTGCCCTCCTTAAATTATCATCTCAATTCCTATTTTAATTTGCAACCTTCTCTTTTTATCTTTTTCAGTAATGTTAGAAGAAGAAAAATATCTTATTATTTTCTAAATAATCTATGTGATTTTTTTTTGGAGTATAGTTGATGTTTTTAAAAGTTTTTTTTATTAAAAAATATATTAAAATAATATTTTATTTTTAAAAAAAAATTATTTTTATTATCAACATATAAAAATTATCTAAAAATATAAAACAAAACGTAAAAAAAAAATGGGGATCACCATGCAAGTTATCTTAATAGGAAGAAGATAAGTTTCATCGGTACGTGATGATGTCCCGACTCCCGAGGGCATCTAGACCTGCACGGTATCAAATTTCCTTAAATAAAATTCAAAGAAAGAAAACCTAAATGGGTTATTTTTTTAATTTAAAATATTATGATAGGGTTGTTTTTTCAATTTGTCAAAATTGAGTTATTAAAATATTTTTGAAATAGGAAAACAATCAGGCTTTCCTATGATGATGAGGTGACGTCTGGATTAAGTTATGAGTCAGCGGTGACACTCCAAATGACCAGAAAATAATTGCTAGAAAATTGCATCAGCTGACTGTTCTTGTCCTTATCCTTTAGCCAAGTGCACGATCTAGTTTTAAGGCTTTAAGCCCTCAATTCTCTCCACAATATGGGCCCTGTAAATGGGCTGGTTTATTGTCGTTGCAGCCCCACTTTTCCAATACTATTGGTGTGGAGATGGACGTGCACGGCTAAGAAATTGGGCCTTCCGTCTGCATCCAAGCCCATATATTTACAAGGGTTTCGTTTTGCTTGTACAGGGATCGTAAGGGCTTTTTCGGCCTGCACCGCTCAAGATAATTGAGGGTTTTGAAACTTACCTGAAATCAGACCGTGTAAACCATAGATGTTAATATCGTTCTGTCGCTCGGTTTGTTTCGATTGGACCGTAACGTTTCTAGATTTTGGAGCGGGGCGTTCGGTTTCAGAGCGTTCCGGAGTGCCGTTTCGGTGTCGTATTGTTCATATATAATTAATTATATATATGAAAAAAATAAAATATTAATATAACAAGCATAATTAAAATTTGAATTCTTTTTTATTTAAAATATTTTGGTGTTTTTAAATTATTTTGATGTATAGATATCAAAAATAATTTTTTTTTTAAAAAAAAAATAGATTTTGAACCCGGGACGGCACGCCCGGAACGGAACCGAGGCGTTCCGGCCGGAATTTCCGGATCAAATCGAAATTAAAACCGAGATGAAAACGACATCCATTTTATCTCGGTTTGTTGAACGAAACGGGAATTAACAACTATGGTCTATGGTCTAAACTAGACTTCTGTGACAGTGGGGCCTCTCAAACCAAACGAGATGCCTACCAAGGCTGAGTTGTTTTCTTGTTCTATTTGGCTCTCATGAAAAAAATAACCGAATTAAAATATATTATTTGTATATGAAAAATTAAAGTTAGTTCAAACCAATCAAGGAAAGGATAAAAGGAAAAGTGATTGTGGACTGGAGGCTACAAAAAAGAGAATTTGAGACAGATGAGAAAGGTTGAAGTGACATAAAGAAATAATAATTTAATCTAGTGTTGTTTCAGACAGTTAAATAAATTTTATAATTTTAAAATCAAAACCAAATATAAATAAATTTTTAAATTTTTATTATTTGACATAGAGTTTATTAAGAAGTGAGTTTTGTAATTTTTTGTTTTTCTTAAATAATTTTTTTCTTAAATTTTATTTTCAATATTAAACTATTGAGAATTAAATTTTATTATTTTATTTCAGTTTATTTTTAAAAAAAATGATATGCTTATAATTTTTGTTTAGAGTTTGTACGATTAAACTTGATTTTTTTAAATTTTAAATTAAACTTATTTTTAATTTTTGGATTAATTGTTATATTTTTCACCCGGACCTGCCGAGCTAATATTACTGTTAACCATGAAAAATTTCCCCAGCTACCCCCGCCTACCTAATTTCAAAAGAGTAGGTGGGTAAAAAAATTACCCAAGTCAAGTCCTCAAGAGTATTCATATGGGAAAATGTCTCTCTCGGATCGTGCAGAAAAGCAAATAAATTGTATTAAATGGATTTTATCAATTTTCTGATTATAAATATATGCGTGCAGTTGTATGATTTCACATTAGTATTAAACATAAATTTTTTTTTAGCATTATTATAAAAAAATTTCACAATCTTAACATTTTTTATTACATTTAATTTATTTTTTTATCTTACCTGCAATGAAACGCAGGACAAGTGCCTTGTTATTTTAATAAATTCTAATGTAAAAAATACTTTAAAAAACCAAATTGCAACTACCACCGTTTTCAATAAAGAGTTGTTTAGAAGTTTGATTCTGATTATTTTTAAAAATATTTTTTTTTATTTTAAATCATATTTTAAATATTTTTTTATTTTATTTTTTAAAAATTATTTTTAATATCAGTATAGTAAAATAATTTAAAAACTATATAAAAAAATGTTTTTTTCTCAAAACACGCTTTCCCATGTTTCCGAAACACTACCAAGTAAAAGCTATGTTAATGGCGTTATTATCATGGCTCCATGGATGATGTCAGTGGAGAAGAAAAATGCGAGCGCAATGACGCCACGAAATAGCAGGCGAATTTGAACGTATTAAATTATTAATAATGGATAAAGATGAAGCTCCCAAAATTTGAACGCCTCTCCTTGTTTCTAATCCGGATGACTCAGCGTTGGAAAACAAAAACAAAATGTCTATGTCATATTAATGGCTGGACCCCGCGACAGAACCATCAATTTTGATGGAGAAAAACTGAAAGAAACATTTATTATCTTTTTCCCATTTAATTTTACAAATGATTGATCCAATTATGAAACGCAGAGGCCCCATAATTCACGTTGGCGTTCAATAATGTTTTTGATTGTTCTATGTTACAACAACGCCTAACTTACCGTTCAAGATAGGGTCAACCGCCCAGCCAGCAATCTACTAGTCTCCATCCCTTCAAATGATAGACACTCAAATAAGATTTCTGCTAGCTCTCTAATAATACACAAACGTGCTCAGGTATAAATAATAATAATAATATTCATAATAAAAAACGTGAGAAACAATTCCTCTTGAAAACCGCGTTTAGCTTCGTAGAAGCAGCACGAGGTATCCTCCAATTTCAATCTAATCTATCCATCGCCTCCTTTTATTTGACACCGGCTTGAAGCTAAGAGGAGGATAGACAAAGTTTTTTGCAGGAGGGGTACGTGCCTGTACTCGTTGTTAGCAGGAAAAAAAAACAGGGGGGGTGTCTTGGCAAGCAGTTTGAGGAGGAGCAGCTGCTGTTATTTGTAGAAAGAAGTTGGTATTTTGTCATAAAATATGGGACGTGGGAATAACATCGGGAAGTACCAGTTGGGTCGAACAATCGGAGAGGGAACATATGCAAAGGTTAAGCTGGCTGTAGACAGCACGAATGGCCGTTCTGTTGCAATCAAGATCATGGATAGGAAAATGATCATGCAAAGCGATCTCAAGAATCAGGTGATATTCCATCTAACATTTCCTCTACTTTTCTTGAGACAAGTTTTGATGACGAAAACACTAAATATGCTTCTTTCTGATGTATGGAAATGCTAGGTACAGAGGGAGATAAGAACTATGAAGCTCTTGCATCACCCCAGTATCGTGAGGATACATGAGGTGTGCTGGCTAGTTTCATATATTGTGTCAGGTGGCCTCAGCTGAAGTTTTAAATCAGCAAGTCAGGAGAAATCTTTCTTATTACTTCTTGGTGTTGAAATAAAATTACAGGTTATTGGCACAAAGACAAAGATTTATATGGTAATGGAATACATACCAGGAGGACAACTAGCAGATAAGATGGTAAGGATTATCCAACAGCATCAGCAATTCAGAGGTGATGTTTCCATACTGAGAGTTGTAATCCTGTTCATCTCTGTTTACTCAGTCCTATGCCAAGAAACTAAGTGAATCGGAGGCAAGAAAAATATTCCATCAATTGATAGATGCCGTGGACTACTGCCATAACAGAGGAGTTTATCACAGAGATTTAAAGGTTGAAGACAAGAATTCTCTTTACCTTTTTTTTTTTTTGCCAATTTTCTGTAAAGGAATTACCCAATCTGATGAACATCTTGCGAGCAGCCAGAGAACTTACTTCTGGACAGCAAAGGAAATCTGAAAGTCTCTGACTTCGGACTATGTGCATTGCACAAGGTACTGGATGCCTGGAAATCTTTCTTCTCTTCCTGTTTATTTATTTGCAAGTTAGTTTGTACAATTCTAACCTCGGTTCCATATCTGATTGACAGACTGCAAGCATGCTAACTACAACATGTGGGTCCCCTTTCTATATAGCACCTGAGGTAAGAAGCCATTTTCCAGTTCTACGAAATTCCTAAAAGTCATCCCAGATTGTGACAGATGAAAAAGTTTAAGAACTTTTTCCCAAGTTCTCTTCACAGTTTACCACTATAGCTAATGGGTGATCTTCTGCAACACAGCTTATTGCAAGGAAGAGTTATGAAGGAGCAGCTGCAGATGTTTGGTCCTGTGGGGTAATCCTTTTTGAACTACTATCGGGAGATCTACCATTCAACGAACGTAACCTCATAACGTTATACAAAAAGGTATAATCTATATAAGCGCACTGTTGATTCTCTCTCCCATGTGCTAAGGCAATCACTACATTGATGACTCGGTTTGTGTAAAGATATCCACAGCTGATTACACATATCCACAATGGTTTACAGAAAGTCAAAAGAAGCTCATATCAAGAATATTAGATCCAAATCCCAGAAAGGTATCACCAAGAAAAAGTTGTTATGCTTCAACAAATTCTAAGATCATAACATACGAGAAAATAATGTCATTATCCATCGTTGCAGAGAATAACATTACCAGAGATCTTTGAAGATGAATGGTTTCAGATAGATTACGTGCCTTCTTGTGGATATGAATGTGATGAAAAAATCTTCTTGGGTGATGTTAATGCTGCTTTCGATGCTGATGAGGTAAATGTTCATAAACAGTAAAACCACTGCAAGTTTTGTGCTTTCACCAAGATAACTGAAATTCTAAGCAGGACAACGCCTCAGAAACAGAGACCCGTAAATCCTCAAGTTTCATAAATGCTTTCCAACTGATAGCAATGTCCCATGATCTTGATTTATCACGTCTCTTTGAAGAACAGGCAAGTCTGAAAATCAGAACTTGGCTTTACTTTCTGCAAACTTCCTTTGTTCACTTTGTGATTTTCAACCAACCTCTCTCTTGTCTAGGAAGACATGAAGCAGAAAACCAGGCTAGCATCCAAACATACAGTTATCGAAACCATAAGGAAAATAGAAGCTGCTGCAATGGATGTGAGTCTGTCAGTTGAAAGAATGAACAATTTCAAGGTAAAAACTCGTTAGATTCCCGAGTCTTCATCTAGAGAGATTTCCCCATTATGGAGTAACTACTGACCATACTACATATCAGATGAAAATGCATCAAAAACCAAAGATGAAAAGATATAGCAGATCATATTATGACCTATCAGCAGAGGTAAAATGTTCTGCAAATACCTTCAAGATATCAGAATTCTGTAGTCTAACATCAATGACAGTCTAACCATTGTGTCAAACATCAGGTAATCGAGGTTGCTCCTATGAATTGTGTTGATAGAAATATCAAAATCAGTAGGGGAGATAAGATTGTACGAAGAGGTATGGAAACCATCTGTTTCATGTCATTTTCATGAATAAGCAATTAGTTTTGATTATATCTGCAGCATAATGACTTCATATCATCATTGTTGACTAACAGTTCTGCAAAAGTTTATCGAGTTTGCTGACAAAGATATCAGATGTATCATTGCGAAAGGAAGGATCAGAAAAATCAAGCAACAATAGAAGTGCTCAAGAAATAAGAAGGTAATGTAAAGCTCTGGAATACAATTTGATTAGATAAACTAATATAGAATGCCTATCCAACTCACTGGAAAATTTTCAAAACCATGCAGCTGTGAGGAGCAAAATGAAAAAGTGCCTGATGACCTTCAAGGCTATTCCTCTTCTTGATGATTACCTTAACCCCCATTTGACCTGGCATTTCACACTTTCAAGAACCTGGTTTTATTAAATGATAATTTTTCAACTGCAGAATCTAAGAACCATTGACCAAGTACCGTAAGGCAACAGGACACTGTTCCTCCACAGAAACAAGTCAGCTCTGTTGTGTACAAACTGTTTCCTTGCCTCAAATTCTCTCTCATTCCTTCTTTATATATATATATATATAACGTTGCTTCTTCCTTTCATTTAGACACTAATAACTCACACCATAATGTATATTAAAGGCCAGAATTCTTCTTTAATATTTCTAATGAGAGATCAAAGACAGAAAACATTCCTGTAACTTCATTAGACCAATTTTAGCCTGTTTTTTATTTGTTGACATAATGTTGAAGCAAAATAGCAAAGCAAATATTCTAGCAAACCTAATCAGCTACTTCAGTCAAGCCAGCAGTGCTGGTTCCAAGGGGATTTCTCTGAAACATCTCTGTATAAAAAAAATTATATTTCTTACAAATTTCTAGAGCACATCAAGATTCAAAAAGATTCTAAATCCATACTTCGCATTCTCCCTTTTTGTGGTCGTATGGTGCCAGTAAGGAGAAATCAACCTAATTTATAAAAACAACCTGCTGGCCCCTTTGGATCTGCTACATTCTTGGCATATGCCTCAACTGAGTGTAAGCCAGCAACAAAATCTAGAAATGTGAGGCACACTCAACAGTGGTCATGCATTTTTGTGAATTCAAAGGCATGCAACATGAAGCCAAGTAACTCGTCCTAGCAAAATATTTGGCATCAAAAGCACATGTTGTTTCTATTATGATTACCTTGGAAAAATTCATCTGCCAGCTTCATATTTTCAAAGTTGGATACGAAATTTACATAATACACTGCACTTCTATGTGACAATTAGGTCAAATAAGGAGCCAATCTCTTGCTAATGATCATAAAAGGACAGCAAAAGTTCAAAACATATTTCAGTCAATCCATGCACCTATGAGCATCTAAAAAATATAGCAATCATATATTTTCATAAGAGAATGTCCAACCATCCCGAGTGCATGGTCTAAGAATTTGACCTCTCATGCTTACTTGGGCATTTGATTCCTTGAGATCATGGAGTGTCTACCCTTTAGCAATGGAATGTCAAGATAAAGCTTTGAGAATCGGTCCTATGAATATCTCAGATAGTTTAAAATTTCAGTTGTTCCTTGGTGGCTTATGCCAATTGACTTCACACAAAAAGAAACACAACTCATATGAGCGCCAAATGACAATATGATCAGGAAAGAAAGATAAAACAGCTCCACAGCCTGACCTTTCCTTTTTTTAATTTAATTACTTGGTGTATCTTTTATTGGTTTTCTTTTCTTAAAATTCTTTTTAGTTTCATGTATATTTGCATTGTTTAATCAGGATATAGCACAAAAATGGCTTACTGATTGGCTGCATAGAATAAACATGTGATTTCACAATATGGCTTTAAAAGGCTATTGACCACAATTTAGCCAGTCAGATATTAAGACATCGGCATTTCATCCATAATACCTTAAGAAATATATAACTTACCCAAGTTTAAGAAAAAATTGTTTGCTTATAGCAACATATACAGTTCTTAGTGAGCTCCATGATTTAGGGGTCAGATCCCATCTGCTCAAGGCTTGAACTAATCATTTGACTGTAATTGTGAAAAATATTCTGAGAAGCCACATCTTGAGTGCTCAATATGAATGTTTCCTTCTAAAAGATGATCAAATAGTTAAAACTGCCTGATTTAAACCCTTTCAAGTAATACTTTTCCATCACTAATGTGTTATAATGGTGATTCATGGCATTATATATAATATAATCGGTCAACTGCTAGATAAACATTACTGCAGTGCAATTTGGGTTTGTTCAAATTCAGACAAACACACTATATTTATTAAAAGAGAATAATCATCATATACTTTTCCAATTGGTAAAATGGAAAGAAATTATAACCTTTAAAGAAAAATGAATTTACATGATGTAAGCAAGCAAAACAAACAAACAAACCTATTGGGATTTAGATAGCTACATAGTACCCCTGGAATCTCCTCATTGACATGAAAGTATATGTTGCCATGCCTTCATATGTCACAACGCAGACCATTGCATCAAAAAAGAAACAATTCATCCATCATAGAATCACCAACTGTAAGAGACCAACTAGTAGAGGCCTAGAGAAGGAAATTATCTATCATGTGGAAAACCACATCAGCACCATCAGAATTCAACCAGTACGACTTCACCTGAATATATGAGCAAGAAGATGACGAAAATGAGAAAAGCACAACCAAATCAAGTATTACTGGATTGCAATTAATTTTTATCCAAACCACTACATTTTCATTACTATTGAAGAATTAACAATCAAAATGCAACTGCCCAAAAACTTGATATGAGGACCATAGGCTAAGTGGGTGTTTGGTAGTGTGATGCAACCGGAGTATCAAAAAAAGCTGAGGTTTTAAGTGTTTGGTTAATTCAATGGCACAAAATATTTCCATGGGTCCCACGGAATAAAAATAACAAATCACCGGTGGAGGAAAAGCAGCTCCTTTTCGTATACCACAGCAAAACCAGGTTTCTCTCCCCTGTGGTTGCCAGCTTTTCTTGTAGAAAAACAAGTGGAAGTGGAAGTTTACCTAAAGGGAGTCTTTCTTGAAGTATCCTGGGTGGGGGGGGGGGGGGTCGCTACTGGAAGAGAGGGGAGGGGTGGGGCTGGAAAGGGGAAAGGAGAAAGGTTTATTATTTATTTATTATATTTTTTAATATTAAAATAATATAAAAATCTAAAAAAAATAATTAAAATATAAATAAATATAGTAAAAGATATCACAATATAATTTTTGTCTCATAATCCTAATTTTGTTTCAAATGATATTTTTAACAAATATCATTCCTCGATCAAATAGTCAGGGATCGCAGAGACCTTCACGCATTGATTTAATTCGTGATGGAATGACAAATAGTTTGATGGGAGAATAAAAAAAGAAGTGTTCAATTTACTCAAATTATTCATTACATTATGAAAGTATGATTATTAATACAATATATATATATATATATATATGTGTGTGTGTGTGTGTGTGTGTGTGTGTGTGTGTGTGTGTTTATACCCTTTAAAGTAATTTCACAAATTGAAAACAATATGAAAAACTTGGTAACCAAACACTATAAAAATTATTTTGAAGCGCAGCTAAAGTGCTTTTCATGAAACTGTCTTTTTAAAACCTCAACCACAAAAGCAAAAAGCAATACCAAACACACCCTAAGAAGATCCGCAGAAGAAGAGGAAAAAATTGCAGAGGTTATGGAAGAACCAATCAGCTATAGAACTTGCCTGAATGGTATTGTGAGCAATATACCGTTGTTTACTTTTGTGAAAGCTAACATCTACACGTTCCCAAGGTACTTGAGCCAGTCCTTTGATCATCTCTTCTACATATTGAAAGAGAGGATACTCGTGAAAAAAAGAAGCACGACAAAAAAAGAAAAAAATAAACAAATTAAGAAAAAGGGTAACAAAGAAGGCTGGTGTATGAAAAGCCCAAACCCAGTCATAAGAGAAATAACAAGCAAGCACAAAGAAACCAACTTTAAGTATCCAACTTAAGCTGTATGAACTCCAAGGGATACCAAGTTCCAAGCCTAGAAAACAATAAAATATTTCTCTCGCTCTAAGTAAAATTTGAAAAATAGAGGAAAAAGAAGTTTCACCAACCTTCTAAATCAGTTGTTTGCTCTCCAACAACAAGAGTTGTTTTATCAAAATTATGGTCCATTCTTTCTCTCTCCACATAAACAATATGTGGATAGTTATTATCTGTTACGATAAGATTGGACTGGAGATGAAGATGGAGAAAACACTTGAATTAGTTTTGTCAATATATATATATATACAAGGAAAAGGAAATACATCTCTAAATAGACATCTGGCAAATAAAGATGAATTAAGGGGAGGAAAAAAATACAAAACCTTGGGAAGTTCATTTTGACGCCTAATTGATGATGTCCTCCATCCAACTACATCTAATACAAGTTAAGGCAAATGCACTCTGGCATAAAGGTAGAGATGAGACCTAAGATATGGAATGTATCCATAATTCAAAAGCAAATTTGAGGGAGAAAAAGGATACGATCATAATTTGCATTTGCATACACCACACGACGCTTGAATGCACGTAAAGCTGATCTACACATCATAAAACAATGTTACCAGATATTTATCCATGAATAGATTGATGGGTTACCTATTAAAAGATAGTGTGGTGGATATACTCACATGAATCTTAGTTCATCAGAATCATTAACCATTTGAAGGAGAAGAGGTATCTCATTATCATTGTCTGTTAGGAACAGATGCTTTCCTGTCCTTCCAACAATTAAGTGAGCAGTTTGAGATGCTCTTCTCTCAAGGAAAGGAAGACCACAGAGAAAAGGGAGCTGTAGAACCAAGACTAGAAACGCATTAAAAATACAGAAAACTAGATTAGAATACATTATCCAAAAGGTTTCTAGAAAACTAGACTAAAAAAGAATGTTATTTGTATTAGAATCTATTTTTCTCAACATATATTTGTCATATGAAAACGCCAACCTCCAATCACATATTAAGATTTCTAACAGCATTCTAACCATGCTAAAGTGTTTTGAATAAGATCAATTCATTCCAAAACCCCTCTCTGCATTCAAAGCACGAGGACCTATCAATCAATACTCCTAAACATTCTAAACAATCAAGGAAGGGAAAAAGGAACAAAGATAAATAATTAAAATTCGAGTAAAATAATAGAATAATTTCAACATAGAAATACAAGAGTCAGGAAGACAATTAATGCACGTAGGATGAACATAATGACAAAAGCAAGCAGAAGTATTGTTCTCTTAACCTGTTTATTTCCCCTCGAGCCAAGATGAGGTGTTGCAAATGTTATGAAGTTCACAGGTTCCAATCCAGCAATTCTAGCTTCACATGGCTGCTCGAGACAATGCAATGAATTTGTGTGCTCTTCATTCAAGGAATTTGCAGAGAGATTTGAAAGGGCTGATTTAGGTAAATTTTCATACAGCTTGGCTATGGCATATCTTGCAACAAGTCCACCTAGTGAGTGGGCGACAAAGGAAATTTTTTGCACCTCAGGCCTGTGTCTAACAACTTCCAATACCTGCATTAGATATTTCACCAAGAACTCAAGATTCACATGAATGGCTTATGGTTTTTTTAAAAAAAAAATTAACAGATTGTTTATACAAAATTACCCTGAACTAAAATCTGGCTGCCAAACATACCTCTTCAGCTAGCCTGTCACCCATCAAATCAACACCATCAAACGTCAATTTTGAATGGTTGCATTCACTGCCTGCTTGTAAGAATATCAAGTCAAAAACTGAAAACATTGACAAAGAAATAACTACAGAGTACAAATTGGAATTAAAAAAAAAACACTTGGAATCATTCTAGGCATCATAAGTTTGCTTAAATATTGCATTTCAGAAAGCGATATAACATTTTACAACATATCAAAATTAGGACAACTAACTTTGGTTTTCACGCACAAAAACCAGGTTAGTATCAATGGATTTGAATGTTGCAATTTCTTTAAACTCAGACTGCCCATAAGAAGATTCATCATACCAAAATACAAGTATCTTCAAAAATGCAAAAAATTAAGCTATTATGTGGCTACTATCAGAACATGAAGAACCACCCTCAAATGAATGACAGAAGGGGTCATAAGCAAGCACTTACGATGCACAATTATTTTGTCAGGAAAGTTTTTTCACAAACTGCTCAGCCGCGTATCTCCAATCTGCAGAACTGCACCCACAAAAATGAAAAACAAGAATCCAAAACTAAAATTTGTTTTCTCGGAGTTCATAACCACCCTACGAACAGTATTCAACTAGAAACACTAAATGGGAATCAAATTTAAAGCTCAATATAGGCCAGACCCACTATACAAGATAATTAAAAAATTCTAGTAAACAAGCTTAGAAGGACGTACGCTAGCTAGCTATAGTCTTCTTCCTACTGATAATAATATAGACTAAACTAATTTTTCTATTTGCAGAGTGACCGAAGGACGCTTAACTAGTAATAGTCTTCTAATCTACTGATTATAATATGGACTAATATAATTTATTTTCTATTTGTAGAGGGACCTCATGATTTGTTCCTCAAAATAGCAATAGAAATTTAGTGTATCTTTTGACTTTTGCATGGAGCACTTAAATAAAAATAACACGATAATTAATGATGGTAATCCGAAATTAAAAAAGAGTAAAATTATTGTTACCTCCCAATAATACCATTGACCATGATAACAAGATGCTGAGGCGAAACCCTAGCCTTTGCAGCACCTGCATCCATTAAATCCTCACCGCCACTATCAACCTTCACCTTGAGTTCTTTACTGCCAGTTCTCTTATTAAAACATCTGAAAAAATTCATCCTCTTCATTTTGCCCGGATCCGCTCCTAAATGGAGAGGAAAGGACAAAGGGGTGGTGGCGTGAATGAAAACGGCAGTGTGTTTGGGTGGAGAGACGGCGGCGATCATGCGGGGCAAAGAATCATTGAAGAAAACAGAACGAGAGAGAGAGAGAAGCGATTGCGCGAAAGAAGAGTATCAGGAGGAGCAGAAGTGATATTTGAGGGGAAGAAGGAATCTGAAAAATGTGGAGAGAGACAGATTAGAGTGAGATGGGTTTATCATCAATCTATGAATTTATGTAAAGTGGTTAAAAAACGGGTTTTTCCGTTTTCTTTCATTGCCCCATCATTATTGTGATGGCTTCAAGTTCAATGTCGGATTGGAGACGGATCCGAATGTGTTAAATGGTTAGAAAAATATTTTTAAAAAAAAATCAATTATATTAAGAAAAATAGATCTTTTAACTCTAAAGACTAAATCAAACCCAGCCGCTCTCTCCCCTTCAAACCTTCTCTCAATCTCCTTGTCTTTCAAGCTTTCTATTTTATGTTTTTTTAAGCAAGAATGAGATTATTACTAGTGTATCAACCAGTTGTTCTCGGTGTCGTAACGGTGGTTTGCGACTTGAACTTGATAAAAAATAAGGTAATGTTTTTTATTGGTCTTACATTAACAGATCAATCATGCAAGTGTTGTTTTATGTTTTTTTTTTTTTGAAAATGATCCTACCAAAAAAACAAAACTCATGGACCCACCTAAATTCAGATTCAAAGTATATATAAGAAATGCTATTGAATTTTTTAAAAAATAATAATAATAATCAAGGAGAGCCTAAAGCCCTATATAAAAACAATGAGGAAAATAGTGAATAGTATTAAAGGACTTAAACACATTAAAACGACATTGTCTTTCCTCAATACACACAACTTTGCCCCCAAATGCATTGTTCCATTAAAGATAAAATGTTGTTGTTTCTGTAACATGTGCTATTTAGGGTTTTTATTCTTTTGAATTCAATTTTGATTCTTGTTTTCTTGTAATTTTACAATCAAACTTGTTGTTGGGCTTAGTCTTCGAGAATCCTTACAATTATGCCACTAGACTTTTTTGACTGAGCACCTAGATTTCAATGAATTTTATGATATAATCCTTGATCTTTGATGTTTTTTTAAATTTATCCTTACATTGATCTTTTAAATTCTTTAATTATTTTGATTTCACCCTTGATTAAATCAATTAGCCCTTTAGAACTTCAAGTCCCATTCATCTTAATCCATAGACATTTAATACTTTGTAATCTTGACCCAATTTGACCTCCAAACTTTGATTTTTCTCTAATTAAGTCACTGATTAGCTTAATTAAGCCAATCTATCTTTAGTTAAGTCCCTAAACTTATTGATTCTTCTAATTTTGATCAAATCGACTTCTTAACTTTGTTTTCCTTTCATACTAGCCCCTGATTCTGATTAAGGCAATTAAACGATTCCAAAGTTCAATTAGGTACTTGACTTTTTCCATTTTTTTTTCACCCACCTTCAACTTCCTTAGCAGAATTGGTCCTTGATATCAAAATTAGATTGACAAACTTTGTATCTTGTCCATATTGGTCCTTGAAACTTTTAATTTGTGCAATCTTGACCAATTACAATTTATTTTTCAAATTGTTTTTAGCAATACTTCAAATTGTCTATATGTGAAGTGTTAATTAACTATGAATTAAATACATGTATGATTGTTTTGTTTTTGATTTTTTTTTGGGATTTTTTATATGTTTTTTTGAATAAAAAAACTTACATGTTAAATTTTAAGAAATATAAAAGTGAATTAAGACAAATATTATTATATAAAATAATTTAGAATGGAGAACAATTACTTGTCATGCGATGTTGCAGTATAGAAAAAAATCCAAGAAACTTTAACAAAGATAAATACTCATGAAAAATAATATATATTAACTAAAATATAATTAGCGTGCCAGTTTCACTGTGAATTTTTCACTGTGTACATAGACAAAGATTACTGTGGATTGCAATAATATAATTACCATTTTACCCTAGGGCTAAAAAATTTAACCCCCAGAACCGAGGGTTCTTTTCGACATTCCAGGGACATGTATGATATTTCTGATTTCTTTGCATAGTAAAACTACTATTTTACCCCTAGAAGCTGACAAAAGGATGCAGAATAGTAAGGAGTGTTTTCATTTTTTCCATAAATTCGTGCATAGTGAAACTATGAAACTACCCTCGGAAAAGACAAAAAGAACGTTTGAAGCCAGGGGTATTGTGGTACTTTCATCACTAGTTTTTTTGTGGTTATCATTGGGTTTAAAGTGTATAGGTAATTTATCATTTTTTTAAATTATTTCTTTTCAGAGACACTGCAGGCGCGTCATATGAAAATTCAGGGGTGTATAGGTTATCACCAGCAGTGTTTCCCGACGACGCGCCTTTTAGGCGACACATGCGGCATAGTTTGGCGGTGGAAACTGATCATCTATCGTGTCACTTGGTGCGTCGTCATGTCCCGTGCCTCCCGGTACGGAGTGTGATGTTATCTGGTGTTCGGTGAATCGTTGGTGAACGATTTTTAGTTTTTTCTCTTTCTTCTCTCTCCTATCGCTGTAAATTACATGTAAAGTCCTTCATGTTTGTGATTGTTTTATTTTAGTTCTTGCTCTTTTGATTTTAGTTTTATTCCTGATTTCTTCAATAAAAATTTTGATTTTTTTTCAATTGTGCCCTTCATTAAAACTGATTATATATGTTGATTTTCATTTCAGTCCTTATTCTTTTGATTTTTTTGGTTCCTTTATTTTTTTCGTTATTATGCAAGTTTTTAATTTATTTTTAATTTTATCCTTTCAATTGAAATTGATATTATATGCTACTTTTCATTTCGGTTTTTATTCTTTTAATTTTTTAACAAAATTACATTGCATTTTTTTTTATAAAAAATATACTTTTATTTGTTTTGGTCCCAAAGATTTTTTATTTATTTCAATATTATCCTATAATTGGAATTAATTATATATTTATTTTTTTATTTATTTCAGATCTTATTTTTTGAATTTTTTTTAATATTAATTCCTTGTATAAAAAAGAATATTACAAACAACCAGAAAAAGTTGAAATTCAAAGTGGAAACAAAAAACCTGCAGGTCCAAGGATGCATCATTGATGGTATCAGGCTCTGCCCGCCCATAAGTTGTCATGAAAGTGCACTTTGCTTTCTCACACGATTGTCTGTCTTTTCGTTTTTCATATGTTTTCAAATTATTTTGATCTACAGATATAAAAAAAAAAGAGTTTTTTTTTTTTTTAAATATATTATTTAAATATATTTTTAAATAAAAAATATTTTTAAAAACAATTGTAACTTGTTTCAGACTCCAGCTAAACCTGCCATATTGGACAGATGTTGGGAGATTCTTAGATTTGGAAACAGTACAGCTGTGTGAATGGAGTAGTGATGAGTTCTATCTCTGTCAAGGATCGAGACATTAGTTCAGCAATGAAGGACTCGTTTAAATTAAATTAATTCTAATAAAAGTAAATTTGATAATTTAGTATTTGAATCTTTTTATTTTTTTTAATAATAATAATAATAATAATAATAATAATTTTAAGCTCATGATTTTGTTGAAATCAAATAAATAGATAAATTTATATCAATTTAAAATCCATATATTTTATAAGAAACTTGTACTTCATAGAAATTCTACACAAATTTATTATTTTTCTAAATTTATATCACTAGTAAAAAAATATTATATAATTAATATTTTATTACGACAAACACAAACAGACAATTTATGTTGCCACCTTTTGCGTTCTAGAATTTTCATTGCACAATACAAACAAGAGAGCTCACGGGCATAACATAAGCAGTTCACGAGCAACCTTAAATCATTGATCACCCCATCAACAACTTCCATACCCGTCCACGAACATTTCAAACGCTTGTCCAACACCATTCAATTTACACTCCAAAATCAAACTTCCTATCAAGCAATGATTGGACACTGCGATCCACGCTCCATTGCTGCGTGTGGTTCCATCACACCACACACTAACCTCCCCTGTCTTCTTGAAATCGTTATAAAAGAAAGAGGGCACTCCAAAGTGAGCGCCACACAAACCGCTTCCTATCACCCCTGCTCTGGAAAAAATGAGACCACAATTGCTCTTCGTGTTCATTCACTTCACCATCCTCACAACCAGCACCATTTTAGCTACCTCCCAATCACCTTCATTGGCCGAGAAAACCCTAAAAAGGGTAGATAATGAGACCATTTACAAGGTATCTAAGCAACTTTGCTGGGGTTGCTTGGGAGAGTCCCTGCAATTCTTGTATCAACATAATTTAGTTAGGGCAGCCAAATGGGAGCTACCCTTAACGTGGGACTCTCAGCTTGAGAAATATGCAAGCTGGTGGGCTGGCATAAGAAAAGCAGACTGCAAACTGCAGCATTCATTCCCGGAATACGATTTCAAGCTCGGAGAAAATATTTACTGGGGGAGTGGCTCAACGTGGACACCGACCGATGCAGTGAGTGTATGGGCTGGTGAAGAGAAGTACTATGATTATGAACAGAACACGTGCCAGGAGGGTCAGATGTGCGGACACTATACACAGATTGTGTGGAAGACTACGAGGAGAATTGGGTGTGCTCGTGTTGTTTGTGATGATGGGGATGTGTTTATGACTTGTAATTACGATCCTCCTGGTAATTATGTTGGTGAAAGGCCATATTAACGCATACCATAGTAAACCTAGCAGGGTTCTCTGAGCCTGAAATTAGTAGGATTGGATGATATATTCATGATCAGTACGGGAATATTGCTTCCTGAATATTTTCGTACTCAATATGTTTACCATACTTGTATATATATATATATGTACGGGATGAATTATTGTAGTATTTACCTGAATTTAAAATAAAATCTCGTATGTAGTCATATGGGATTAATTTAAATACTGTTTTCTATATTACAGTTCCTTTTGCACAACATTAGGGTTTTAAGCCTCTGCAATTACTGCCGCCTTGGCTTTTAGGAGGCAATCTCAACCAGAGGTATAAGAAATATATAAATAATTGCATGTAATAATCAGGAAAACTTTACTTGAGCTTGCTATTGTGGAAGAATGCAATATTGTTGTGATGTTTGTCTTGGTATTTTTACACGAGGGCTCTTTTTTGTGGTTGCAGGTTTTGTAAGCCACAACATGAGTGCCACCTGTTACCATGTAACTCTGTTTCAGAGAGCTACAAATCGTAGTTTCAAAAAATAATGCATCGAGAAGACTGTAATACTAACTTTTAGGGTATTGTCAAA
This sequence comes from Salix viminalis, assembly GCA_029228465.1. Lineage (NCBI taxonomy): Eukaryota > Viridiplantae > Streptophyta > Magnoliopsida > Malpighiales > Salicaceae > Salix > Salix viminalis. The sequence goes on from CM055443.1 coordinate 3,327,512, forward strand.
CACTTAAATGCGTGATTTTCAAACGACTACCAAGAGCCTGTGGACGACAATAGCAAAAGCTATTTTCATTTTTATCATGTCGTCCTCATTGGTTAAAGGTGGGATAGGGTAGGCTAAGTTGCTAACTACTTAATCATTGAGGAAAAACAAAGACTTTGGGAGCCTGTGGACAGTTTTGACTTACTTGGCAGTCACAATATAATCAAGAAATAAAGAACAGAGCTGGGGTCTTGGCCTAGTGGATGGACTTGTTTTTTTTCCTCTGCTCCAGGGTTTAAGTCTCATCATGCACGCCTATCACCCTCACGGTGCCTTACATGTTCATTGGGTTTGCAGGATGTTCAGTGAGTTCGGGGATTAGTTGTTGTACGTGTAAGCTGACCCGGACACCCCAGTCATAAAAAAAAATAAAAAGAATAGAGAGTTTTATAGGTTATGGTTCAAGTTTATTTTCTTGTTTTTTATGAGCTTCAACAGTCTAATCCTCGTCCACAGGGAAAATTGTGAAGTTGATTGCCAAATATAAATTCTTTTGATTTTTGAATACTTACTAGCCTCAACAACATCAATATGTCCAGCAACCGTCAAAACAATCTCATGATAAAAATCGTTGTCAAAAAGCCCATCTAAGCCCATCACTATGGTGTCTTCTTCCATTACTTCCACCCTGCTAACCTTTTTAAAGATATGATACAACCAATTTAAAAAGAATCTTATTATAGAAATGAAACATGAAATAGATTTCATAAAATAATATCTTATGAACAATCATAGATAATATGATAGTACATCAAATATGGGCTAAGATATGTCATCACCTGTTAGCCCATCAATGTTACCACGTTGCCTCATTGATGTCACCACATACGATAACACATATGAGTCTCATGTCTTCACCAGTATATCAACCTCGGCTTCGACCATAATATATTGGTCCACCTTACTCTGATCCACAATATCCTAGTTCATTTCCACCATAAATATCACAATTGCATCTTTTTATTGTATGCACTCTGATCCACAATATCCTGGTTTATTTTCACCATAAACACCACAATTGCATCTTTTTATTGTATGGTGATCTACTTGCATGTGTAAGTTAAACTGTATTTTAAATTGTACTATAAATTTTATTTTTATTTCTCTTATTATTTTTTATATAGTAGTTTTAAATATTAATGTTATTTAAATATGATATGCTACTTTTTATATATCAATAAATAATTAAAAATATTGATAAAAAATACATAATAAAAAATGAATTAACTTCATGGTGTCTTAACTTAGCAACGGATTTACCATTGCTACTTTATTAGCAATGACAAATCCATTGCTAATATCAACAACAACCTTGTCATTGCTAATTATCAACAATGGATGCATCTGTTGCAGATAAATTAACAACTATAAATTTGCATCGAATATTGTCCGTTGTAAATTCCGTTACTAATATTTTTTAGCAACAAATTTTAAGTGTATTAGCAATGGATTGGGTAGTTGTTAATTGCCTTATTTTTTATTAGCATGTAAAAACCTGTCGATGTTGCAAGTCAGATTAGGATATTTAGATAGATATTAAATAAAAATAATGAGTAAACAAAGAGATGGATTTTTTTTCTTTTCTTGAGATAAGATATTTTTTTTCTTTTTTTTTGTTGCTAAAATATGGAATATATAACTGGAAAATATGAAAGAAAAAAAAACTATTCTAGGTCCGCATACTTGAAGGATAAGCATGAAGAACTTTAAGGTGTTTCTATGTGATTAACACAATCTTGGTCAAATCTCTCATTTTCTAAGCTAACTGTTAGAAACTACTTAAGTCGAAGATGATGGTAGGAGGTTGATAACTCATCACCTAGTATATCTATGTTATCTGCCATAAAAACCTTATAAATGCAAAAAAGTAATGAAAAGGAAAGAAAAAGGCTTCTATTTATTTTTTTATACACTACATCGTTGAAAAGGCCTGGAAAAACTTCACTGGATCTGGGCTTTCTTCACGGACAATACAAAATGGAATAGGGTATTAATGTAAAAAGACTCTTTGATAGTGAAGTCATTTTAGGGTTTTGTAGGTAGATATTATGTAAAATAAATAAAGAGAGAGATTTATATATTTTTCTTTTCTCTTTAGATTATAAAATCCTTCTTTATCTTTTGCTAAAACATGGAAAATATATTTGGAAAAACATGAAAACAATCTAGAAAAAATACTTTAACTGCTCAAGGTGGTAGTCCTATTATTTCTTATTTTTTCACGTAGAGTTATAACTTGTAATAAATAAAAAGAGAGAAACAGAGGAGATAAAGAACTTGGTTGTGCCTCAACCCAACCGAGTGTAGTGTGGCCTAACAAAGTCTAGTGTCGAGACCCAACTAAAGGGGGATGTTTGAGAGTGTGGTTGCGGTTGTTTTTGAAAGTGTTTTTCATTTAAAAATATATTAAAATGATATTTTTTTTTATTTTTTAAAAATTATTTTTGACATTAACACATCAAAATGATCTAAAAATACCAAAAATATTTCATTTAAAATGAAAAAAAATTCAAAATTTGACCAAACCAAACAGACACTAAGTTCTTACATTTTTTTGATGAGAAACTGAAAACTTATGACCTAAGGCCTAGCAATGATCAAATTGAAAATTAAATCAGCTAAAAAGACAAAAGACTTGGTTAAGTGAACGTAACTTAAGCTTAACCAATCAATTATGAGAAAATTAGAATTGGATCATTATTTCATAGAATTAAAAGAATGCTCCAATTCAATGATTCCATTACTATTAAAATAATTAAAAAATATTAATATAAATCTCTGTAAAGGAAAAAGCGACTGCCATGTCTAACGGGCATATAAAGTAACTTCGGCGGGTGCATGCAGGTCTGGTGGTTGGTTCTCTTATTTAATGTGACCGTGGTGGTTGGTTCTCTTATTTAATGGGTGGCTTGATAAATTCCTTTACAGGAGGCTACCACTCTTTCATCCAAAGTTGCATATTTATAATTGTTATATAGAATTTACACAAAATAAGAGCTCCAAATTATAATTTAAAGGTCTAAATTTACGGATCCATCTTATCACATTTTCCCACTTCTAATTTATTAAATAATTATCACTCACACATATATTCAGCAAAAATTAAAGGTGTAAATGATAAAGGCGTAGGCGTGGGATCCATAATATTGAAGATCAAGATTATAGTGAAAGGAAGAGAAGCTGAAATGTCACGAGTGTGGTGTGATGATATAAAATTTAAAATTTGTAAAATATATTTTAAGTTTGAGTTAATGTGATGATATAAAATTTAAAATTTGTAAAATATATCTTAAGTTTGAGTTAAAATATGTGTTTTTTATAAAAATTTAGAATAACTAGAGATTTTATTCATTTATTTAAACTTATAAAATATATAAAAAAAAAAAATTGAAACAATTGAAAGGCAAGAAGCCGCGCGTTTTTTTTTAATTAAAAGAAGCCACACGTTAATATTGAAAAAAAACGTAATTGCCACTAAGAATTGCAGCAGTACTGCTTTGTTTGAACCGCCCCCCCACCCCCTCTTTTATCTCTCTCTCCTTGTTAATTTTAATGTTATATTGAAATTTATTTTACAATAAATACATATGAGATCGGATTTCCCCACAGGAAAGGAAAAAACAGGAAAAGAAGTAGGCAAAAATCTCAAGAAACATTCAGTAGGGCTTTTCTCCAATGTAATTCCCAGGAGGATCATAGTTGCAGGTCATGAAAACACCTCGTCCACCAAAACAATCCACTCTAGCACACCCGATTCTTTTTGTTTCCCTCCACACAATTTGAGTATAATGTCCACATTCTTCATTCCTGGCACAAGAATTAGACCTATAGCTATACCATTTACGCTCTGAGACCCACGCCGCCGCCGCCTGAGCTGGAGTCCAGCCACCGCCACTCCCCCAGAAGATGTTCTCACCATAGGGTCCGTTGGAATGCTCCAACGCGCAGTCCGAGCGCCTCTGGTTGGCATACCACTTTGCGTAACGTTCCAGTTTTGCATCCCACACTAATGGTCGTAACCTCAGTGAGGCTCGGACAGCATTTTGAGGAGCCATGAACTGGTTCGCCGAGCTTAGGTAGGGTTTTGGTCGTTTTGTGATGGCACCATGAGTGCTGGAAACGAGAAGGATGAAGATGGAGATGGTCGCATACCATGTATGCATTTCTGGAGAATAAATCTTTCAACCTTTCATTCGGGAATTTCAGAAGTGGCCATTGTATCCTTATATATATATTCTTGAGGATTTAGTAGCAGTTAGATTCGAAGGGGTATTTAAGTCAACTATGGGGTGGCACCCATGTTCGATAATGATTGCCACATTTGTTTTTGTGGACGACAGAAGTTTTCTTTCTACAATTTCATAATTTCAGGGGAGCCCCCACTACTTCTCATTCAACCGCACATTTCATGATCCACACCCCTTTTAGGGTGGAAGGAAAACGACAATACAAAAAAAAAGAAAAAAAAAGAAAGGGGACGCTCTATTCAGCCTGGAATTAGAGTTAATATTATTTCTTAAAATGTTTTTTTTAGTTTTTTATTTAAATAAAGCATCCTTACTATAGTAGCAAACAATTCAAGATATTAAAATTTTAATTGTAATCTCATCGTTGGTGAGATAATGTGTTGATGGCCCGATGTGGTATTGCTGAAGAGAATTAAGTATCGATCATATATTATAAGTAATTATGCTTTACAAATATTTTGTTGTTCTCTTTATATTATATAAATAGAAGGGGTTATCATATGTAGCAACTAAATAAACAATTATATACTCCGAATCCTATTTAATGTACAGATTATAAGACAAAGACTTGGTCAAGTGAAAGCTGTCATATTTTAGGGTCTTTAAATTTATATTTAAGAAAGATTTGAATAATTAAACATATCTAGCTTTGCCGAGGCCCAATAAGAACGCAACACGTAACATATACTTGTAATATAATAATTAAGGGGTTATACTAGAACATGAAAATACCTGGTTACAATTTTTAGTTGGTTACACATTCTACAAGCAATTTTCAATGTCGGGAAAGATTTTCTTGTTTAAATAATGTCGGGAAACTGGAAATATATAAAAAAAACTAAACACAATGATAAGATTGGTAAGACTTTTGAGGAGCTAACGTTATTAATTGTAGGCGAAAGATGCCCATTGTTCTTTAGAAATTGTCAATGATAAGAGTTGTTGTGGAAACATTTATCTGCTCAATGCTGCCCCAATCGACGCAGAGATTGAAGCACCAAGATTGACGGAGCCGAAAATCAACGAGGAGGTTTCTTGCAGCTTCTTCTTCTTGCTTGTTACTAGGGCATTGCTTTCATTAATGTCTACCTGTCCGTTGTTGTGGATTTTATTAACCAAAGTTTTTTTAATATGGATTCAGCAGTTCTTTAATGAATATGTTTTCTAATAAACTATTTTTACTTATAATTTTGAGCTCTGGTCTCTCTCCTTTTCAATTAGAGTTTTCTATTTTTTATTTTATTTTATTTGAGTGTCTGTATTTCCATGACTTTTTCATTATATCTCTCTTCTAGAAATTGTTCAATTATGTGTTCTTTATGTGATATCCTTGTCAAGGAACAACCATTAACAAAATAAAACACAAATCAATATCAAAATTAGAAAATTAGAATAAAGAAAAGATCTTTTAAATAATGAAAATATAAATAGTATTTTGAGAGGGAAATTCCCCCTCGATTTGTGAGTTATTAAGAAATCCTAAAACATAGTAATATGAAAATAACTACAAAATGAGGGAATTCAATTTTTTTTTGTTTTGATTTTGATTTTTTTCCTTTTTCAATTTTTATGGATAATGGGTCCCATTATTATTATTATTATTATTATTATTATTATTATTATTATTATTATTATTATTATTATTATTATTATTATTATTATTATTATTATTATTATTATTATTATTATTATTAATTTCTGTTATTATTATTAATATGTCAATTTGTGGTACTTATGATATGTTGAATTTCTTGGATATTATATATGCATAAACAAACTTATTCAGGAGTCCCTAAAATTTCATTAGACATATCAAAAGTTGTTTAGAGATCTATTACCTGATGATCTTATATCCTTCGACTTTGAGTAATTCTTTAAAGATTGGGTTATCATAAATCATAAGTTGTCAAATTGTCCGGTCTCCAATGATAATCCACACGAACCACCAATGAGAAATCTCTTAAACTCTTAGTTAGGAATGAGAGATTGTTATGCTTAGAATGCTAGCTTTTTATTCTATGATTTACATAGTTTTTCTGTCTAACAGACAATCCGATTAACAAAATAAGAGGTATAACTCACTATTTATAGAGAAATCTAAAAACTCTAGAAATTGGTAAAATATCGATTTGCTCATTGAATAATATTCATATATGAATTCAGGATAATTTTAGAAATTAACTCAATCATGTCCTTACTTGATCTTTCTAGATCTAGGAAAATAGTTCATGTATTCATTATATTATAGTCCTTAATCTCTAAAATATATTTTAATGAAATCATAATTAATTAAATCATCACAATTTAATTTATGATTAATGATTCTTAATGTGTGTGACCCATTAGATTTCTAATATATTGACCCAAAATTAAATTCTAATTCTAATAAAATAAAATAAAATAATTTATTATCAATTCTATTATTAATTAACTTATATTTAAAGATCACGTGCATCGTCTAATAACGAGTCACAATCCCTCAAATATTAGAAAAGTCATTATTGGTTTGACTTAATATTTGAATGACCAATTTCTCAATATAATTAATATCTATTAATTATTTTCATCAATAATGTTCTAATTAACATTAAAGTATGAATAATTGATTGTTTGAATACGATTTGAAACTCTTTTTAAATCTCATTCTATCTTGGCCAAAGATTTTTTAGTCAATACTATTTGAGAACTAATGAAACATTTCTCATATTTCACATAGATTGATAAATTCTCTCTTGATTAGTCAAATATCTTTATATAGTTCATGTTATATCCAATATTTTGCCTTTTTTTATTACTTTAATTAAGTAACATGTAACAAAATCAAAAAAAACATAACATTCTTTATATAATATAATTTAGTGGTCTAAAGTTTAATGATCACTTACACAACCATCATGTGAGCTTTTTCCATAAACATAAAATGATCTCTTTCATATGAAATTCTCATGCATGGTCAATTCAATTTGCATGTCTTATGACAAACACTTACATATTAGTTTTAGGTATCCTTTATATCTTATTTTATAAAGAACAATTTTTTTTTCATAAAGAAAAGAATATAATATGTAACAATCTTTACAATTCTAGTAAATATCTAGTATTTAAGAGTATTGACCATGACTATTTTAAGAATAATGCCTTGATGTATTTTTTTTATAATTATAACAACTTTATAATTTCCTTTGTAAAGTATTTTTGTTCCATGAACTTTATCTTTGCTCTAGATTCATAAATCAAATATTGAATTCATTAATCTAATATAATATTAATATTAAAGATAATTTAAGCTATTATTAATAATAAATATGTATTTATATAAATATAATAATCTAAGAATTTTTTTTTCATATAATTGAAATAAAATCATCGTCTTTGACTAATTAAAACAATAAGTTGATTCATTAAATTATTTTTTAAAAAATATGATTGCAATATATAATTTTTTAAAGTCCTCTAATTATTCATTTATCTTTTAGATGGTCTTAAAAAAATACATTTCTTCAATTAGATCTTCAAAATTTTCTCACAAAGAAGTTTTGTTATCAATAGAATTAAAAAATCCATCAAAGGTTAGTGAACACTTCAACATAAAAAAACTTAGGGTATCTACATGGATCTCTTTTTTCAAAAAAAAATATATTTTTAGGAACATAAGTTCATAATAAAGTTCAAAAAGCTAGAATTATTCACATAAATAAATCATGCCCATCATAGCCTTTAAATAACATTGAAAACTACACAATGCAGCTTACCGGTAGATGTACTACGATACTAATACTAGGATACTAATATTTTTTGTATGAAACCAGTTCCTTATTCTTGACAAGATCAATACACAAGTTTTTCTAGCAACCCTAAAATTAAGCAACTGGGTGACGACTCCAATTACCCGTCAATGTCGCACATCCATGCATGATAGAATGATGACTCCACTAGTGTTGATACTCTTTTAGACAATATTGGACTAAAATTTGTTTATTGTGATGTGGTTTATATGTTGTTGTGTTTAGAATTTTGCATTTGGCTTATTTTATTTTATTCATGTTTTAGAATATTATATTTATCTGGCTCAAATATATATATCTTCATGCATTATTAGTTTATTTGAGATACATCATTTTGGTTTGCACATGAAATTTCAGGTTAAGTGGGAGACTAACAACTTATCTTATTACTTTTAGTCAAGGTTTAAGTTTAGACAAACTCTATCTCTTTGCTGAGTGTTTAGTGCATGTTTGACACTGCATTTAAAAAAAATATTTTTTATTTTTTGCTTTAAATTATATTTTCAGGTAATTTTGATGTGTTAGTGTCAAATAATTTTTCAAAAATTAAAAAAAATATTATTTTAATGCATTTTTAAACAAGAAAACACTATGAAAAAGCAACATTAATAACACTTTCAAACAAGTACTTAGATTGATAATGATTGATATATGTGTCATCCCATTATCTATTAAGCCCATATTGTCTTCACGATGGTGATCACCAGGATAACGATAGATTTTTTTTAGAGACATAATAGTAAACCTACCCCTTGTTTCATGTAAAAAAATTAGAACCTACCTTTAGAGTATATGCTCCCTATACATTATTTTGCATCAAGACAAACCCTCCTAAAACATCTTTAATTTAGGACTTTACGGGTGACACAATGATTGTCACTCATGAAATTTTTATTATGAATTTTTGATCAAGAATGAAGATTTTGTTCATCATGCTATAATTACAACCACATATCACCCCTTGAAAGGTGAGTTCATCATATAATAAAGACATACACATATATTTGAACATGCATTCTTATAATTTGAAAATAAAAACCACTTAAATCTATCTTTCTTTGAAAAGACAAGAATTTTTCTATATCTAACAATACTAAGAAGGATTCACTTGTGGTTTATTACAAGCTAGTAACAAAAGTCTATGTTTTACCATGAACTTAATTTGGACTTATGCCTAAATGTCATCTATGAAAGTTCTAACACATTCATCAATTTAAAAATAAATGACTATAAGTAGCTATATAATCAATAATATATATATATATTATTTTCTTATATGTATCGTTTTATGACTTTATAAACTCTACAAGAATTAAATGTAAAATAAATAGATAATTAATTTATTGAATATTATATTTTTCTTGGACTCTAAATTTCTACACCTTCACCACCATTTTAGCTCAATCGGTTTTCCAAATCATGAATTTTTCTCAAGTTTTCATTTTTCTATAAACTTTTAGAGAGACGAAAGAAAGTATGGGTAGTCATTGTAGTTTTGGAGATTAAGAAGAATTGGGTTATGAGGGTATTAAGAATAAGAAAGTAATTATTGGATATGAAGAAAAATTCTGGAAGATTTTTAATAGTTGGAGGGTGATGCACTATCGCAATGGCATCAAAGATATGAAAGCAAGAAATGTTGGATTTTATTGTTTATCACAAAGAAAAATCTAACTTTAAATTTTAATATAATATTTATGTTGGTGGTGTTATTAAATGTTTTATTTTATATTTTATTACATATAAAACCACGCTTATCAACTAAATACATCTTCGACACAACCCTAGCTTGCACTAACAATAAAAGGGGCATTCAAAAAAATTATATGATTTTAGATGAACATTTTGAAAGTTTCTCTTTTAAAAAGATATTTATTTTTTCAAGGTTTTAAGACTTAATCGATGTACAAATAAATTAGCTCTATAAGATTGAAAAATTCTATGATATTTATGGTATAGTCATCAGTATTTATGACAATAAAAAAGATAAAATACAGTTTTAATTTAAATAATATATTAGTATAATTGATCAATTGTCCCCATGACATCATATAATATTTAAGCATAACACAGCATAAAAAATACTTAGATAAAATAGCATGATGAGAAATATTCAAACATAGTTAGGTTAAAAGCACTTCTTCATGGTGAAAATTAGAGGTGAGAAAAAAACCTGAAAACCCAATTAAATCGAGAAAATTAAAAAAATAACCAAGAAAAACCAAAAGCCATTAAAAAAACTGATTAAACCGATTAGTTTTTTTTTAAAGCTTCCGGTCCAATTTGATTTTTTATTTTCTTAAGATAAAAACCGATAAACCAAAACTTAACTGAACCGGTTCAAATAAAAAAATACTATAATTTTTTTATTCTTCCAATTTTGTTTATTTTTTTTGTTTGGTTTCATTTTGGTAAAATGGAAGAACAAAAAAACTTGGTTAAAGTAAAAAAAAAAAAACTTAAGAAAATCCAAATTGAACTGAAACTTGTTGGTTTAAACCATGCCAGGTTTGGTTTTGGGTTTTATTTTTATTTATTTTAGTTTGATTGTTTTTATTGATAAAAAAAATAAACGAAACTGAAAATGATCACCTGGTGAAATTATATATCTTATTTTGGGTAAAAAGGTAGTTAAAATTTGATGAGCAGAGAATTTAAGGCGATGGAGGCCAATTCAAGCCGCTAAATACTCTATACCAAGTTTTTTCTGTCCTCGTCCAACCACCTTTCACTTGTTGCAAACTCCAAGCACGCACGTTAACAAATCCCCTCTAAAGATAGTCGCAAACACACAATCAACCTCCCCTTCTTGCTGCCATCAACCTCTAGATCTTCATTTCTCCGGTGCAACAACTAATAATCTATCGACTGTTCACCAATATCTGAAGTATGCTGTTCATCATAACGAGCTAAATCACCATGTCAGAAGCAAAAAATGACTTCAAACACATCGCGGTACTGGCATTCCCGTTCGCCACTCATGCTGCTCCGCTCTTTTCCCTCATCAGGAGGCTATCCACGATGGCCCCACAGGCAAAGTTTACATTCTTCAGCACAAAAGAATCCAACAACAAAGTTTTCTCAGGTCAAGCGAGGTTGGAAAACATAAAACCCTACAATGTAAACGATGGTTTGCCGGAGGATTACATGATTTCATTCGAGAATCCCCATGAGCCGGTTGGGTATTTTTTGAAGGCGGCCCCCGGGAATTTCAAGCAAGCCATGGAGGTGGCCGTGCAAGTTATTGGGAGGGAGATTACTTGCATCATCAGTGATGCATTCTTTTGGTTTGGGGCGGATATTGCACGCGAATTACACGTTCCATGGGTGCCACTCTGGACTGCTGGACCTCGTCCCCTTCTTTTGCATCTTGAAACCGATCTAGTCCGCCAGAAAATGGGAGGCGATGGTAAGATTTTTTTGCTGGTATGATCGGAGAGTATATTCTCGAAATTTGCATGATTTCAAGCTATGTTTCTTATTTTAAAGGTTTATATTCATTCATATAGTCGTTATGCATTCAATTATCATCTACATGGATATTACATCGATCAAAGTAAAAATAAAATCAATCTAGAAAGAAATAAAAGGTACAATTTTGATTTTCAGGGAAAGAATCCCCGATATTTGAGTTGTCGGACCCCGTATAAAAGCAAAATTTGTTGACACTGAATTAAGTATAAATATAAGCATTTGATAAATCTGATCCAAGAATCTATCTTCAAGTTCTCTTCTACACTAATTTTGAGATAGAAATAACATTATTTGCAGAATAAATTAGAGTTGTTTTTCCGAGTCAATTTTACATTAAGGATGGTATGAAAATGGCTTGGTAAGTGGAAAATATAGTCAATGAATGGCTATTATATCATTCTTTTCTTTCATTAAATTTAGCTAATCGATAGTCCCGAATAGCCTTTGTCGTTGTGTAAATATCCAAACTTATATGACGATAGAATTTGGATAAATAAGGGGGCAAATTACTAATAAGTTTACTTTTAAATGACAAAATATCAGTAACTTGTGTTACAATCTTTTAACATCAATAGATTTATTTTTCAATCTATTGATGTTTAATTGTGTTGTCTATAATGCACTCTTCATATATTCTATTTTCTTCACTTTCTACGTTCTTCATGCTAATCTGTTAACTATTTCATTTCATGTTTCATTTTTGAAGGAGTACCGGAAGATAGAACCATTGACTTTCTTCCAGGTTTTTCTGAAATACGAGCTGCTGATATACCTAAAGAACTGCTCTATGAAGACGCGATCCCAGAAATCCCAGCAATGTTGTATAAAATGGGACAAATGCTACCACGAGCAGCTGCTGTTGTTTCAAGCTCGTGGGAAAAATTAGACCCTGATGTGGCGAATCAGCTCAGGTCAAGGCTTCATAATTTTCTTGAAGTTGGTCCCTTAGTGCTGACATCTCCAGATCCTGTTATGTCTGATCCACAATGTTGCCTAGAGTGGCTGGACAAGCAGAAACGAGGCTCAGTCGTGTACGTTTGTTTTGGAAGTATGGTAATTCCACCACCTCATGAGCTAGCAGTGCTAGCAGAAGCTCTGGAGGACTGTGATTCGCCATTTCTTTGGTCAGTCAGAGACAATCCTGCGGAAAGATTCCCTGAAGGGTTCTTAGAAAGGACTAAGGAGAAGGGAAAAGTAGTCTCATGGAGTCCACAATTAAAAGTCTTGCAGCACAATGCAACTGGGGTTTTTCTTACACATGCTGGATGGAATTCTATTACAGAGAGTATTGTTGGGTGTGTGCCCATGATTTGCAGGCCTATCTTCGGTGATCAAGCCTTGAACACGAGGACTGTAGAGGCTATATGGAAAATTGGTGTTGGGATTGAAGGAGAGACGATGACTAAAGATGGAGTAACCAAAGCTATAAAACTTATTCTGTCAACCGGAGAGGGAGAACAAATGCGGAAGAACGTTGAGCACCTCCAAGATCTTGCTTTGGATGCAGTGTCAAATGGCAGCTCTTCGAAAAATCTCGAAACTCTGCTGGAGGTTGTCACCAAGTAATGTGAGATAAAAATCCCAAGAAATTGTTTTTTCCGAAAGTTATATCATGGAGTATAGATTCATTTGTTTTTGGATTTACGATTTACGTTTGGATTTTGAAGTATACGTTATGGAAACCCTCGCTTAGTAATTAGAAACGAAAATCTGGCAGCAATTTTTGGCTTATTACATGAGCGATTGCCGATCGCTGCAAAATTTCTATCACAAGTTAAATGAATGTACTCAGTCAGCTCTTTTTATTATTTCCTGTTTATTTTTTTATTTTTTTATAACATATCGAAATTTATTGATTAACAGAAGTAGTCATTAAGATGGTGGCTGGAAACTGCCATCAAGCAAAACATATTACATCCAGTTTATGATCTCAAAACCTCGGCTTATAGCCTCTTTTTTTGCTGACTCATTTGACTCTAAAAACATTTCTAAATGTTTCCAATGGGCTGATAAAGTAAAGAGATGGCGACTCCAATTTCTTAAATGTGATTTGAAACAAACATTGAGAATAAAAGAATTCGAGCAAATTTTGTATTATTATTCAAGGGTATTCGTTATTAATGTGAATCAAATAAAGAGGTGTGTAGAAAAGATAGAAGACATTTGTATTATTGAAAAGTTTCTTCACTTTTTCATTTAAATTTTGATCATATAGTCTGTGTTATTGAGTCACAAGATCTAGACTCTAATAATTGAACAAGTTAAACGTAAGATACAAGTCGGAGAAGACAAGTCCAAAAGAAAGCAAGATGAATCATTATAGAATGTCTTCAATGATGTCGAAGAAGAGAGACAACAGGACGAGTAAAAGGACATGGTGGTGACAATTGAAGAAAAGAAAACAGTGATCATTGTTGCACGTCGCCGTGCGGCATTCCAGGAGGGTTTTTGTCTCGCAAGGGAGTTGAGGAGTCACCACCTGGCTATTGAGGGTCGCTAGGAAAACCCGGTTATACTGGTCTAATTAGAGATTCAAGGGTAGGGGACTGATTGCGTAAAGAAAATGTATTAACACCCCTAGTATGTCTTACCTGAGGTAAGCTGCATTATGTATCTTGATGTGATTTGGAACGTTTTGACAGACTATATTTATTCATGTGAATAAATCTAGCTTTTGAAATTTTATTATGAGTTCGTGAACCCAAATAAAATATCAGGAAAAAGATCCATATAGATGCCTTAAAAGGATCATCTATCGTGGATGAGTTTTCCTCAATTTTATGCCTCGTAAAAAATGTTCCGATTTAAAAAGAATCGGTCATCGATCAGAATAATCCTGAGAATTTCTTTGGTTATTTCTAGATATTTAAATGTTAACATACTTTTAGGTTCAACATTTACTATCTGAATTTAATCATTAATCCTCAAGAATTAGTTTCGTGATTTTTCAATATAGATCGATTAAAAAAAGAATCGGTCACCGCTCCGAATAATCCTGAGAATTTTTTTGGTTATTTCTAGATATTTAAATGCTAGCCTACTTGTAAGTTCGACATTTACTATCTGAATTTAACCATTAATCCTCATGAATTAATTTCATGACTTATTTCAATATAAGCCAAATTCTCAAGATTTAATAAACTTTTTATTATCTAAGATATTTTTTTGGGAAAACACTTTGTCCATATGCAAATAAAACACATTTTTTATAGTTTTATATTCTTTTTTCTAAAACAACATAAATAAATAAAATGCAACACACACACACACACACTATTTCTCTTTTTTATTTCTTTTTCATTACATTTTACAAATAAAATACAACACATACACATTCTCTTTTTCATTTCTTTTTACAAATAAAATACACCAATAAAAATCCAAATAAATACATAAACACCTAAAATTACAAAAAACTGGACCTTGGGAACAATGTCATAAACCAGGAATAGTGGTGGTAGCAGCATGGGACACCGGTGGTGCGTCAACTCACATGTCGTCGCCGAAGGAGCAGCGGGACAGGGGGAGTGGATCTACCTCTTCCCTTCCTCCTCGCACTAGTGGCAGCATCCTGAGACCTGCAAACACAGAAAACACACAAACAACACAAAGGCAGCTGGGTTGTTCTTCTCGATCCGTTCTTCTTCTGCTCTCATCTTCTCCTTCTTGTCGGCAAAGAGTGTTTCACAATGACCTACAAGATCAACAAATACACAACACAACAAAAGCAAACAATGTTTCAGCTTCCTCTCTTCAGATTTGGTTTATTCCTCTTTCTAACTTCTCCTTTCTTGTTGTAGGAGGATGAGGCTACGGGTCATGGTGGAATGGAGCTGCTGTGAAGGTAAAGGCTGCCATGGGTTCAGCTTAGGTAGTGGAAACGGTTGTGTGGTCGGCGGGGTTGTTAAGGCTTGTGTTCGGGTGGAAAAGTTGGGCTATTATCGATGCTGACTGCTGTAACTTGGAGACAGCGAAGGAGAGGCTATCGATGGGTGGCTAGTCTGCAAGGGAGGGATATCGGGAGAGAAAGTAAATGGATGTGTGATCGAGAAACATAAAAATAAATTGATCAAAAATTGGGTAGCAACAATCATGATAATTACAATGATGGTGAAAGAAACCACCAATCAACTTCAGGTCATGGGAAATCAAGAGAAAGAGGAAAATGTCATTATCATAGAGCAACTAATATGATAAATCTAATGCTAGAAGTCATAATTGCTATAAATTTAGCTATTATTCTTGGAAATGTTTCAATGCTACTAATGATACAGAAAAAGAGATATTCAAGGAATGTGATGTGATGATAGGGAGCTTGTGATCTACACAACAAGTCTCGAGTTTGAGTCAGAGTGTGCACTCCTTGTAAGAGTCTGAGATAACTGGGGTTTTACTCGGTCATCTAGATCCACAAAGTGTATTTCCAGAGAGTGGAGTTTCTTCATATAAATAAAGTACAGAAAAAAGAAAAATATTATTGATGACAAGTAAAAAATAGATGAGCCAACCTTGCTGCTAGCGTACAAGAATAAAGAGGAAGATGAAAAAAAGCTTATGATACCTTGATAATAGAGAGAAAAATTACATGCATGGTGATAAGGAGACAAAAAAAACATAGAATTTGATGAGGAAAAAATGTTTTATTTGGAAACCTTTGAAAAATAGAGATTCTAAGGAAAATGATACCTTTTCTCAAAAGATGGTGGTCATGAACTTACCACTAAGATTACTTTATACCCAAATTGAAATTCAATGTTTTAAGTGTCAATCATTTATGATTTTTTTTTAAAGCATCGTATATGTTCATATGCCCAAGCAATATAAGCCAAGACTAAATGATTAAAGTGTTAAATATGTTTTGTATTAGCTATGATCTAAATTTTAAAGGCTATAAATTGTACCATCTAGGCAATAGCATAATCGTTGTAAGTCAATATGTTGAATTTATTGAAGAATCATATTGAAAATAAAAGGTGCTAGTGGAAGGAGACTATGATTTATTTATGAAATGTATGAAAACATGACACCCATGCAAGACACAAACCCACCTCCTTCACCTACTCTTGTTCATGAAAAACAAAACATATGTTAGCAATAAATAAGTTATTACAAGTGAAAATAAAAGGTATTTATGACGTGTATAAATTAAAATTATTAATATATTTTGTTATTTAAATGGTGAATTATTGAACTCTAATGAAGCTATAAAACACATGTTTTGGAGATAAGTCATGAATAAAAAGATCTAGGCCATTAAAAAGAAAAATGTTAGGGAGTTATCAAATCTTGTACAAGGTCATTGTCAACACTATATTTTAGATAAATAAGATTGTTAACAAAAAAAATATAAAGAGACAAAGCAACACTTGTTGCTAAAAGCTCAAATTAAAAACATATGTTAACTATGAAGAAGTTCTTATAACAATTGCTTTTATGGATTTCAATTTTTAAAATCTAATTTAGTCAAATTAGGGGTTTAATTACATAAATATTAAAGTTTGATGGGCAATTACAGACTTGATTGAAAAGGTCAAAAATGAAGGACCAAACTGAAAGACGAGTAAATATAGGGTTTGAAATTAACCAAATAAAAGGTCAAATTGAATGAATTAAACATTTATTGGTCAATTAAGGTTCAAGTTGCATAAATTCATAACCAAAGACTAAAATGCAAAAGACATTAAACTTTGATGCTGAAAATTGAGTGCATACAATTAAAAGTTTGCATGTAATTAAAAATAATAGAAAGAACAGTGACTCAGCTGATTTTTTCTAGTCCCAATATTAAAAATTTAAATGCACATCATTCAAATTCAATGAAAACGAATGTGAATTACACATAGTTCAACACCTACGCATCCTTATTTTGACAATTTTAGTTGATTGAGTTGATAATTTAAGTATATAAATGTGGAGTTAAAGAAATCCAAAATGAGCAAGATTGCATGCATATGTGATCTCATAATTTCTCCAACAAAGCCTAAAAATGGGCAACTCAATGAGCCCTGAATTCATATTACATGAATAGGTCTAGAAAACTAATTTTGAATTCATATTACATGAACAAACAGGTTGTTTTAGTCTATTAGTTTTGGATTTTGTATGTCATGTTTGATTTTGATGTTTTTTGTTAGTTTTTTTTATTCTAACATTATCTTAATGGTTTTTATTCTAATATAATTTTGAAAACATTATGATGTCTAGGTGAAAATTGAAGAGATTGGATGCTAAATTATTGTTCCTTTGCTTTACAACATATATATGCCTTCATTTTGACCAAATCTAGTCTGATTTGGAACCATATTGCTAGATTCATGTTTAGTGTTTTTGATGTTCTTTATTTTTTTAAGGTATTTGATTTGTTTTATTGAAGTTTTTTTTTAGTTTTTTAGTATTTTTTTTTATCTTTGGTTATGTTTTTAGGTTGTTTTCGGATGAAACCATGATTTTTTGCTCAGTTTATGGTCGAACAAAGAATTTTGAGTCAACCTGGTTAGGTGAAAAATTAAGTCAAAGGGTTTATATCTTGTGTTTGTCATGCTTTTATCAAATGGTTTTTTGGGTTTATGGGTGTGTTTGACAAAAACCTTTTAACTTCTTTGTTTGGGTAGTTTTATTTTAATGAAAAATGATTTTTTACCAAACAAAGTCTAAAACAAATAATAATAAAAAAAAATTGCATATGGCCAACAATTCTAAAAAAAAATATTAGAGCATTTATTTTTTTAAAAAAATCTTAAATACTTTTGCATGAATTTTATTACAAGTTAGTAAAATTAGTTTTTTTTTAATATGTGGGATAACAAAGATGTATTCCCGATATAAAACTCAAAAACACTAAAAAATTATTTTAATTTTTTTTAGTATCCAAGATTATAAACTTATATGTAAAACGTATTCGTGATATTAAATAAAAAAATAGTTCTGTTTTTTTTTGGCATTATAATAGTTGGTTTTAAAAGTTGAATTAAGTATTATTTGAATTCTTATTATTTTTCAATTAAATACTTTTTTAGTGAAATAAAAAAAATACATTTATTATTCTGTTTATTGATCCATATTATGATTACTCATTATAATTTTAACAATTTATAGTTTCATCCTAAAACTTTGTACACAATAATACTAAACATCCTTACAAAATATACATACTGAGGATTTCTATTATTTTTTATTTAATAACTAAAAAACCCTTATAATAAATATTATAAATTTACTATTGAATTATTTAAAAAAAATATTATCACTGTTTTAACCCAAAGTAGATCTTGTTGTAAGAAAAAACAAAAAACTTAGACATTGTTGTGATTTCCTAAATCTTAATTTAATATCAAAAGTTAAACAAACAAAAAAAAACCTAGCCACCACCGTCCTTTCCCTTCCATTTGACCCCCAACAAGCCACCATCTCCAACCATAAACTTAAAATCTCACCAAATCCGCAATCCAATTAAACTCTATAAAGCAATAATTTTTAGCATGCTGGGTTTCTTCTTAGTAATTCCATGAATACAGCATTGTGCATGAAGAAACAATTAAAAAGAAGAAGATCTAGCTCTGCGCGAAGGACTTCAGCCATTGTTGATACTGACTTTACAAGTTCCCGAGATCAATTCAATCTTCTTTAACTATTTTGTATTTTAAGTAATGGTTTATGTTGATGAATGTATCATTTAGGTTTTTGTTTGGGGATGAAACGGCGGTGTTTGGATTCTATTTTTTTTTAATTTGTATTTTAACTGACTTAAAGAGAGAAGGAAAGGGATAATATTAGATTAATTTTTTTACTTGCATTTAAAATATTTTTGTTTAGAAGAAAAGAAAGAAATTGTATATGAATAGAGAAATCATGTTTAAAGAGTGGGATTTTATATTGTTTTTATATAATATACATATGGGTTGGTTGGTCACTTCATTTTATTTAAACTTTTTTTTTATTGATCTAGGATATAAATGATATTTTTTTTAAAATCAATGCTTATTTATTTTATTGATTAAAACTTGTTAACTATTTCCTATCCTAAAGTTAAAAGAAAAATATAATAAAAACTTTTATAAAATTAAATTTATCAAATTCAAACCCTTGATAACTCTTCATTTTTGAAATAAATACTATTGTATCAATTGCTTTATAATGATGACAACAACATAAAAATAACATTATAATATGAATTATTAAACCATTAGCTATATATAAATAATAAAAATATCAAAATTGTATAAATTATTGGAAAGGTGTACCACTAGTTTCTAAATAAAGAACACATTGAGTTTTTGCCAAAAGAAAATGGTCATTTTATTTTCCCATATCCATCCACTTAAATTGAGCATCAACTAATAATCAATCATATTAAAGTTGAGATGAAAATAATGGAAAAGAAAATCATTGTTTTTGTTTTGCATTAAATATAATTAATTAAAAGTCCAGAAAAGGTTGAGCAGGGGTAAAGTACATGATGGGTTAAAGAATCCTGAAAGCACACAGGGGAAAAAGCCCATGAAAAAACCTAGCAAGTCCAAATTCCAAACCGCAAAATTATAGGAAGCATGCAGGAGCGGCAGTGTAATATGATATAATATATCTTCCTGGCCGACGTCAAGCCTGCTGTGATCATTTTGTCAACTGTATAACACTTCCCTGCCTTTTTATCCCTTGATAGATGATGATAAAACATAAATAAAATCATTCTCCATTAAAACACAGAAATTAACCAGAGAGAAGACGATATATAGAACAAGTGGTGGTACTTGCACTCCCACGCCCCAAGAACTTGACTCCTGATGGGGTAAGGAAGGGAAAAACAACAGAAACTTGAGTACGATTAATGGAGTTATATGATCATTTAATTCTTGTAGGGATTTTTCATCTGTAAATTCATAACACATATATAAAACTGAGCTAAATATACAGCAGAAAATAAAGCAACCGAAACTTTGATATATATGAAAATATTCTGAACAGGACATTAACTTATTATTCACACAATTTACAAAACCTGCAGCCAATAGACATCTGTCTTTCTTCCACATCTTATGAATAAAACTCATACCACTCCCTAATATTTCCTTCTCTCTCTCTTTTTTTGGCGATTACATATTGTAAGCTAATTCATAATCTTGAAACACCCTTTCCGAATGAAGAACAGAAGTGGAATCCCAAGAATTTGAGGAGGCTGATTTTGTCTCAAAGTCATTTGACCACCAGTTCATGTTGTCCCTAGAACCATTCATTTCTTTGAAACAATCAAATTCACCAATCTGATCCCCCTGTGCAGTAAAACCAGACGTTTTGTTGTTGAGAAAGTTTTCGAGCTCGGATTGGAAATTTGAGACAGGCTGGACCGCTGCATCAGATTGGTCTGCCATGCCTGCTCTTGGCACACTAGTCAAGTCCATTACATTTGTACCATTGGATAAGGGAATAGGACTGTCCGAGGATGCTATAACATTCAAAGAATTCTCCAAGCTGACGACGTTTGAATCGCTGGATTTTGGATGATCACCTTGTTGAAGTGTGTCGGAATCCACTAGCTGCCCATAGATATCAACCTTTTGCGCATCTCCTTGCTGAGTACCAGGGAAGGCATATTGCATAAGAGGGTTAGAGATTTCACTCAAAGATTGAAGGAGAATCTTCTCTTGGAAAGGATGCAACTTGGGCCACAGTGCAGGATTGTTGTAGAAAGAGATAGGGTTTTGAAGGCTCTGAAGCTGCATGTGCAGCTGGAGCCTTTCCAGTGCTGAGTTGCTCAGGGCCTGTGAAGATGAGCTATCTTCCACGCCATTGGCGTCTGGATTCGTGGATGATAGCCGATTGTTGGCAGATTGTTTGCGCCTTCCCAGTAGCTTCTTCTTCAGTCTTGTGTTCCAATAGTTCTTGATATCGTTATCTGTTCTTCCCGGTAATTGTGCAGCAATTATGGACCACCTGTTTTAATTGCAGGGAATTTGAATTATATCATTTGTCACTCCCAAGAAACTAAAAAAACGAAGAGGAATCCAAACAAAAGACTAAACACTACAACTAAGATACGAATCGGCAAGATGGGATTCACTATCTTAAGCAAAAGCATCATGGACAAAGGAAAAAAGGACAAAGCAGTGCATGTTCGGTTCCATGGAAAAAAACCGAGAGAGAGAGAGAGGGTACCTGCTGCCAATACTTATGTAGAGGCTGCAGATGATATTGTCTTCTTCTTCAGAGAATCCACCATGCTTGATATTAGGCCTCAAGTAATTCAACCATCTCAGTCTGCAACTCTTACCCGCATCTCTTAAGCCCTACAATCAAATCAATTCCATCAACAGGTCAAACACATAATTCTAGTCCACCCCCTAAACAAAAATCAGAGAGAGATGGTCTTGGAAGAACATATTTCCTTTCAGAGAATACACACATGAGAGAGAGAAAGAGAGAGATAGATATATACCAACTTTTTGAGGAAGTGCAATCCAGTTGCCTCCAGTACCAAACTGGTCAATATAAGCCTTAAGCTTATCATCCTCTTCTGGTGACCATGGTCCCTTTTTCACATTGTTTTTATCACAACAAGGAGCTCGACCCATCTCTCTTGCTACGCTTTCTTTTTCTTCTCTTTCTCTAAGCAGAAAACTCTCTGAAAGCTGTCTGTGATTGTTGGGAGAAATTGCGGAAGGATGACCCTGGATTTATAGGTAGGAATAGTGGGTGATGTTATGCTTATTACGACAAAAAAGTCCTACAACTCACCATCCCTGCCTCCTCTCACAAATTCAACCCCCATTTCATTTTTCCTTAGGGTTTATTTTTCTGCATGCTAGGTCTCTTATCTCTCTTCCTTTTTGGATTAGTTCGCTCATCCATATTTTACTATTCATGCAACAAGACAAAATACAACACAAATTTCTTCTACTTTTCGTTTTATATTACACTACTTTTGTTTTCCAGGTTGATTAGTTTATTATTTGAGCACATTATGCAACAGGTAAGTATCATAAGAAATATCCTCGAAAGGTTCCATTATTATCCACCTTAAAATATTAATGTACTTGGTAATAACGCAGTAGAATTCTGTGTACTAAGTTATATAACAGGTTTATGAATTGAACCTGTTTCGAGTGCGTGGTTGATTTAAACATGTTGAAGTTTCTTTGGATAACATTACCTTCTTGGAGAGCTGCAACAACTGGTATAATAAGAGCATGTGTGTTGAGACAAATAACATCCTGCTATATATATATTACATATAATTCTATCACTATTTCTTAGTTTTTTTTGGCTAAAGTAAAAGGTAGTTTTATAAGTAATCTATTTTCGGATTCTTTAAAGAACTGTTTTATGATTAGCTATGCATTCTACCAATAATTATCAAAAAGTTTTATAATATTGATCATATTATATATTGTCAATCATCCATGAAAGTGCCCTTAGTTGAAACATATCTCTTCAAGTATATGTTATCATTAACTTTTATGAAATTATCAACTTTTATGAAACTATCAAGTTATCCAAATATATATCTCATAGCTTGCAATAAAACTCCTAATTGTATGCTCAATGTTCTTCTAAACCAATTCCTTTAAACCCGTGAAAAAAAATACAATGTTATCATAAATTATGTTTTTTTATCACCTGTATTCATGCAGTCAAGTGCATATTAAAGTGATCGGTTTCAAAACATATTGCCCTATAATCAGTATTGGTGGCGTGCATTCTTTTCAACATTTATCAAATGCACTCATACAATAACATGTTTTTGAAATCATAACCATATTTCAAAGGGTAAACCAATTTTAGACATGAAGATGTTTAACTATTGCAAGAGTTTATTAAATTATAGGTTTTTTAGCAACATTGTTCTTAGTTGATCTCAATATGTTTGCTCTTCTGTTTATCATAAAAGGCATTTGTCATTGCCATAGATTCGATGAATTTCATTGAATCATCGTTTTCTTATTTTCTTTTCCCCTAATTGATTAAATTATATATTTGACGCTTAAAATAAGGAATGGTTACACATAGCATTTAATATATACCATAAAATACAAGGTATGTAAACTAATCATAGACATTAATAACTTTGAGAACATAATATCAATAGAGATATTGAAAATTTCATCTTAAAATAAAGATTCATCCTCAGATCTACTAACCAAACTGGTTAATAATTTTAGTGGGTTTACTATTGAGATATGGTATATACATACGCAACTGTATCGTAGATGGTGCATAGAGTATAGTGGTGTTCCATTTAATCTAGTGTTGGTAAAAGTTAATATAGTTGCTTCTAAAATTGATATGCATAATGGTTATATAAAGTTAATGTAAAAAAAATGATAAACATATATATAAAAAAAGGGATGTTTCTTAAAAATCACTGAAAATCGAGAAAATTTATCCTTTAGAATGTCGATATAATTGTCTAAAACAAATACCACTAAACTCCAATTTCTTGTATGGGTTATCAAGGAGTCACGAGAACAAGAGATGAGAATAAGATATTTCAAAGGGAAGTTAAAAAGTGTGCGTGTTTATTGTAAGTTGTTCTTCACTATGTGTGATGCAATAAAGAATAATCTTTCTCTATCCTCTAAACTCCTATTCTACTTTTCTGCAAATTAAAAGATATAAAAAAATTCATATCATGTTAATTTGTACAGATCTTTTTCAGTTCTTTTATTAAAAAAAATGGAGAAAATGTACTTATTATCATGTTATTTTCTTTAAAATATTTTTTAAAATTTTAGAGAAGATTGAGAAATTAATGAAATTTATTTATTTTGGAAAGAGATATTGGATAATAAACATTTTTCCTTAACACTTTTTTTTTTTAAAATGATTTTTGAATAAAGATGAACACTAGTGACGATTGAAAATTAGAAAATAGTTCCTTAAACGTCGACATAAAAAAAGAAAGATAAGTTAATCTAAAACTTTGTTTTTCATTGTGAAGAATTCGGATATGAACTTTTTATTCTTTTCTGCTTTCCAAAAGATTGAAGAAATAGAAAGTGATTTTTTGAAGAAAAAAAATTAATAAAAGTATCTTAAAAATAAATTTATTTATTAGAGAATTCTTTTCCAAGAAAACGCAACTTTTTGTTTGGAAAAATTCAAAACTAAAATGAATATAAATTAGTAATACTAAGCAGGAACTAATCAATATAACTTCAGAGCTAGAAAGACGATCAAAATGCACAGAATAAATCTTCCAAGCGATTATATATTAAGATAATTTTAAATGACAAAACGAAGAAAAGAGAAAACACCAAAGTCCATGGCCCAAAATATTTATATTACTCAAGAAAAGCAGACACCCAACAAAACTACAGGTATTCTTCTTTCGAGAAAAATAAACCACAAAAGAGAAGGAAAAAAATCAAGTTTAGGTTCATCAACGAATGATTTTCTTGTCCCAGCACCAAAAGGTTCATCACGCAATTAATTTAATACTGAAGAACCCTAATACGTTACAAGTTGGCTGGCTCTATACAATAAAAAATAGAGGGAGATTGCATTATTTTAAAGTTGAAGGAAAGAAAACACAATAGAGAATTCAAAACTTTTCGAAGAAGTTCCACTCATTGACCTCGGTTTCCTACTTTAATATATATCCAGGGATTTTCTAGCAGGACGTGAAGAAAAAGGAGGCCAGGAACCAGCACCAGGCAGAAATAACAAGAAGAAAACTGTCAAAACCAAAAAGCACTCACTCCCATTAACTAATACATTAACACCAAATGGACTCAGATCTTTGGGAAGAAGATAACATGCTTCTGTTTGTCCTTCTCTCAACCCTAGAATCTCTTCATTGACACTGCATTATGCATATTTCATCATCAATAACCCAACCCTAAGACCCTCTTTAGTGAGAGCTGGTGAGGGGGTGGTCCTGATGATAAGAGGATAAACTTGGATCAACAGTGCCCGAATACATGTATTTATCTATTGATTCTACAGGTATAGATACATAAATATTCGTAGATATTATTAATCTTTTTGTTGGGGTGCAGTTCTCTTCATTCTTGATTCAGTCATCAATAAAGCCCATATGTTTTTTTTTTTTTTGTATTAAGAATAGCTTCTTCAGGCATGTCTCATCTTGATTAATGTTTCTAAAAGTATGCTTTTTCTTGATGAGTGATGCAATGAAATTGTTGGATATATATATTGCCACGCTGAATAGAAATTTCAATCTTGAAAAAATCTTGTTCTACGATTTTTATACCATTAGCCCTGCACTAAAGCTACCATCTATTAACTAAACAAAGAAAGAAGCATACATAGCGAATAAGTTATAGTTCAAGTAACATTATTGTTCTCCTCCTATACGTCCCCTCCTCCCCCTTCCCAAAATCAATTATTAAATCATTTTGATAATACAATAAAGAATAATGATTTAGAAGATTAGGAGTTTATGTTTGTTCTATTAGAGAAAAGAATAAATTTTATCTTGAGGTTTCACTTAAGAATTTAGTTTGATATGGTTCTTTAACATGGTATTAGAACTTTCTTAATTAATGGGTCACAAGTTCGAATTTCATCATTTTTATTTTTTCTTCTAATCAATTAAATTAATTGCATAAGATAGCGAGTCTGTAGAAATTTCAAACTTAACTTATTTTTATTTGAGAAAATATAATATAAATTATATTTTAAAATCTCACCTACAAATTTAAATTTTCAGGTTGAGATTGTTCTTTGATATTGTATCAGAACCTTGATAACTAAACAATCACGAGTTCAAATCTTATCATTGTTGTCTATTTTTCTAATTAAAACTTAATTAATATCACAAGGCTGTAAAGGAACAATGTCACTTGAAATGGTACGTATATTAAGTTTTGTAATTGATATAGTTGTTTCACATATGATAATATAACCGTGATTAGAGCCGAACACTAGTAGTAATTGAAAAGATACTACGCAGTGCCTAGCTTTATTTATTTAATATCATCCAAGTTAACTTCATTTCGTTAGAGTTAAAGATAAGATTAATTGAAAAGTTTCCTTGAATTAGGAGAGCAATGGAAACCCAAGAAAGATGAAGCATGTATCGTCACCCATGTTGACAATGATATTCTATTGGTGGACTAACACTACACCCTAGCAAGCTAATATATGTTCACGGCATTCTTTGAATGTGACAGTAATGACTTGATCAACCTATATAATAATCATAATTAGCCATAAGTTATCTCCAAGCACTTTATGTATCATAATGCAGAAACGCTACAAAAAGACGCAGTTGCTGAGCTCAAAGTGGGTCTCTGCCCCTGTCTACAAGTTAATTGCTCATGAACATTGTCAACCCTCGTTAATTTCTTTTTTTCTCTCTTTTTCTTCGTCTGGTAACAAACCATGGCTGTTGGCATCCAAGAAACTGACATGCCAATCGTATTGTTCTCAAGAGGTATGGTATGATGGCAAAGCGCTTGAAATCTGCACAGCAGGTCTCGAGTTCGAGTCGGGTGTGCACCTCTAGTAAGAGCCTGAATAGTCAAGGTTTTGCTAGCTCACTTGGTCCCATAAAATACTTTTTCTAAAAATGAGGTTTCCTCGAATCCAAAAAAAAACTTAATCATATCATAAACATTTTTATTATGAAAAAACTTTCGTTTTGCATGCATAAATGATAGTTACTATGGCCTAGGAAGAATGATTTGAATCGAAATAGTGGAATCCATTTCATGCGGGGATGGGAGAAATCAGGTTAAGTTGAAGCTTCGTTTCAGAAGTCAGAAAATGAGTTCAAACCAAGCGCTCTTGTATCCAGAAAAAGAAAAGAAAAATCAACCTGCCGCCTTCCATATCCCATGTCGAAGAGTCCTATACATATTGATCTAAAAATTTAAAGATGTAACTTTTCTTTAAGAAATGACAAATCAAGCGATGAATGAATTGTGGAATCATATTTATCACAGCTATATTTAATGGAGCATTTCATCCCATATCATAGAAATTTATGAAAATAGAGAGATGGGTCATGACAAGTTCTTTCTCGTGAAAGCTGAAGAAAAGACCCAACTCTTTTTTCCCCTTTTGCTAACACAGCAACAACCTTTGTAACCTACAATATTCTGATTGGTCCTTCTTTACTGTGTCCTAGAAACCTATATATATATATATATGCTCTTTACCAAATGCAATTTCCTTGAGATGGGAAATAGTGTGGGAAGTACAAAGTTTGACCTCGCAAGAAAGTCTACGACATAACCGTGTGTTAGGTATAAGGTAAGGAATAGTTTTTGTACAGGGATCAGGGTGAGGTGGGGAACGATGGTGTCACAGAATTTGACCCTGTGGATCTTCCTTATTAAGATAGAGAGAGCAGCTGGTGGTTTGGATCGATGTCACTGTTATGCTAATTGACTCGGTTGTTTTAATCATTTGCAACCAAAGATCTCTCACGGGTAGTAGTATATATCATATGTGTTTTGGGAGAGTCAAAAATAAATTAAAGCAAAACAAGGTTTTTTATTGTCTAATCAAACATGAGTTAGTAGGATTGGACCCACAAAACTCTCCCATCTTAGAAACAAGAGTCTTGCTGCCTGAACTCTCACTCTCTCTGGTCTTGCGTTTAGACACCCCTGCAAGGAAACCAAGGGTTCCCCGATGTTACAAGCAAGAAAAGGATTAGAAATGAAACGGCAAGAATTTCTGTTTTTTGTAGCCAGACGTTACGAAGTTTAGCCAAATATTTGTTAAGAGTTAGAAGATTGTTATTTTGCAGATTAAAGAGTTTCATTTTGATCATTCTCACATCTAAAATGAGACCGACTATTCCAAAAAGGTTTAAAAAATAATTAAGATCACTATTTAAATATTAATGTATTAACAAAACCTAGAAATCATCGGTGGTTTACTGTTGCGATAATATATATTCTGAGTGAAAACTGTAATAAAGTTGAAAATTAAAGATAAAATTGAAAAAAAATTTATTGAATGTGAAAAGACTAAATTACAAGAATAACAGGGATTTGGTTAGAAAAAACATTTGGGCAATGCCAAGGTTGCTTAGATCTCCAAGAACTAAACCCATCTAATCAAATATTTTTCTCATGCTAAAGCACTCCTACATTATTCAATTTACACTAAAAACTAGGAATTTAAATTTTAAAACATATTTGAGTTCACCCTTATAATGAGTTCAAATTAGAAAAGATTTGGATTAAATTTGATTTAAGACTTAGTTATGGTTTAAAATTTCATTTTATTTTATTTTAACTCCAAAGAGGGAGAAATATGTGTGTGTGTGTGTGTGTGTGTGTGTGTGTGTGTGAATTTATTGCAAAAGGGAGAAACATGTTTCAATAATATATGCATACATATAGGGGGAGAAAATAAATTATTCAATTTTCTTGATGAATAAGTTGTTTTGAAAATACAATGTTTTCACATTTAATTAGATTAAGCTAAATCCTTAATGTTTCCTATTACATTGTAAAAGATAAGGGGAAACATGTATTTTCATATATATATATATATATATATATATATATATATATATATATATATATATATATATATATATGATAACAATAACATGAAAATTGGACTAATAATATGTTTGACTGAGAATAAATCTTAAACAGGTTTATACAAATATCATATCAATAAGCATGAAAAACTTCAAAAAGAAATCTAACATATTGAAGACTTAGGAAATAAGTATCCATTAGGTACCTTATGTAGATCTTATGATCTTGGCTATAGTTTAGTGGTTTAATTCTAGTTGACATGTTTTTTGTGTTTTTTTAACTGGATATTTTAATTTCAAACTTCAATATTTGATTGATTGAGAATTGAAATTCATAATTTATTTTAATTTATTTTATATGAAGGTTATGTGTTTGGCGAGTTGAGTTGGATTTTTTTAATCATTTTTTATAATTGAACTTTTTTTCTTCAATAATAGATTAATTAGAAATTAAATTTTATAATTTCTGTTTATCCGTTTTCTTTGGATTATTAAGGTCTTATAATTTAAGATGCATATTTGACATGTTAACCTATATTGACCCAATTTAATTTAATATAAATAGTCAATTTCAATATTCAAAAGATTATGCATTTACAAGTTATTTAGTTATCAATAAGTTGATCTAGTTCAAAGACCATCAACCTTCATACTAGAAAAAACTAAAAAGAGGAACAAATTGAATTTATCGGGACCTCATGTTCTCAACTATTTCGTCCAATTAAATAACACTCGATGGGGCTTGATTCCTTTTTATCAAGTAATTGTCCAATCTGTGCTATCATAATCTTAAATCCAAAATAGACCTAGCTAAATGACATCAAGCATAACAATTTTCCATATCTTGAATCGTATATGCATGGAATGGGAATGAATGAACTCAAGGTGGAAGCACATTCACTTGCATCCAACTGGAAGGTGAAGGTGGGGGGGGATGCAGAATATAGAAAGGCTTCAAGTAGCCATGCATTTCACACTCATGAAACATCAGAGTTTATCATTTTCCAATCCAGCTTTATATATTTCTTTAATGATTTTGACTTTAAAAAATTCATGAACTACATGGATATAATTAAACAATATAAATACAAAAACAAAATGAACTAAACAGAATTAAGGTAATGCAAAAGGTTCATAACAAACTGTTCCAAGTTTCATCCAAAATCAAAGCATAATGCAACGTTCTCTCTGTCAAGATATAGCTTGGAACACTTTAATTATTATTTCACTTGTATATACACGTCCTCCTCGTAAAAAAACTTGGTCCAACATCATATAATAGTAGAAATTGTCCAAGGTAAATGACTTCAATCGATTCAAACAAGTAAGAACCTGCACGAGAAAGTTAAAATCAGTTTGTTTCCATAGAAACCAACTCGTGTGAAAAGAGTGATCCAGAATTATTTGATAAATGAACAGTAGATTCACAAGTTCTGAAAGGATAACTTACAATTCCGCTTGTAAATCCACGGCCCTCTTTGTCTAATGTAAGTTTCCAGGTAAAATCTAGTGTGCTTATAGCTGCACTCTGAAAGGAACGATCCTCATTCATAGCTACACTAAATAAAAAGATTCATGATTGCATAACAATAATATTAGCCTGGACAAATTCCAGAACTAGTAAGGTGCCATTAGACGGAGAAGTCTTTTTTATTTATGTACTTTTATTTCCCCTTTTTCTGCCAATATGACGATCAAGAAAAGAAAATTGACCACCTCATAACTGGAATTATTTCACATTGATTGGAGCTGCCATGTTCCGCAGTTTCCGAGAAATCTCTGAGAACGACGGCCTCTCAGATGGATCTGAGGACCAACAACTTTCCATCAAAGACTTCCACTCCGGATCGCACCATGTGGGAATTTGAGGGCGTAATGTGTTGTTAACAATTCCTCCTAAGAATCAGAAGAAACAAGCAAACAAAGAAATATATAACAAGCAAACAAAGAACAATCAGTGAAAAATATAAATACACAAATAAATCATGGCATTATTTGACATAATTAAAGTATAAATATCTCCCTTATCCGTGAAAAATATATAACAAGTAAAATTCAAAGCAGCAATATGAATAAACAAATATTCTAAACACTGATGACATGGGATGTCCTTATGCATTGACTCAGCTAATAATTCAAAAACTATCATGGAAAATCTACAGATACATGCCTCCACTGATGAGGTTGAAACAAACTTCAAAAACCTGTGCCATAAACATTTGGGCATGCTAGATGAAAACTAAATTGAAGTGCACCATTAAATTTAAAAAACAAAATGCAGGATAAACACAAGCATTCAATATTTCTTGACAATTCGTCTGCTTTCTGTTTTTAGGTTGTGTGGTCTCTTTATTCACAACAAGGCCTATTGTTTCCCATTCGAATAAATTATTCCCAGTCTGATTTATACCCACACAAACAAATATACAAGATCAATTCAAGTCCGACTCTAGAGTTGATTCACATGACATGAGAACAGATTATTGACATGGAACATATAAATCTTACAGGTCATGGTGCTCCGTCTATTACAGCCCACATCTTTCTTCTGATCTCAAGGAAGATTGTCAGTAGGTACCTACTTATGATCTTCAATTTCTCTCTCACAGTGTGAACTACTAGCAGTTCTAGAAAGGACTACAGAAATGAAAGAATAGAATAAAGTATTTTTCCTTGTCTACTGGTCACTCAGAATGCATGATGGACCAATGAAAAACTGCCCTTACTGAAAATGTACCAGAGTGAGCTCAATATTGTTAAACATAAATTAGAAATCAGATCACCCTATGAAAAGCCCGCTGTCAAATATCTAGAGAATCCAAGTCCCCACATGCAATTAAGGAAATGCAAAGGTCAAGAGCTATGTGCTTTATTATGTATTAAAGAGACATTATTCAGAGTACTAAAGCGAGGTGGTTAAAATGGAAAAATAAAATTGGATCTAAATCCCTTTTAAACTTAGAGACAACTTCTGTATAAAAACTAAAAAAGAATAGTTGAGTAAGCTGTACGTAGTAGTGTTGGCGATATCAAATTAACATGTCCATGAAATACATGGAGTAAGCTAAAATGAGCATAAAGGTGAAAAATTAAATGAATAAAAAGATCATATAAAATGAGTGTGAGTAGGTGGTGATGACACTCATTGAGAATAAATTGAGGGAGAATCTTATTAATTGGTTTGACAGTGCTCAAGAAAGGCACATAGATGCTCCAACGCAGAAGAATCAAGGAGCTCCTTTAAGGCATGCAGTTCAAGGGCTTTTAAGGCGTTTCCCTGACTGATATACTCAGAGATTCAGACACTCTT
The DNA here is from genome assembly GCA_029228465.1 of Salix viminalis. Classification (NCBI taxonomy): domain Eukaryota; kingdom Viridiplantae; phylum Streptophyta; class Magnoliopsida; order Malpighiales; family Salicaceae; genus Salix; species Salix viminalis. The sequence goes on from CM055443.1 coordinate 3,359,828, forward strand.
TAGTTGTCAAAGCTTTGTTTCTTGTTCTTTTCTGTTTATTTGGATGGTTTCTTATCCTGAAATTTAAATATCTGCTCGTTTCTCATCATTACTGCTAACTTTATCGAAAAAAGAATGAAGCAGATAAGTTTCCAGAACAATTCATAACACCATACCCTATAGGCATCCAAAATTTTGACCATGCCCAAATATGTCTGGAATTTATAAAGTGAAGCCTGTACTAGGATATAACCCAATTTCAATTGGCTTTCCTGATTCTTCATCACCTACATATTGCATGATTTTTATTTTTTTTTGGGGGGGGGGGGGACTAAATGAATGAAGAGAATCAAGATTGGCTAACATAGAAGTATTCATGCTGCAAAGAGACATGGTTATCCTAAAATACATGGTAACAACAATTCAGGTTCAAAGTCCTTTAATTTACACTCAACGATCAAGACATCAGAAAACCCAGGTGAAAAGAATCTAATCTTACATCCATGTGTTATAACCAACACTTTCCTATGAGTATACGGAAAAAGAAATTATATTGCAATTAATATGTTTATCCCTTATACAAAAACATGGATGCTTACCAATTATGGAGGCGCAATGTTTGTTAGCATAAGGTTCTTCTCCTGTAAGCAATTCCCACATAGCAATCCCGAATGAATAAACATCAATCTACAACACAAGATAATAAGATGTTACTTAAACTAGCCAGGACAGGAAAGAAAAAATAGTTTAGGCATTTTTATCCGAGCATAATATTACCTTCTCTGTTACCATGTGGTTTTTGCCACTCAAAAGTTCAGGCGCCATCCATGGCAAAGTTCCGCGAACACCACCTGAAACTAACGTGTGTTGTTTCACCTTCGACAAGCCCAGATCACCAATCTAAGAATGCAAAATGTGTTAGATGCAAAATTCACAGCCTTCGGCAATGATTACCATATTACAAGAATATAAGCTACAACTTTGAAATGAATCAGCCAGGAAATTCATAGAGCTGAACACCAAATGAACATGAAAAACTGAAAAAACACCAAGCTTGAACTCTTGTCCACTTGACTACAGGAAGCTGGTCAATAAAGGCAATTTTTTTATAAAAAGAAGAGGGCAGTGAAAACACAGAAATAAAATGAATCTTGGTTAACAGAAGAAAAGATTAAGCCAAGTTTAGACCACAGTTCTACAAGCATCATTTATATTTCAGCATACCTTGCAAATTGGTCGTTGCGGATCTCTCATATTTACTAACAAGTTCTCACATTTCAAATCAAAATGAACAATGTTCTTCCCATGCAAATACTCCATTCCAAAAGCAGCATCCATAGCTATGATGAGTCTCTTGCGACGATCAATGGTTCTGTACAAAATATTACACTGTTACATATTCTACATCCTCAGATTGTTTGTTTGTATACTATCTTTTTACCCCATGTAATTAAGTTTTACTAGTAAACCAAGCTTCATTAACAGTTGATAAAGAATATTCAAAAGTGCAAACTCATGACATCACCAACAGCATTGTTACCTGTCCTTCTTCTGCAAAAACTGTTTCAGAGACCCATTAACCATAAACTCAGTGACAGTTGCTAAAGATCCATCAGGGCCATCACGAACAATACCATAGAAAGAAACAACATTAGGATGGTGTAATGAACTCAATATCAAAGCCTCCTTCCAGAAATCTGCAATCTACAAAAGCAACATAAATGCAATAATTACCATCAATCAACAATTCACTACAGTACAGTGTGTTCATATAAGCAACTATAATTTGGCATCAAATCCAGAGAGAATTATTGCAGCAGACTAATCTCTTAAGAGAAGACTGTTTGAGATGCACAATATCAACTCCTCACCAAAAAGATACACTATAAGGTTCTGGCATAAGTAAATATATGTATAAAAAATGGGAAAGATGAAGAATAAGAAACTCTCAAGAATCTGGTGTAGCTGCCATCAATAAGAGACATAAATGTATCAAATCTCCTATACAAGATTCAAAGATGTATAATATAGTCTCACACTGAAGGTTTACTCCTTCCTCAATTCATACAAAAGTATCAAAGAACATCGAAGCAGATATTCAAAGCAAAACACAAACTTCATGTTATAAAGGTCATCATTCAATTTCCCTTCTCTTTTGCTTCAAACAAACTAATTATGCCATTTTTACAGTTATTCTGGGTCAACTTAAATTGCACAAAGTTTCCTACTCTTGCATCTTTAAGCACCAAGACCCAGAATTACTACAAGCCTCCTTTTAACACTGCTTTAAAAGTACCACTATCTCCCATGCACAAGCTCGCGCGCATATAACACATTGCATCACCCAAGACTGAGTCAATCTTCCAGAACAAGGCAATGATTAATAATACAAACAAAAAATTATCAGAAGGATATGGGTCCTACCAGGCGCTCTCTTTCAGCAGGTCTCCCAGCAAAGCAGCTGGCTTTTATTCTCTTTATAGCCACATCAGAACCCTTCCATTTCCCATGATGAACAGCTCCATATGTTCCAGAGCCTAGTTCACGAATCTCCTCCAAATCATCATTTTTTATTGTCTGGACACAATCAACCTATTGTTAAAAACACAACACACAAAACAAGCAAGTGTAGAGAACAAGGAAGAATAAAAAAGATGAATATGCAACATCAAAACACCAATGATGTGAATGTGACTGCAGACAGGCACCTGCAATCCCCTTTCTATAGCTTCTGCCTCGGCTTTTGTAGGCTCAATTCTGTTGTTTATATTTTCATTGTCAGAGCTCAGCTCTGCCTCTTCATGAGTGTTCTGTTAGACATGCAACGCATTAGAAAAATGATAACATGCTGTGAAATGCTTTATGAGCAAATAAAAGTTCAGTTCATTCTCACCACAGCTTCAGGCTCCTTTTCATCTATTTCTCCTGATACTAAATTATTCTTTGCAGGATCAGCATTTTCTTCAACTCTAGCTTTCACCTCTTCAGCCTCTTCCAAGGCTGCCTTCTTTACAGAAGCAATCAAATCAGGTAAGAAACCCATACAGCTTAATGACAGATTTGGTTCTCCAAGAACAGCAGAAAGATCTTTTTCTCCCGCTTTCACTGTATTGACACACTCTTCAACTAACCTCAAGAAATTGGAATTAAGAGACTCGGGAAATGCTTCCCGGCCATTAATATCAGCAATCATATCCTGCTCCGAGCAAGGTACATTTGGCACATCCAGCATTTTCTGTGAGGATTCAATCCGAGGTTGCTGACTATCTATGCCAATTCCATTCCTTTGACAACCACTAAGAAATGATGGGTTAACAGTGCCATTCATTTGCAAACCTGCACTGGACACTTCATGAGGAGTTCCATGCGCTGGAATTTGAACATTTCTCCGTAAAGTTTGTGGATGTGCATGTCCATGTGGCAATGAATGAAGATTCTCTGGCCCATAAGGGGAAGGAAAATTCCCATGTCGTACTGAATGTTCTTCAGGATGTGAAATGTGTAGGTTTTGGACAGCGGTCGCACCTTGATCATGAAAAACATTGTTGCCAAATTCAGGCCCAGGCTGGTGGTGTGAGGACATAGGATGACCATCCACCAAATTTCCATGTCCAAGGGAATAATTCATGCCTGGACCATCTACAATGTACTGATCATTGAATCTTGTGGCTCCAGAGATATGTGTTCTGGCTTCATCTGCGCAGGGACTCAACGGATGCTGCACAATCCATCCTCTGTCATGGCCTTGAGTGTCATTGTAGACAGCTCGGGGATCATTCAACTCTCTGGGATACACTGGGTGGTGCACCTTTGCATCTGCATTCATCATGAAAGTCTCCCTATTCAGAGGACAGTCAGCACCTGGATTGGCAACCTGATGGAGTCCATTTCCCATGCTGGGTTGCTCCAAATGCAGCTGATTTCTTGGGAAAGCCCCCCTGCGATGCTCACAAACAATGTTCCCTTCAAAAATACTGGGACCATGCGGCAAGTTACCAGGAAAACCACCCTTATCACCACATACTGCTCCAGCAGGCATCCATACTGCATTTTCAGAATATTGTGGCTGGTGGTCATAAGGGGGATGCTGGTTGAGCTGTGACCGAGCACCTTCTTCAAGCATTCTATCCATGCCTTTATCGGGTAAATCCCCAAACTGCATTCGGTAACATGAAGAAGGCGGTGAATTTGGAAAGTCTGATAATGATCTTGGATCATGGTGTCCATGATGCCTGGGAGAATAATATACAGGGCTCCATGAACCCTCCATTTCATTATACCTTGGAGCAATAGTAGCATGATGCAAGTTGTACTGTGATATTGGCATCTCACCACTCCTATGGCTAAGGAGACCACCTTCAAGACTCATTCCATTAAAAAATTGTTCTTGTAAATGAATATCATCAACCGGACCAGTCAAAGGGGAGTCAGCATGCTGCCTTCTAAAATCAGGCCCATCATTCAAATTATTCAGCGCATCTACATACCTCCTCTCACTCTCCCTCCCATCCCCATCAACATACTGCGCTGAAACATCTTGGTCTGTATTCGAAAACAGAAAAACCCTAAGCCTGGTGAAACCATCCCCAGAACCCAGTTTCTCATACTCCTCCATCATGTTAGTCACATCATCATCATTCACAACCGACACTAATGCATCAAGATCCTCATCAGGCTGCTGATACTTCAACACCATCGCCCCATCATAAAGGTCTCTCATTTTACTCATCAACTCCTCATAACTAATATCCCTAGGCAAACTCACAATCCGCGTCTCTCCACCCACATAACGCAATTTCCCATCTTGGGGTCGAGGCATTATGCTACCTAAGAAACTACACAATAATTTAGCACGGGGAGTATCATCGTTTGAACCAGGGTTGGAACCAGCTGTAGAATTAGTGGCAGACATTGGTGTATCCATAAAGTGAATGGCTTGCTGGTTATCAATAGGATTAACAGTCTTGTTCAAGCATTCAATTATTTTATTACACATGGATTATCACCTCACAACACATCAATGCTAACAGCTTTCTCAGGCTTGAATGCATACAATTCACTGATTCTTCATTAGGAAGCTCATAAAAAACCCCTAAAATCATCAAAACCATCCATATCAGTAGTCATTTCCAACTAATGCCACCACCACCCCACCAGTAAAAACGAAGAAAAAGAAACCCTAAATTAAATTTAAAAAAAAAACAAGAGAAACTACAGTCCTAAACAACTCATAGTATCAAAAAGAACCGTCCTTTAAGAGCCCAGATTCGGTCATGTAATATAAAAGAAAAAGAGAGAGAGAAAGAAAGAAATCCTAGATTAGAAAGTTAAATACCTGGTGAATCAATAGATAAAAATGAAAATAGGGTTCTTCCGAGATTGGATTAACAATTTATTGGTGTGTTGTGTGAATTGGATTAGTGAGATTTCAGAGCATAGAAAGAAAGAAAAGGAAGGAAAAAAAGAGGAGGGGGGTATGGAGGAAGAGGGCCGGAGGAGGAGGGTTGGCTTGTGGTGTGACAGTGATAATGAGAGAGAGCAACGGCTGCTTGCCAGGTAGTGTCATACGTGGCAGCTCATTTCCTGTTTGTTTTCGCTACTTTTACATCAAAGTTTCGACGTCGAAGAGGCAAAATTCTTGGGAGTTGGAGGGTGAAAGTGGAGGAAACGACATGCATGCTGAATGTCGAAAATTCCTTACCTTTTCACGGAGCGTTTTTTGTTTGGACTATAAATAATATTAATAATTATCTATTAATCTACCTCACCTTTGTATTTCATCCATCCACTGCTCTTTTTTTTTATTAACTCTTTCATATTTCATTCGTTAATTATTAATTATTACATTGCAATTGCAGTTAATTACTAAAAAACTAAAACGTCTGGGTTAAATATTGTTCATATATTCATAAAATACTATGAACATATTATGCATTTTTCAATAATTTATTTTGATTTTTCAAGTTTTATCCTAGGTTATTTAATTTTAATTGAAGACCAATTATTTCTATTTCTTATGCAAAGGTGGGATTGAAAAAAGAGAGACTAGAATAATAAATTAAAAAAAACACAAAACATGGGTGGAGTGCCAAAAAGTTATAAGAAAATATACTTAAATCTTTAAATTTTAAAAATAATACAAATTAGACAATTTAGGTCCCTATAGATTTCAAAACAAATAGCTTGCTAATAAAAATTTATTTAAAGTATTTTTTTTAGTCCCTAGTTAAAGAAGAGTAAAGGAGTCATCGGATTCCAACGATGAGAAAGAATGTCATCTTTCAAGTCAATTTCAACCATTAAAAAAAACTTTTTTATTCACAGGTTCCGTGAGATGATAGTAGTTTTAAATCTCATTGTTGCATGAAAATGAAAATTTAAATTGATGAAAATAAATCTAATTCCATTTGATTTTATGTTTTTGGTTTTTTTTTCTAAGTATTTTGAGTTAATAGATTGGTTTATAGGTGTTACAAGAATGTTAATAGGGTGTTTTTGGTTGAATTGATTTAAGAATCAAGTGTTCTGGATTAAAAAAAAAAAAAAAACAATACCCCCATTCTCTAGCCACCACTAGGTGATTGAAATATAGGCCTGCAAGTAATGGGTTTTATATGTATTTTTTAAAAAAAAAGAAAATAAGGGTGAATATCAAGTTGTATGCCATTTTAAAATTATATATATAAACAAATCTAGGTGCACGAGGGTGTTGAGAAACCATCTCACCTAAAAACTTAAGCTGTCAGGTGAGGCTCCAGAATATTATTTATATTATTCTCTAACATCCTCCCTCAAGTTAAAGTTTTTTGGGTTTAAAACTTGCACACAGATTCACTCTACCTTGAGCTTGATTTTTATCAAATAAAATAAGGGCGGTGAAATTCGAACTTGTAACCGCTGGGTCAACAAGACTCTGATACCATGTTGAGGAACCATCTCACCTAAAAACTTAAGTTGTTAAGTGAGGTTCCAGAATATAATTTATATTATTCTCTAACAAACGGGACACTTGAAGGTTTGAGACTATTACCTAATTATTATATAATTGCTACATTTCATATACTTATTAGATATAAGATGTTAATGTCGTTGATTTAAATCTTAAATGGAAGTAATTATAAATTTTAGATGACTAGTTTACCAATTCATTAGCAACCGAAGCTTTTTAATTTAAAGATGAACAATTTATTTGTTGAGCACTTTTTGTTTCCCAGAAATAATTTCATAAATCAAGCATACAAATTCTGCTCCCGACACAAATCTGGCGTTGACTTTTAGAAAACGTGTCAGCCATCCATTGAGTGATCGAATGAGGCCGTGGAATATTCTTCGTATAAAGGACCGAAGATGTTCGATTCCCTTTGGTCCAAAGCCGACTACACGCGCAGGCGTTGTCAGTCAATCTCACTCCGGCTTTCTCGTGGGAAATCACGTGGGCCCATGAACATGTGAAACGAGTAACAAAGTGCCAGGTGGCGCAAATGTATGACACGTCAGTCACCAACTTGTGAAAGGAATTGTAGTGGTGGTGTCACGAGATACAGCTTGAGGATTCGAGCTTTTGTGAAATCGCTTTCTTAATTTCTTGTCGTTTACGTCCATTCTTCAGTTTCGTCTTTGGTGACCATTGTCGTCGTAAATAAATATCCACACCTCTTCTTAAGTATTTTTATTTAAAATTAAAGGGTACTCTGATGGTAAATATTTTAGATTTAAAAGATATATTTAAAAAAAATCAGATTTAAATTTTACTGACTATATTTTCTTGGAATCATATTCTAATATAAAAATTAATTACTTATTATATTCTTATATGGAAAACAATACATAAACTTTTGCCGTTTTGTAGAGAATAGATTCCACAAAAGCTCTTGGAATCTCTTTCAATGGCGTCGTTTTCATATTGAATTATGAAAACTTCAATTTGGAGTTTATTGGAATGATACTTCAATTTGGAGTTTATTGGAGTGACCGCTCTTAAATGTTGTAATGGTTTATGTATGTATGTATTAAGTTAAACCATGTGGAGAAAATACTTAGTAAGACATATTATTGTGGATGTAATAATATAATTATTGTCTTATCCCTTGATGCGCTGAAATTTAACTCTTGGACTCGTGGGTATTTTTGTTTTTTTATAGGGACCAATTGAATTTTTTGGTTATTTAAGGGTATTTGCAATTTTTTATCAATTTTTTGTACAATAGAAACTACAATTTTACTCATTGTAACAAGATTAGCGGTTTAGCCTAATTTGACTCTTTTATTCTTTATTAAATATTTGTTTTTTTAAAAATAAAAAAGAAGTCAACTCACCTACAACTGGTAACTACCCTTTTTAGTGCATGTTTGACATTGCATTTCAAAAATATTTTTGAACAAAAAATGAGATTTTTTTTATTTTTTATTTTTAAATTAAAAAAAAGTATTATTTTAGATTATTTTGATTGATGTCAAAAATAATTTTTGAAAATAAAAAATATTATTTTGATGCATTTTTGAATGAAAAAGTACTTTGAAAAACAACATCAACCACATTCTCAAACAATCTCTTGAGAAAGCACTCCAAAAATGCTTTTCAAAAAAAAATTGTTTTTTCCTTTATATGAATTTTTTTAAGTGTTTTTTTTAAATCATTTTGATGTGCTGATGTCAAAAATAATTTTTAAAAAATAAATAATATTTTAATGCATTTCTAAATGAAAAAGACATTTTAAAAAAATAAGTACAACCACATTCTCAAACATTCTCTTGATCATGTTCTACGATGAAAATTCCTTTATGAGTTATTGAAAAATCCTTAAATACCTAAGCCTAAAAATAACAATCAAAAGTAGAAATATCTCCTTTTTCTTTAATTTTATTTCAAATTTTCAATTTTCTTTTTCTTTCCATTTCTCTGTTTTTTTTATTTATGAACAAGGGATCCTTAGATGATTTATGTACATTTTTGTTACATGTCATAAATGATTTATTCATCACCTCTCTTTTCACCTTTACGTCAGCTTCTTGAGAAATAAACCCTTTTGTGCGATCATGTCCATTTATAGAAAGACCTCCATCAATTGCTCGAATTTAGTACAAACTCCCGTGTAGCAACACTTGCCATGCGGAGAAATTACTAATAAACTCATCTCCCTCCTCCCAAAAAATCTCATCTCCACCTAGCCCAGCTGCATCACCTCCCACGAACTCCACTGCGCCTCCACCATCAACACCCTCTATAAAAAAGAAAAGGGTGTTCAAATGCTGCTCAGCTAACCGTCTTGTCTAGTTGTCTATTTCGATTGAAATAACCGAAATGATCGAAACATTTCATACCAGTTAAAAAAATAAAATAAAATGATATTATTTTTATCTCAGTTTAAATTCTGGTATTTCAGATTTTTCATCTAAATACTAGTCAAAATATTCTGGTTTTATTCTGCCTATTTCGTTTCAGCCAAATAGTCTTTTCTTCTAAATAATAAATAATTTTACAATATCAATCATATCTTTTAATCCAAATGTTAAATTGAGGTGAAATTTTATAAAAAATCTCTTGACATATTTATGTATATTATGTTAAAATTTCAAAGCAATCAAAAAATATAATAACCTTATGAAATTGATGATGACATTCTCGTAATATTATACATATTCATAAATTTATTCAGAAAAATCATTTTATTGTGTCTTTTTTAAGATTAAATTGCAAAATTCTATATAATTTTATTTTTGAATTTAAACTTTGAATTAATATATTTAATTATATATATATATATATATACACGTAAACAATACAACCCCAAAACAATGCACCAGAACACTCTGAAACCAAAACATTTCATTCTAATTAAAAAAACAAAACATCAATAGAAACGGCACTAACTGAGAACCTTGGTTTGAGTAGACTCTCGTTATAAACCTTTTTATATTCTATAGATACAGTTTTTCCAGAAATGTATCATTTCTTTTAATTCAATAAAAATCTTGTTTGCTTCGTAAGAACACAAGCGCGCATGCAATATAATCTTTTGCTTTTCCACATCAGAATAACTCAACATTGGTGAAACTGTTTGAAGTGATGTATATACATAATAAACCTGACCATGCCATGTTAAATTAAACTCCCAGAATTTGTTTATTTAAAAAAAAAAATCAACTATATTTTTGAAGTGCCTCAAAATTCAAATGCATCCACCAATGACCAGGCCAAGAATTTTACCAAGCATTCACGAGTCTTCAAATGAGGCACATTCTACTCCAAGGCTTGGGCCATTATAGAGCGCTGAGAGAGCTGCTGCTGATAGAGTTCACGGAAAATACGATATTTGGCATCGTGATACTTCTTCACCTTCGGGTTTTTTGATGGATGAATGACCTACAAATACCTGATACATTAAATCAAAAATAAATTGAATCGAGAACACTGAGCACAGAAACTGGCATGTGCATACCTGACCAGCTGCATTCAGCGCCTTCATGGCCTCCGTAAGACTCGAGTATTTCTTCGAAGCAACGGCACCAAGAATGGCAGCACCCAGGAGTACAGATTCACTCTCTCGTGGAAGTACAATAGGGCAACCTGCGCCAAAAACGAACAAGCTAGTTTTAATTTCTTCGACGCGTACATGACATTGTATAAGAGACCAACCAAGTGTGTTTGTGGATGAAGAAAGACATCACAGTAGGAAGAGTATCGCAATATAAACAAGTTTAAGCTTTTAGGTGAGGTCCTGGAAAATGATTTATATTATTGTTTAATACCCCTCCTCAAGTGAAAGTTCTTTGGGCTTGAAACTTGCACAGGTTCACACTACCTTGTACTTGATTTTTTTTATGAAATAGAATGGGGATGGTGAGATTCAAACTCGTGACCGCTAGGTCAACAGAGCTCTAATACCATATCAAGGAACCATCTCACCTAAAAGCTTAAGCTCTTAAAAGAGATCCCAGAATATGATTTATATTATTTTCTAACACCCACACCATTCAACATTGATGATTGATGTCATGAAAATTTATATTGAAGTTGGCACTATGCTTTACTACTGAAACTACAACCGGGACAGTTCAGTTTTCTAAGCTAGCAGACCTATTTGCATGCAAAGCCTATCATTCACGCTTAAAACTATTTCCTTTGTCACACATAACACATTACTTTCTTTTTTTCTATTCACACATAACACTACTAAATGGAGAAATGAAACGGTACAAAAAAGTATACAAAGTTAAACGCAAATAAATTGGTGCAGTGTGGTACAGTGCAGTTAAAGGTGGTAAAAGGCGCCAAGCCTGTAAGGCGGTCGCCTGAATGAACCAAGACGATATATTATAAATTAAATATGTGTGTGTGTAATATTATATTATAATATATAAATATATATGTTTCAAATTAAGATTAGATCATTAGAAAATCAAAAGAAAATATAAAAACATAAGGTTAAAAATTTCAGCAACATAACACCATTAAAATGAAAATGTGAAGGGAGAGAGAGGGAATAACATGAGGAGAGAGAGCGCAAAAAAAGTGAAGAAAGAAATGAAAATGTGGCTGTTTTTTCTCTTCTAAGGTGACCTTCCTTGTCTTTGTCTACCACTTAAATGGTTTTTTTATTTTTTTTTAACCTCTTTGTTTTTTTTTTACAAAAATACCCCTAAATTGTTTCTTGTGGTAGATTAAAAAATGGACAAACAGGTCAAAACATAAATCAGTTAAAAAAAAGGATGTATTTCAAGCAGGTGCTGGCTTTAACGCCTGGCACCCACTCACCAGACACTCGCCTAGGCAGCGCTTAATTGAAATTCATCACTCGGGGCTAATAAAGATGTTGTGACCTTGCTTGCCTGTAGCGCATAAGTGAGCGCCTGAGCACCTTTTGATAGCACTGGTATGGTATGATAAATTGAAATCAATAACCAATGCAAGAACACCAACTCTCAATCAATTGTTAACTTGCAAGACCACAGTTGGGTGCTTCTTAGAATTCTTAAGCTAAGGTTATCTATCTTCCAAAGGAATACAATCAAATAATAAAGTTTTAAGAAGAAAAAGGAAAGGAAACATGTTATACACTAAGAAGAAATGAAAAGAGGCAACTGTGATGGAAAAGAAGTAACAAATTACCAAGGATATCTGCATGTTCTTGGATGTAGAGGGAGTTCTTTGAGAGGCCTCCACATGCAAGTAAGGTATTAATCTGCAAAAGAGATATATACAAAAGAAAACAAAATGAGGGTTATGAAAATAACAATGTGGCAAATAGTCACCATGTCAATGACTACGAACACTTAAACAGTACTTTCCAAACAGAACAAATCTCACGATAGATATTGGTCAGATATATTCAAATTAAGCTTCTAATTTAAACAGCTACTAACTGATTGCTTATCTGAACAATATTGGTCAAAGTTACTGCTTCTGCTCTACATCAGACTTTATCAGCTGTCTTCACACTTGTTTGTGAGTAGCATAGTTTGTTAGCTAAGTGTTAAGAAGTGCACACTTTCATCTCATAGAAAATTAATTAAAATACAGATAATCGCTTAATTTTCAATGTCGCCTAGCAATGTAGTTCAGAACCATTTATTCTAACATAAGCGCTTAATTTTCAATGTCGACTAGCAATGTAGTTCAGAACCATTTATTCTAACATAAGCACGTGTTTACTACTCCTAGTGATTTGGGACATGAAGTGAGTTGCTATATAGTCAGCTGCAGCGTTTTTCCTAATGGTGATTTAACTCCTATTTGACAACCATCCAATCACCTTCACCTCTAGGCTTGAACACGTGGAAAACTTGATAGCAACTACTAAGTACATCTTCAATGGAGTTTATATCTAACATGAGCACAATGTTTTCAGATGGAGTGAAAATTCATACGAAGTGCACTTCCCTTGGATACATTAATCATCTAACAAGTATCATAAACAACAAAATAGCTATGAAATAGAACTATTACAAATATGTGCATAAAGCATGACATTCTTACTTTATGACCATGAGCATTGCAATGCTCCACAATGTGCCGTGTGCCGTATGCAATACCCTGTATGGTAGCGAGGTATAAAAGAGCCAACTGTTTCTCACTCGTTTCTAGAGTCAAGCCAAAAACAATTCCTTTGGATTTTGGATCTGCAATGGGAGACCTGTTCCATCACAAACTCAATGTAATAAGTTCATAGCATACATCTCAGCACTAAACCCAGAAAAGGCCACATCACCATAACTTAGTTACCTGTTTCCATGAAAATCAGGAAGGACATGTATTTGTTCAGTCAAAGCAGCAAGGAATGGAGACTTCAGTTCATCTATCATTGTCTTGATTGTATTGCTCAGTAGTTCGAACATGGATATTTCTGAAAGATAGAAAATGAGAAGTACAGAACCAAGCTGATTCTAAAGTACAAAAAATCAGCAATAATTGAGTTAAGATGCACCACTTCAAACTAAGTTAACTATATTCTTACTTAAAGAAGCAGCACGATTTGCAAGTATGGGAGAAGCTGCATGATTTTCAATTATATGATCTAATAATGCACCAGTAGCACTCTGTCCACCTTCTGTAAGCCAGTACTCAGGTATCATCGCTACAAAAATAGAAAAATAAAAGGACCAGAAATTAAAGTTCATGGCACATTTCATGGTGGCTGAAAGTAAAAGCGCAACTCCTGATACTGCCACCAGATCTGAGTATAATACATTCCTCAAACCACACCACCAAAAAGCATTTCGATAATTGGAACACTACAGAAGACTCAAAAATACATCTCTTAAAAATATCTAAAGTTAAAATTTCAAAAACAAAAATTTTAAGTAATAAATTAATGAAAGGTTAGAGCATTCTTAGATGTCTAACTAGAAATTCATATACAAACAAGCACACATGTAGAGAATATAAACAAGAAAAAAAATTGGGTGTATAAGTTTGAACTAAGCAATCCAAAACCAGCTCTAAATTCATAGACCTCAAACTAAAAGTCAGAAAACTAAATACTGATAAGGATGTTTATGGATTTTTACCTGACCAAAATGGTCCCCAGACCCCAGGAATAAATAGCTTGTTCCGGGACACAGCCATATGACAGGTAGAAGTACCGCAGATTAATGCCATACGATGACATATAGCTTCATTATCATTCTCTGAACACATTAATTTTTCAGAAACCAAACATATTACCATCTTATATGACATGATAAAAACAAGGAGTTTTTCATTTTTAAATGTCATCAATACCTTTAGCTTCAGAACCTAACTCGGGGACACTTTCCATTATCCCCACACCACCAGCATGAGCATCTATCAATGAAGTCCCCACAGGTGTTCCTGCCACAAGACCCAGTTCCTGAAAAAGTAGGTCACTGTTTAGAACAGAAAAGTAGCCTTCACTTTGGAGTCAAGAACACATAACTCGGGCATTCAAAGCCCAGAAGAAAGAAATATTAATGCCCAGATAAAAGAGATGGTCTTAAAATCTGGTATTTGTATTTGCTTCATCAAAAGATCTTGAGGAAAGACCATTTGAAATCGATATGAATTCTTCAACACAAAAGTTTCTTGCCTGTGCAGCTGTAGGAGTTAAACCAGAACCCAAAGGATGACCAGGGAAAGCTACACTTCGTCCTGTGTAAATTACAAAAGTCACTCACACTGAACAACAGCTACAAGTACCAGTAAAATACAATTCTATACTTTTAATATGATAAGAAGCTGTGAGTTGTAGCTCATCACTTTCAGGTCGAATGGTATTTTTTCAGATGTACCACAAAACTTCAGTAGTCCACCACAAAAGAAGAAAGTGCAAATCTTGAATACCAAGATTAGCCATAAGTCTGTTTTCATTTCTCAAGAAACTCAAGTAACTTAGAGGAATTAGACAGGAATTAAGGTTTCCAATAAGTTGAAAATCCCAAACTCTAATAACAACAGGAATGGAAGCTTAGATATTAATCTGAAAAGGGTGGCAAATCATATCAGATGAAGAGCAATTGTCCTTTTGTCCATCTCTTAAATTTTATTTCCAGCTATCATAAAATAAAATGAGGTGCCAGTCCAGCATCACAAGAATGTAAAGCATATTTATATGCTACATTACTAGAAGAAAAGGATGCGTAGAACTCCTAGAAGCATACCAATTTTAGCATGATGCCCATCGACAAGATCACCTAAGCCAATCTCTTCCCAAAAATCATCATCCCATCCACAAGTTTCCATATTGCGGGAATCTTTCCCATTCATCTGCTGCATGTGTGCATGGCCAAGATAAGTCCATTTGCATACTGTTGTGCACAGACTCCGCGTATCATCTCCAGTTGCTCTTAAGAAAAGAAAAATAAAAAAGGAAAGGAAAACAGTGAAATCAGCAAAAGCTCGTGACAGCAAGAGCAAATTTGACTCAACCATGAGAATATACCTAGACATGAAGAAGCCCGCAAGATAAGGAAATCACCTGTATGACAACCAATCACTCAAGTCCATCCATCTAAACACCATCGACCAAGATTCTGGCAAATTTTCTTTCACCCATAAAAGCTGCAAACATAGTCTCCATTAAACATAGCTGACTAGAATATTAAGAAACATGTATCCATTCTGTTCATATTTTACCAAATCATTCTCGATAAAAAGTAATCACTTGCTCCATAAGCCCAAAAATACATCGTAATGCAGGTGGGAATTATTTGAACTTGAATTGATGAATATATATGTTGTGTAGACAAATTAATGTACAGAAAGCGTATTTTAGTATTGAGCAAGGGAATTGAAGCATTCCCCAACTACCTTTGGTGGCTCCATTTCGGGAGAAAGAGCTCCACCACAATATTGCAGTACTGGTGAGTTAGAAGAATTGATCTTTTCAGCTTGTTTAACAGCTCTGTGATCCATCCATACTATAACATTCCGTCTTGAATCACCACTCCAAGAAACTGTAACAGGACTTCCATCAGCATCGACCGCAACTGTCAAATCAAACCACTTTGTCAAATAAGAAGTAACATTTCTACACCCACATCATCAATCAAAACAAGAATCCACGTTAAAACAAAAGGTATCTTCCCAGTAACATTTTTCAAAAAATCTACAAACCAAGAGAACAAGTAGCCGCGAATCCCATCCCTGTCACTTCATCCCCAGAAACATTTGCAAGGGAGCACGCAGATTTCACAGCGGCACATAAGGCATGCCAAATATCTGTCGAAGATTGCTGGAAAAGAAAAAAGAGCACACAACAGTTCCCAATCAATTATAAACATAAGGAAAAGAAGGGATAACCGGCAAAAGAAAATTTTCAAGGTTTTTTTTTTGTAATTACCTCAACACAGTCACCTTCTTTCCATATTTGTATAGGGCTACTAGCAGACCCCAGAAGTTTTCCACTCTCATCAAACAGGCCTGCGGCAACATTTCGATATATTCAACCCTTCAATTTAAACATGCATCCATGGAAAATACAGAGAGAACAGGGGTGTAGAATAACCAGCGCGGGCGCTTCCGGTGCCGACGTCAACGCCAAGGAAGATGGAGCGGCGAGGAGAGGTGGCTGTGGCGGCGGTTGACATTTCGACTGAGAAAGGATAGGAGGAGGAGGAGGAGGAGGAGCGGGAGACAGGGGATGTAGATGTATGTTGTTTTTCTTTAGGCGTATTATCGGACCACGGCCTTCTTAAACCAGACATATCTCAAATCTCTTGCAATTACTGAGATTTCTTTTTCTTATTATGGCTTTCATTGAAATCTAATCTGCTTTTCTACCTTCAAACCTCCGTTCGTCAGTTCTAATTTTAAAATGACTGATTAGTTTAAACTGTAATTAGTTTACTGTTTTGATTTTGATATTGGGATAGTAAATGTTATTTAAAATAGTTTTTACTTATAAATATAAATATGTTAAAATAATATTTTTTTTAAAATTTTTTTATATTATAAAATTAAAAATAATAGTAAAATATTAAAATAAAAAAACATGCTAAACACCACTTTGAATCTGCTACACTGCTGTTCTAAACAAGTTTTTTTTTTTATTTCTAATATAGAAAAATGTTTATCCATTGCTAAAGTCCACTTCCACGAAAACTTTAATTATTAACTAAACATGCGATGCATACTTTTTAATAAAATAAATTAAAGATAATATTTGCTAATAAAAACACACATGGTTTCTTATAAACAAGTTTTCATTGCTTTTTTAGTTTTGATCGTTATCCTTTTATTTTCTTAGAAATAATAAAATTGAATTGAACACAAACTTAGTGTTAGAGCTTTTTTTTTTTCTTAAATCGTGACAAGCAACTTCAAATCCCAACTAACAAGAATGAAATAGTAAGAAAAAATAAAATTAATCCTTCTTTAAAAATGTTAATTATGAATTTGCAATTAAATTACTTTGCTAGTGCTTCTCTTCCGGTGGTTTTTACTTTATAGGCTGCACAATAACAAATTGCCCTCTCTAATTTCATCCCTTCGTACTCCCATGAAATTAAAACCTCTAAACAAGATTTAGCAAATGGATCTTGAATCTCGCCACCAAGATCATCGATATATGTATTATACACTTGTTTTCAACTCAAGTACTTGAAAATATTAAAGATTTTATTATTATAATATAAATTTAGATAAAATAATAAATATGTGCAGAATTCATATGGAGTGCGAGTTTTCTATAAAATATATGAGTTTTAAATCGATATAAATTTATATATTTAATAGGTTTCAATGAAATCATCAGCATAAAATTATCATCATCAATCAAAAAACAAGAAGATTCAGAAACCTAAATTATTGATTTCACTATATTATGATTAGTTCATTTTATCATCTAATTTAAATTAAATACAACAAATAAAATATAAATTGTGAAAACACTTGCAATAATCAAATAACAAAAATAAGTTGTTCATTTTCTATCTACAAAAAAAAAGCATCATTGAAAAATTCATCCATACATTTTCATCATTATCATGACTATAACAATTAAAGTTATTATCAACATTATTGCCTAAACAATTAAAATCATTAAATTACCCCTAAAAAAAAATAACATTTTTTACAAGAAAAAAATAATAATCACTAAAATTATCATTATTGTAGCGCAAACAATGAAACCATAAGAAAATCATTTGATCCGAAGAACAAATAAAAGATAACATAAAACATAAAAAAAAACAAAGAGAAAAAAAATATTAATTTTTAAATGATCGCCAATATATATTAAAAATTTCAATACTGGACCAAATAAAAATAAAACCCTAATAAAAAATAAAATGATAAAAATTAAAAACAAACAATAAAAACATAGATGCATAAATACGAATAAAAAATAAACATTTGTCCAAGAAGGATGGAAAAAATAAAAAAGAATTAATACCAAATAAAAAATTCAAAGAATAAGGGTCAAAATGAAAAAAATAAAATATATAGTTAAATTTCAATCAAAATGACAAAATTAAAACAAATAAAAACCTAGGAACAGAAACAAATAAAGGGATTTAAAAAAAAACATTGCAGCTGTAATTTTGCTAAAACAATTAAAAGAATAAGAACCAAATAAAAAATAGTATATATGACCAATTTCAATTGGAGGATAAAATTATAAAAAAATTAAAACTTGCATACCCAAAAAATTAGAGGAACCAAAAACAAACCAAATATCAAAAGAATACAGTACTGAAATGAAAAATCAACATATATAATCAATTTGAATTGATGGATACAATTGAAAATAATAAAAAAATTTTTCATTCAAGAAAATTAGGAATACAATTGAAATCAAAAGAATAAAGATTAAAATAAAACAATCACAAACGTGAAAGAATGTCGTGTATTTTTCGGCAACATGAGAAAGAAAATAGAGAAAAACCTAAAAACAATCCACTCGACGATTCACTGACCACCTTCACACGACATGCCTCGCACCGGGAGGTAGAGGACATGGCGACGCACCCGATGACATGATGACTGGACACTTTCCACCACAAATAGACATCGCACATGCTGCTTGAATAGCTTATGCGCGATGAAACACTATGCCCTCTAGCTCCAACGATGAAACACGACACGCCTGCAGTAATTCTGAAAAAAAATAATAAAAACAATTCAAGAATTACTTATATACCCTTGGACCTAGCGATAACCATGGGAAAAAAACTGGGAATGAGAGTACCACAATGCCCTTAGCTCTAAGGCTTTGTTTTTGTCTATTTTCGGGGGTATTTATGTATTTTCACTATACATAAATATGTGAAAAAAAAAAAAAAACATCCCATTTGTTCCTCATCTTTTTGTCAACTCTCAAGGGTAAATTAGTAGTTTCACTGTGAAATTAAAATGGAGAATACCAGAAACCCCTAACACAATATGAAAATACCATGCATGTATCCTGAAAAATGTTTAAAATACCCCCAGTTATGTGGGTTAAAGTTTTCAACATGAGAGATAAAATGATAATTTTACTGTTAAAATCGACACTGATTTGTGTTTCGGAACACAGCAAAATCAGTTAACTTGTTTATATATATATATGGTTTAAGCTATCTTTTCAAAAGTGTTGGCTCGTGTGTCCATAATAATATGATATATCTGAGCGATGTCATAATTTACGTTAACTTGTCTGTATTTTTGTCTGTAAAGCTTTTATATAAGGGATTCTTCTTGTTAAACATCCTTGAAGTTAATATCCTCTCTTAACTCGTCATGGTTTCATGTCTTTCTTTTGAAATTAATTAATACAAATTAAATTGATTTGTTATGGTGAACAGGAATATATTCAATCTATCAAAGGAATTAAAATTATAAAATATGATGGAATATTTGAAATTTATTTTATAAAAATATATGCTACATATAAGAAGGATGCGAAATGATAATGTATTATTTTCTAATTTCAGATATGTTTTTGAAAAGTATAAGTCTCGTATTAGATTTCTCTAAATATGCTAGATGATATGGAGGAAGCGTTATTACAAATCGGCCATGAAAGAAATTTATTCTTAATCACCGTATAAATTAAATTAAAAATATCTATTATTTATTTTTTTTTAAAATAAAAAAAAGGATTCCGAGAGTGAATTACCCCCATAATTGCCACCAAATACTCTCTGTGCATAGTTCTGAAATGATCATGAGAAGATGGAATTGGATGAAAAGTTGCAGAAAGAGCTGAATGTTTTGAGGGTTGATGAAGAGGAAATATCTAAGGAAGAATATTATTATTATCTTAGACCAGATTCGCCGCCGTTTTATCATGGAGATTAAGGTATGCAGTTGCGCCGCCAAGATTTGGTATTATCACCGTGACTTTGTACTTATCAGTTTGGTTCATACAGGGTGTGATGGGGAGTCGGAAAAAAACTAGACCAAGACGTCCAAGTTAGGCTTTGTATTTGGACTTTTCATCTAGAGTTGAATATTCCTGAAAATTATAAATTACATGTGAAATAAGAGATTTTTTCTATGTTTAAGTCAATATATATTTAGAAAAATAGTGTGCAGAGATTTGAATCTAAGATGTTTATAAACCTTAATTAGTTATATATGCTAGTTTATCTCGCGAATTACATGAAAATATTAGTAACTACTATAAAAGTATTTTAATTAGAATCAATTTTTATGGTGGTGTTGACCTTGCCATTGCATGGGACATGCAAAAGCGCCACTCATTTATGGCTATCTTGATTAATATTCTCCCCAGGTCCTTTTTTCTATTTTTATCAAGTTCCGTGAAACTTTTTTATCAACCACTTTGTTTAACTGATCTGATAATTTTCTGTTATCATTATGGGGGGAATCGACGTGAGATATTTTACAGAGGAAGTTACGAGAGCAGTTGGTTTGCATGATAAAGTATATTATATAAACACTTAATAAAAATCTTATTTTTTTTAATATGAAATATAATGATAGAACTGATATTTCATAATATAAAAATTATTCATATCCTAGAATTGCTCTCTAGAGTTGTGCGAAAGACTTTCGAGATTAATACATTCATTTTTTGAGAGCTCTTTAATTCTCTTTATTGTAATTTTATTTTCTCTTTGATGATGTGATGTTAGAATGAAAATGAAATCAGACGTGTAATCTACGACCATGACCATATATATAGGTAACTAAAATGTTGTTACCCTTTGATATTCATGTCTTTTGACATTTCTACCCTTTTGTATTTTTATTTTAGCACATTGTTAAAATAGGAACAAACCTTTTAGTATTTACACATTAAAGATTCATATCCTATTGGATATACCAAAAACCCAATTGTCTACAAAAATTCATAGCAAATTATTTTTAATTATATTTCACTTTATTTGACAGTTCTCAAACATATAATTATTTTTATATAAGGTCAATGTTGGATTATGATGCAACATATAATACTCTATAAATAATTTTTGTATACAAAAAGTAACTTATACCTTTCAATATGAGATAAGAATTTTAAAATAATTTTTACATGAAATGGGTTTTATGCTTGGGTGGCTGTAATATTGATGCCTATAGTGGTTAACAGCTCTCCTTTTGCCTTCTCAAGTCAAGGCATTTCCGTGATTGCATGGAGAGGTCTCTGCCATCCCAAGAAAAAATAACTTATTATTTTGTTATTTCATTGAATTCAGGTCTGTTTGTTTCTACGTATCAAAAATGCTTTTTTATTTTATTTTATTTTAAATTAAAATTGTTTAGTATTTTTAGATTATTTTCATATATTGATGTCAAAATAATTTATTTTTTAAAAATTATTTTAATACATTTTTAAACAAAAAAAACTACAAAAAAATAATGGCAAAAATACGTTACCCCAACAGAGCTTGCTGCTTCGTCTTTTTGAAGCTTCAAACGGTTGCACGAAACATGCTTTTTGCTGGATGAGCTAGAAATTGTCGTGCATATGAAAGTTACTATTTATATTCTATTTTTTTAGCCGGGTCAACCCAAAAGGCAATCAACTCGAGCTAAACTAAAAGTTAAAAGAAGTGATTAATCAAGTTCTTAACTAAAACAATGCTATATTAATTATTTTAAAAAATAATACAGGACTAACTTTTCCATCTCGTGATTCAAGATTTATTTTAATTTTATGTAAGATCTGTTTTTTAAACTATCACTTCTATACGTATAATAAATGTTTTTGATTGTTTTCAAAACTTATATCAGAGTTGTTTTATCTAGTGAGTGTTTGAAAGAGTGATTATGATTGTTTTTTTAAACTGTTTTTTTTACTAATAAATGTATTAAAATAATATATATATTTAAATTATTCTTAATATCATCTTGTCAAAATAATATAAAAATAATTAATTTAAAAATAAAAAAAATCATTTTTTTATTTTTTTCAAGTTTGCCCTTAGCTTTCGTGTATGTGCATAACAGCAATGGTTACAATTTCCAAACACCACTCTTTTTAAAAACAATTACCAGTGGTTTTCTTATAATTCTGGAAGAACAAAAAGTCCCCAATTTTCTATTAATAGAAAGATGAAGAAAAATGAATCGCGGGGCCCACAATAATTGAATGATAAATGCTGTCCAAAGAAAACTTAGCCCGTTTTATCTCCAAACAAGAGAGAGAAAGAAAGAAACACATCCAATAAAAGAAGCAAATGACGCATGTGGAGTGACGTCACTCGAACGATAAAACACCCGTTGATGTGACGTGGCAGGTGTCACTTTAATCGCACGATTGATCCCTCTCTCGAACGATCCATAGCCTTGGAAAGAAATGTAAGCAAAACTCAAGCAGCAATCCAGTGATACAAGCTGCACTATAGAAGCTTACAAATTATATTTCAGCCCCTGTACATTCTTCAACCTTACACCTAGACTCCTATACTTTTTTTTTAATTATTATTAACCATAGAATTTATAAAATAATCTCAAAATTATATTGACCATCCTGTATTTTTGTTTTCTTACTTGCTTGTGCTGTAAATTTAAAAATTATAGTTTACATCATACACACTTTTATACATTATAACATCTTAAATTCTATCTTTGACATGCTAGAAAGAAATTAACAAAAAATACCGTTAACTTTATGAAAAAAAATAAATAAAATTGATAGTTTATTGAACGCTATGTTTTTGTTTGCAGTACAAAATCAACTTAAATTTAATATTCATCAACATAAAGGCCATAAAATTAAAGAATACTTTATAATTTCAAAATCTATATTCAGATCATTGATTCTTCATATTGAGATTGTAGAAAGAGATTTTGGTTAGTTGTTTATGGATTTAAAACTTTTAGTTTGATTTTCACTAGTAGCTGAAAATCTATATGTTGTTTGATTGATTTTTTAATTATATATTTATGAGAGTAATTTGAATATTTGAATATTTAAAAATTTATATTAGCATGTAGTTGACCAAAAAAATGAAATAAAAAGACGAAGAAAGTGGATGTATATTTGTTTTTTCATTTTTTAAAAACAAGGTGGAAATACTTAAAATAAGGACCAAATCGGAAAACCATATACTAATAAGGGCTACATTTACTTTAACAAAAATAGAGCACCCATACAGAAAAGTCATGCCAGTTACGTCATTGGATTAGAATATTAAGATGACAGCAGTGCATAGAGTGCGTGATCATTCTCTCTTGTGGCTTAACGAGTCTCCGAAGAAGACCAACATACTAACAAAAATAAACAATACTCTCAAAATTGGGGTAAACTATATTTCTATCCTTATAGATTCAATAACTATCAGTTGTAACCTCTAATTTATAATTTTTAGACATTAGTCCTATATCTTTAAAAAACGTTTTCAATTTCACTCTTTGTTACTAAATAGCTATAGAAAAAACTCACACTTGTTCAGGTTATTTATTTTAAAGATTCTACCTCATTGCATCCTTTCAAATCTACATAAAATGTTATAAATACAGAAAAAAAACCAAAAATCAATTTGAAAAAGTAGAATATTCAAAGGCTCAGGTAACATTGAATTTTCGAAACTAGAAGTCATATTGGAAAATACTAAACTCCAGGGATAGATGGTGGCAATCAATGAATCTATAGGGGTGAAAAAGAAATACCCTTCAAGTTACTATAAAAAAAGAGAAAAAGGGACAGGAAGAAAAAGTCCATTTCAATTTGATGTACGTAATATGTGTATTTATTTATTTATTTAAATTAATCGATAGCACTCCATGTTTTCGATTTTCTCGATATAACCCTTTTTTTTATTTTTTTGCTCTCACCAAACACGGATCCTTTTATCTTCGCAGTCCAAAATTATCTGTCAGGTTCACTTTGCTCTTATAATTACTTTTTCAGTTGCAAAACCTGTTAGGTTTCCTAGAAAATTAGAGAAAAAATCACTGTCTTCTACTTTGTCTTTTGCAGTCGTTATCGTTGGTCTCTAAATTTGGATCTGTGTGTTTTTTTGGTGGAAATTGAGCTGGATAACTGTGGTAGCGTGGATCTGTCTGATTATTTAGGGTTTTTAATTGATTGATAGCGTGAAATTGTAAGTGGTGTTTTGCAGATTTAAGTAGTAGTAGTAGAAGAAGGGGTTCGGCTTTTAAGAGATGCACACTAGGTATATGGAGAGAACTAATAGCATGGCTAGAAGGAAAAGGGGCATAGAAGGTGGTGGAGCTGAGGAGGAGGAGCAGCAGCAGCAGCCAGAGCGTAAAAGACCTGCTTTAGCTAGGTAAAGTTTAAAATAAATGACCATAAATTTGTGTTTTTCTTCTTCTTTTGAGTATTAATCGATTTTAAATGTTAATTTAAGTAATTTTCCGTTTAAATTTAGAAATCTGTGGCTTTAATCTAATGTTGGTGTGATTAGAAAATTGTATTAATTGTTGAATTGCGTTGACTCTCATTTTAGCTGTTCGTTTGATTACATTAAAACTTTAAACATGGGTTCTGTCCTGTTACTTTGGATTCTGCTCTTCTGGATCATTTGTTGACCTGATTATCTCTCAAAGTTGTCAGGATAGCTGTATAACTGGATGCTTGAAATGGCGGGTCAAGATTGAAAGATGCGAAAGCCTATTGACCCAGTGTTTTTTTTTTTTTTCTTTTCCTGAGAATTGGTTAGTAAATCTTCTAAGCTGGATTAACAAAATCTAGGGTATGAGTGGGTTAATCTTTCTCTTCTACTAAAGTTCAACGAACCTTGAAATTTGATTTCTTTTTAGCCTTTTCTTTGATTGACATGGAGTGGATTAAAAGGGAAACCAAAACCAATCACCTTCACTTTTACGTTCATTGGAAGATTCTGGACACGGCACCTTGTTATGCACTGTTTCCTGCAATAAATAGTTATTGACAATATCTGATCTTTTCTCCTTTGGGCATGCGTTTTCAGCAAATTTTGAATTTTCCTGGAGCTTTCTGAGACATTCACGAGCTGTCAACACTAATCTTATGGACTGATTTCAACCCTATTTTACATATATACATAACCACATAGATCTTATCGCATGATAATCTCATGGGTCATGACTTGTTTAGCAGAAACTAGTAAAACATTTATTCCCTTGGACTAACTAGATTTCAATAAAGAGACTCATGAGTAAAACCACACACTAAGTAGATTATCTTGTGTATTTGACTATGAAAAGAGTTTTGGGTTTGCATTCATCGTGGTTTCTAGGATGACTGATGCTGAAATTGCACATTGATAAATACTATTGATACTTATATGGAGGCATGCCAAAAAGGAGTGTCATCTCTAAATGCTTTTTACCTCATCAAACCAAATTTTTTCTAAATTAAATTTAACTTCTTTGTTTTGAATTTGAAATACTTTTGTTGAGAGCGGCTTCTTATTATTTATTTTCATTGGTTTCTATATTGGATTACTGGGGAACACGATAAATCTAAAGTATTTCATTGCATGACATTCCCTTTGAGTTGGATTTTGACGTAAAATTTTATGCATTCTGCAGTGTAATAGTAGAAGCTCTCAAGGTGGATAGTTTGCAAAAGCTTTGCTCATCATTGGAACCAATTCTTCGTAGAGTTGTAAGATTTATATCCTTTAGTTTTGTACTTTGCATCTGGGGTGGCTGATAAATATGATTCAAAATGTGGAGGCAGAGAAATCACATCCAAGTTTAGGGTTTGGATTTTGATCAGGAGAATTTGATAAAGTCCCAGGTCCACACTAGAGTTTCTAAAATCACTACCAGGATCTCAGGAATCACATTGGAGATAAGATGCTTCACTTTGATCGTGTGCTATCTTGTCTCACTCACAATGCATCAAGGCTGGTTCCCCAAAAGAGATAAGATGCAGCTGAGGTGCTTGAGAGTGAAGAACTGTCAAGGCCAGTTGTTTCATTCATTAAAGGACTCTTAACACAGCAGTTTGGTATTGAAAGACCCCCCGACAGCATCAGAACATTACCTCTTACAAATAAGAAAGCAAACCCTCATCCTGCAAAACAAAAGATTCTTGATCAGTCAAGCTCCTAAATTCTCTGCCTTAGTCATTCTGCTTGAGTACTGTTTTTCTGTTTTCTTATGAACTTTTGAAGGTCTTGTAGCAGCAGAATAATGAATTAGAGTTACCATCATTGACCCTAACAGCCAGGGAGTTTCCTTCCAGCTATAGAGCCAAGTCAATGGGCACCTCTAGGATAACTTTGATTGCTCAGCTATTATTGGCTTCTTACTGCAGTGTTGCTATTTATGCCAAACAGGTAAGTGAGGAAGTGGAGCGTGCTTTAGCAAAGATGGGCCCTGCTAGACAGATTGGAGGGTAAACTATATCTTTGACCATTCCTTGGTTATAATTCATTTTGTGATGCATGAGTTCTATTTTTTGAATTTCGAGCCAATGTTTTATGATTTTCTTCATTTTTTACTAAACTTGTACTTAGTAATAATGAAATCAGCTATTGGTGTTGGAAATGGAATCATG
Source organism: Salix viminalis (assembly GCA_029228465.1). NCBI lineage: Eukaryota > Viridiplantae > Streptophyta > Magnoliopsida > Malpighiales > Salicaceae > Salix > Salix viminalis. The sequence goes on from CM055443.1 coordinate 3,386,665, forward strand.
TCTTGTGTATGTGATTTACATGTGTGTTTTCTTGTTGAAAAGGTGATGCACTGAATTTCTGGTGGTTTTATGTTTTCAAGTCTGGTTTGTTGACTAACAAAGCATGTACACTATTTAGTATATTAGCAGAATTGTTGCTAGTGCATTGATTGCAAATTTTTTGATGATGTCATGTATGCAGCAAATTTATATTTTTTGTAAATTTTGGTAGATACAACTTTAGTTTTTTAGTAACTCTGATATATGAAAGCAACAATCACTGCATCCGTTTTATTTTCTGTAAAGAATTAAGAATGTATGGTTTCATCCTTAGGGGTGGTTTATTATTCTTATGTGTGACAGATCTTCCCCGAAGCGAATTGAAGGCCCAGATGGACAGAACTTGCAGTTGCACTTTAGGTCTAGGTTGTCTCTTCCCCTTTTCACAGGAGGAAAAGTAGAGGGGGAACAGGGTGCTGCAATCCATATTGTTTTGGTTGATGTGAGCACTGGACATGTTGTAACTTCTGGCGCAGAAGCCTCTGCTAAACTAGATGTTGTAGTTCTTGAAGGTGATTTCAACAATGACGCTGATGAAGGCTGGACACAAGAAGAATTTGAAAGCCATGTTGTAAAAGAGCGTGAAGGAAAGAGACCATTGTTGACTGGAGACTTGCAAGTAACACTTAAAGAAGGGGTAGGATCTTTGGGAGATCTCACATTTACGGATAACTCAAGCTGGATAAGGAGCAGGAAGTTCAGGCTTGGCTTAAGGGTTGCATCTGGGTATGGTGAGGGCATACGCATTCGTGAGGCCAAGACAGAAGCCTTTACTGTTAAAGACCATAGAGGGGAATGTTAGTTCATGGCTTTGCTCTTCATTATATTTTTTGCTCTAACTCTTCTTGAATATTCATTTTTTCCCCCAATTGACAGTGTACAAGAAACACTATCCACCTGCACAGGATGATGATGTATGGAGATTGGAGAAAATTGGCAAGGATGGTTCATTCCACAAGAGGCTAAATAATAATGGAATATTTAAAGTTGAAGACTTCCTTCGTCTTGCGGTCAAAGATCCTCAGAATTTACGGAATGTAAGTGAGACTGAGACTGAGACTTGTTCTTGAATTGTGAATTTTATGCTTTGTACATCTTCTAATGTAGAAAGTTGTTGGATATAGATTCTGGGAAGTGGCATGTCAAATAAGATGTGGGAAGCTCTCTTGGATCATGCAAAGACTTGTGTTCTTAGCGGAAAATTATATGTTTATTATCCTGACATTTCAAGAAATGTTGGTGCTGTCTTCAACAACATCTATGAGCTGAATGGCCTTATTTCAGAGGACCAGTATTACACAGCCAATTCCCTTTCTGACGAGCAAAAGGTTGGCCTCATGCATCCTCCTTTTTTATTTTTTTTATAAAAAAACTGTCTTGTTTCATGTTTCCATATTTGTTTTGGGAGCAGTATATGAACACCATTGCTTGACAGCCTTGTTATAGTATTATCAACCCAATAGTTTCAATCATAGTTCCCCCTTTTAAATTCCATGTACTTATTCGTTCTCTTGCTTTACCATGGAAAATATATGTAAAAATTACTAGTTGTTATCGGCTCAATTTGTGAGCTGGTAACAACTTGGTTGTTCCCATCACAACAAGTTTAACAGAATCCTTTTGGGTTGCAAACTAATGAGCCTAAACTAGTAATTAGCTACATAAGTCCATTAATAAAATAAATCCCTAGTCAATGTCTAATATGTCAGAACAAATTCAAATTTAAAATAATTATTTAACATTAAATAAATAAATAAATAAATTTTAATAATAATAACAAAGTCTTCATGCTAAAATTTCTCCATGTAACTCAAATCTTCAATGTTCGCAAATTCTTGGTGGTTTTTAGTTGTTTAGTAACTTTGACCATTTGAAATAATGTTCCCGAACTTCATTTGACTTGAAAACTTACCATAATATAGTTTCATGGTCTAGTATTTCTCTGTAAAATCTCATCTAGATTTGATGTATGTTTTGAGAGATATGTTCAATTTCACAAAAATGGTCAACATACATTTGAAGGCTAAATTTGGACCCGACATGGCTCATATCACAAATTTATTAAACTCATAAAATCAGACCGATTTACCAATTTTACCTATTTTGCTGAGCCAAGATCAATTTTACTGATTTTCGAGTTTTTAGTTTGATTTTTACATGTTAGATACAAGTTGACTCGTAAAATCATACGATTTTAAAAATCATCCTGTGATTTTGACAACAATGCTTGGAATATCTGGTTACAGTACTTGATCTCATTTAACACCTCTACCTTATGTTTTCTATCTTGCATGGTTTTCCAAACTAAACATTTCCAGTTCAAATGCGTTCTTTCTTTCCATCAAGTATAGTTGATATTGCCTTGTGACTTTGTTTATGGATTCTGGAAAACCCAGAACCGGTCAACCAGTTCCTCGACTGTTTTAGCTTTGTGTTGTTTTCTCTGTTCTTTGGACTTTTGTAATATTTGGGGTATGTCCCTTGTATCTTGCACATTTTTTGGATTTATACAGCTTAACCTTTTCCAGAAACAGGTAGGGATCACTGTGAATGGCAGTTTAACAAAGTTATGTCTCATATATCAAATGCCCCCAAACTTCTTCTCTCATTATCATATTCTTCTTTCTTGTCAGATAACAATTTGCTATTGCCTGATTTGTTTACTTCTCTGATTTTTTTTTGACCCTCCTGAAGTAATTTTTCCTTGATAGCTCATGATTCTGTTCTTGTGACCAACATACATCTCCAAAATCATTAACAAGCATATTATGTACATGCCAAGTTTTTTGTTGAAAAGAAAAAGAAAGAAAAGTGAGTACTTTGCATGTCAAAAATTTGTGGTTCTCTCCAATCTATGTACAAGCCTATTATTAGACTCCAAAATATTGTGTAAAACTAGATTTATTAGGTATGAAGAAGAGTAATCAGTGATTCAATGGACATTACTTGTTTTGTGTAAATAATACCTGGTTGTAGTTTTGAAGAAATCACTTCTGATTATGTTAGAAAGTTTAAACATAGTAGATGCCTTTCCATGTTAGGGATATTTAAACAATTTCTCAAATATTCTCTTCCTTTTCTTTTCTTTTTCCTGCATTATTGATCCCAATCACTTCATATAAGCACCTAGTTCTCAGAATTTACCATTTTACTTACAACTATTATGTTGTTCAGTTTATCTATCTCAAGTTTAAGTTTTTATAAACTGTTTTTTCTTTAAGGCAAGTTTGATGATTTATATAATGGCAAGGGAATTTTTCCTTGGGCCTGTTTCAAATTTGATTTGAGTTTGAAGCTATAAACTTTTATCGCTTTTTGTTCTTTCTAGCATGGGCTGCTCTTTACTGCTGTTTTGATTATATCACTATAGATAATTTCGCTCACTGAAAATTAATTCCAGATCTATGTGGATACATTGGTGAAGAAAGCATATGACAATTGGGATCAGGTCGTTGAGTATGATGGCAAGTCACTTCTGAACTTCAATCAAAGTAAGAGGGGAAGTGTATCCCACAATGAACACCAGATCAATCAAATAGGTTACTCTAATCCTTCAGGCCACCAAGTGCAATTACCACGCTTGCTAACTTCAATTCCAACTGAACAGTCTTCTGTTCATTCAGCCCTACAAGCAGGAGGTAAGTGCTATTAAATGCAGATGTCAAATCAGAGATATCATGTTTTAATTGGTAACTCAATTGCTTACTGTTTTCTCATCATTAGGTTCTGATTTTCTGGCAACAGGGTACAATGATAATTTGGTATCGAGATACCCAATGCAGTCACAGCTTGTAAATCCTGATTCCCGCACACAGTGTGACAGTAACTCATTCTTGCCACACGAACAACTGATCAGTAATCCTCAACAACTCCTAAGCACTAGAAATGATAACAGTGCTATTGGCCTGGCCCTTGGTCCTCCACAGTCATCTACCTCTGGTTTTCAAACAACTGGTTCTTCCATGCAGCCATCTAATCTTAATCCTTTTGATGACTGGACCAACAACCGGGACAAGAGCGCTGATGAATTCTTTTCAGAGGAAGAGATTCGCTTACGGAGTCATGAGATGCTGGAGAATGAAGATATGCAACACTTGCTCCGACTCTTCAGTATGGGAGGCCATGCCTCGTTGAATGCATCTGATGATGGCTTTTCTTTCCCACCTTACATGGCATCTCCTATGCCAAACTACGACGAGGATCGCTCACGTCCAGGTAAAGCTGTTGTGGGATGGTTGAAGATCAAGGCAGCAATGAGGTGGGGATTCTTTATCAGGAAGAAAGCTGCTGAGAGGCGAGCACAGCTTGTTGAGTTGGATGATGATGATGAGTAGATAGGTGTTAATTTCAAGCCTCACGATCCATGCATTATTATTGTGCATGTCTAGGACTGAATGGGATTGCTGGCTTTGGAAATCTCGAAGGGCCAGTCATTCTGGGTTTGATTTAGGCATCCAAGAACCTTTTTGTACAGTCACCTGTACAGTAAGTTACTTCGTTTCTTCTTAGTTGTACCCTGCATGATGCTTCTCTGATCATTTTTTCACCAGTCTGTGAATGATATAAAGGTTTGAGCTCCCGAGGGGGGGCGCGCGCGTGTTTCGAATTCGATAACCCTTTTCATTCATTTTGACTGATCAGGAGAACATGTCTGTCTAATAGTAGAAGCATCGATGACTTCATATGTTGTATCTGCATGTGACTGTAAGAGATGGTCCAAATTGTCCATACTTTGTTAACCTTCAACTTGAGTTGGTTTCTTTCCAACCTCCTTATTATGTCATGATTTGTGAACTGCCTTTTGCACGGATGACCAGGCATGGTTTCTTTGATTAACAGAGTGATTGGTTCCTCTGTTCAAATGCAGTGAAACTTTTCTTTTTTGATCTAGCAAATGCGTTGGACTTGTTGACTGGTTTTGTTACACTTTCTGAGCCCGTGTGGATGATGGATCCACGGCCTCGTGTGTGTAATCGAACCACCCTTTTTAACACTTTTGGTTGAGCTTTTTGATGATGGTACTGGTGGCACCTTCCTAATGGGATTTCAAATTGAAGGGTGTCTCTGTGTGAAATCTTGAAGGAAGAAGATTGGATGAGATTCAGGGACGGGGGCTCGTTAAGTTATAATTCAAGGCCAGTTTTAGACCTTCGGCTGAGAGGGCCACTTCTGCAAGCAAATCCAATTATATGCATGCTAAATTACTTTTTAATACAATTTTGCACCCCTCCTTAATATTAGAACCCGACTCTACTGATATAAATCGCAGTAAATCTTACAAGTTCAATGCCAGTGCCGGTAAATACTTTCCTTTTTCCTGTGATTTGCTATTGTTCTCAGATGTTCGTACTTCTACATTGCTAACTGGCTACTTCGTTCATTCTTCAACACTCACTAGATAATTGGCTTCCGCTAAGTTGTGTTATATTTTTTTGTTAACATAAAAAACAAAACTTTTTTAATGTTTATAAAGTAAAAAGTTGAGGAGTGAGTTCAAAAAGTACCCAAAATTTTAAAGAGATGTTGTAAGCAAAATGAATTTTAGGTTTAAACTCACCCACCCATACTCGCTCTAGTTTGAGTTTATTGTGAAATAATAACTTGGATCACAGAAAATTATTTTTCACCAACTAAAATTGGGATTTGAAACGTGTTACATTAGAAACAAATAGAAGACAAAGAATTAAAGAATTGAACCAATTTTTTTAATTGCCTAAATTACAAAAAGAAATTGAATATTTTATGTGGCAAAACTTGGAAAGAGGTAATGCAAGGACATCTTCTTTCTAGGCCATGTTGCATTCCGGAGGCAGACCTTGGGGAAATCTGTTGGTATCTTTGCAGTAATTGTAAACCATGTAATTCTTCTGGACCCATTTCAACCTCTCTTGCCTTGTCGAGTCAAGCTCCTCCGAGAACCAAGCATTCGCGGCGGCGGAGGAGGCAGGGGGAGAAGTGTTCGTGCCACAAGAAGATGCCCCGTTAGACAGAACACAAGCTTCGGCGTTGAAGTTTCTGTAAGAAGCGGTGAACGGAGCTTGGGTCCAGTCCGTCTTGACCAAGCCACCTCTTGTAGCCCAGTCATCAGCATTCCATAGACTGGAGTAAATCCTCATCGGCTGGTTTTTGGGAAACGGAACCCCCATGGACTCCAAGTTCTTGAACTCTCGAATTGGAGTGCCGTCCACAGAGAAGCTGGAACACAAAAACACGTGTCAAGCATGTTAGCAAAATCAGAAACACATCACGTATCGATGCTGTGAATGGAGCTGGATTGAAGATTGATGCTTACACAATGCGCTGTGGATTCCAAAGAATGGAATACGTGTGGAAATCAGCAGTCGGGTCAAACCAGAGATAGAACTGCTGCTCCCTGTTGCCTTTTCCCTGGCTAAACACATTAGTGTGGAGGATGTAAGGATCACCGCTCAAATTCCCCAAGAACTCAAAATCGATCTCGTCCCACGCAGACCCTTTTGATGATAGCTGCAAATTCATTTCGAAAAAAACACATTCACTGTTAGCCATGTATAATGATTGTTTTGTGCCCTGTTTGAGGCAGGCGATCGAGTTCACTCACATAGTAAGCAGTGACAGTGCCGGCGGAGTTGCCAGGGACAAGCTTGAGTTGCATGTCAATCTTTCCAAACAGATACTCGTTCCTGGATTGAAATCCAGAGCCAGAGGCGCTGTCAAGGTTGAGAGTGAGAAGCTCGCCATTGTTGAGGATCTTGGCACGGCCATCTCCCCAGGTAATATCAAAATCGTTGTGCAAGTTGCTCGCCGATGCAGCAGCCAGAGAGGCAACGAGAAGAGCTAGAAGGGGTCCAAGCAGAGTATTCAAAGAAGCCATCTGCTGCTATCACGAAACGATTGATGCCACAGATGATAGATATATGAGTAAAGTTTTGCGAGATCAGAGATGGGATTGTAAGGGACATGGCTTGGTCGGTATTTATACTGGAGGAGATGGAAGTCCGAGACAGGCACAGGAAGTTTCGTAGGCTCAGCTTAGCTGTAGACAGTGTGTCTGGGTAGGAAAAGTGAAAAGAGATTTGCTGTAGAAAAGAGCCAGCCAATTTATCATTGCACGCGTTTTGGCCATGGCACCGACGGATACCTGCGAGCATCGGAGCAAATATCAAGTTTATCAGTTTCGTTTCCATTGATATATTTTTTTAATTAAAATAATTTTTTTATTTATTTTGAAGTATTTTAATGCTTTGTTTCGGGGATATATATATATATATATATATATATATATATATATATATATATATATATATATTAATTCAATAAAAAGTTTTTAGTTCAAATTCAAAAATAAAATTATTTAGAATTGTAAAATTTAAATTTCAAATATATGTAAAAAAATAAAAGTTGAACTGATATAACTTGACCGATTTGATGAGTTCAAAGATATCACAAATAGGGTGGAAGTATCTGGCAGTGTTATGGTTGACAATTGGATGCTGACTAGGCTTACACGTGTAATAGCTTTTAGTTGTTATTTTCTGTTTGTATTCTGTTGAGCACGTTATCAGTGCCTTTATCATTTGTCTTTGGCTGGCTATATATATAGCCTTACAGAGTATAATACAATAGCAGTGTTAGTTCTGCCCAAATTGAGTGTGTGACTTTCTAATTTCTCCTAACATCTGGTATCAGAGCCATTTGTGGCCTGATTTGGGAAAAACTAAAAGCGGGAAACACCGTGAGAGAGAGCAAGAAAGTGAGAGGAACAAATTTGGGAAAAGCTGGTGAGTGTTAAGCCGGAGAGTGAAAATCAACAAAAATGAGTGAAGATAAAAATTATCCGCAACCCTGCTATACCGAGATTCGATGGTCACTATGACCATTGGAGTATGCTCATGGAGAACCTGTTAAGGTCCAAAGGCTACTGGAGTTTAGTGGAGACTGGTTATGAAGAGTCAAAGCCAGGTGCAGTGTTGAGTGAGGCAAAGCAGAAGCAATTGGAAGAGTTGGCTATCAAGGACCTCAAAGTGAAGAATTACCTGTTTCAATCGATTGACAGGATAACACTCGAACAAATTCTGGAGAAACGCACCTCAAAGCAGATTTGGGATTCTATGAAGAAGAAATTTGAAGGAAATGCTAGGGTGAAGCGCTCGGCTCTCCAAATGTTGAGAAGAAACTTTGAAGTTTTGGAGATGAAGGCAAGTGAGAGTATTACAGACTATTTTGCTCGTGTGATGACTATTGTTGATAAGATGAGGAGCAATGGTGAACAAATGAGAGAAGTTACAATTGTGGAGAAGATTCTCAGGACCTTGACTGAGAAATTCAATTATATAGTGGTGTCAATTGAGGAATCAAAAGATATTGATTCACTCACAATAGATGAACTGCAGAGTTCACTTGTTGTGCATGAGCAGAAGTTCCATAGGAACCGTGGAGAAGAACAAGCACTCAAAGTATCTCATGAAGGAAGATTTCGTGGAAGAGGAAGAACAGTTTTCAGAAGAGGTAGAGGAGGTCGACAGTCATCTAACAGAGCTGTTATTGAGTGTTTCAAGTGTCATCAACTTGGACACTACCAATTTGAGTGCCCACAGTGGAGCAAGCAAGCAAATTATGCAGAATTGGATGAAGAAGAAGAGATGCTTCTGATGACTTATGTGGAGATGCATAAAGGAAGAAGAAATGACATCTGGTTTCTTGACAGTGGTTGTAGCAACCACATGTGTGGTGATCGATCACTGTTTTATGAATTTGATGAAGAATTCAAGCAGATGGTTAAGCTTGGGGACAATACAAAAATCAGTGTGGTTGGGAAGGGAACGGTGAAACTATTTCTTGATGGTGTCTGCTATGTCATAAGTGAGGTGTTTCATGTACCAGATTTGAAGAACAATCTGCTCAGTATAGGACAGCTGCAAGAGAGGGGATTAGCTATCCTAATCAAGTCAAACAAATGCAGAATCTATCACCCAACCAAAGGTCTGATTATACAAACAGACATGACAGCAAATAGAATGTTTATCATTCTATCAAAGCCTCCAGTCATCAATCTGCAGAAGCAACAAACAGCAGAGGGGGTATGTATGCAAGCTACTTCCCAGAATTTGGCTCAACTATGGCATCGAAGGTATGGTCACATAAGCCATAAAGGAATCAGACTTTTGCAGAAAAAGGAAATGGTGAGAGGTCTGCCTGATTTTCCTCTATCCCGTGATGTGTGTACTGGCTGTCTGAAGGGGAAGCAACATAGAGACCCCATCCCGAAGAAGAGTACATGGAGAGCATCTCAAAGGCTAGCTCTTGTCCACACCGATATATGTGGACCAATCTCTCCAATATCAAACGAGCAACAAAAGGTATGTGATATGCTACATAGGCGATTCATGATAGAAAGGCATGGGTAGATTTTCTAGCTGAAAAAAATCGGATGCTTTTGTTTCCTTTAAAGCTGTTTAAAGAAGGTGTTGAGAAGGAAAGCTGAAATGGCCATTAAGTGTCTAAGAACAGGGCACGTGGGGGGGTGAGTTCACTCGGGTGAATTTAACGAGTTACGTAAAATGAAAGGAATAAAAAGGCAATTGACCATCGCCTATACACCTCAACACAATGGTGTTGCGGAGAGGAAAAAACGAGCGATAATGAACATGGTGAGATGTTTATTTGCTGAAAAGGGCATGCCCAAAAGCTTCGGCTGAAGGCGTGAGCTGGAGCATACATGTGCTCAATAGATGCTCAACAATGGCGATGAAGAGTATGACTCGAAGAAGCGTGGAGTGGGGTTAAACCATCGATGGGGACACTTTAGAGTGTTTGGAAGCATTGCACATGTGCATGTTCCTGAGGCCCGAAGAACAAAGCTGGAGAACAAGAGCTACTGCTGTGTGCTTCTCGGCTTAAGTGAAGAATCAAAGGGATATAGGCTCTATGAGCCAATATCCAAAAAGATAATAGTCAGCCGTGATGTGGTTTTGAGGAGAATAAGAAGTGGGATTGGGATAAGAGTTTGGAAGATCAAATTCAGTTGGACTTAGAATGGGGAGATGAAGATGTTGATGATGATCAACACAGTTATTTCAGTGATACAGATGAAGCTCCTGCTGATGATGCAGGGGATGCTATGGCTGAGTTGGATGTGAATGCTGATGATAACAATGAGGATGAAGATGATGCAGGTATAAATAAAGATGTTGATGAGGCAGCAAGCGGTCGACCACTTCGATCAAGCGGTCGACCAGATGAGACAATAAGCGGTCGACCGGCTCAGTCAAGCGGTCGACCGGATGAAGCAATAAGCGGTCGACCGGCTTGGTCAAGCGGTCGACCGATTCAGTCAATACAAGCTTCTGCACAGATGGATGATTTCCCAGAAGCTGACAGTGCTGAAACAAGCCGAAATAGAAGGGTTCCTACATGGATGAGAGACTATGAAACAGGAGAGGGTCTCGGTTTATCTGATGAAGATTGTTATGGGAATATGGCTTTATTCACAAGTGCAGACCCAATTTATTTTGAGGAGGCAGTGAAATTGGAGCAATGGAGACGAGCTATGGATTTAGAAATGAGCTCAATTGAGAAAAATGGGACATGGATACTCATCGAAGTTACCAAAGGGGGCAAAGAAAAATTGGTTTAAAAATGGGTGTACAAAAGCGAAGTTAAATGAGCATGGAAATGTTGAGAAGTACAAAGCTTCGTTTAGTTGCGAAGGGTTATGCACAACGATATGGGGGTTGATTATGAAGAAGTGTTTGCTCCGGTTGCTCGTATGGATACGGTCGCGGTTGATTCTTGCATTCGCGGCACAAAAGGGTTGGACCATTTACCAACTTGACGTAAAGTCTGCATTTCTTCATGGTGAATTAACCGAGGAAGTTTTTGTTGAACAACCAAAAGGTTATGAAGTGGCCAATATGGTTGATAAGGTCTATAAGCTTAAAAAGGCCTTGTATGGACTCAAGCAAGCACCGAGGGCTTGGTTAAGTCGAATTGAGTCATACTTTCTGAAAGAAGGCTTCGGAAAATGTGAGAGCGAACAAACACTCTTCATCAAAGTAAATCAAGGGAAGCGGTTGATTATAAGTGTGTATGTGGATGACTTGATTTACACGGGAAATGATGAAGATATGATCAGCAAATTTAAAAGTTCCATGATGAAGGAATTTGATATGACTGATTTGGGAAAAATGAAATTTTTCCTTGGAATTGAGGTGTTGCAGCTGAGTGAAGGAATTTTCATCAGTCAGCGAAGATATGCCATGGATATTTTAAAGAGGTTTGGGATGGAAAATAGTAATGAAGTTCGAGAATCCCATTGTTCCGAGTTTTTAAAATATCTAAGGATGAGAAGGGAGTGGAAATTGATGATGTCCTCTATAAGCGGATGGTTGGAAGTTTGATGTATCTCACGACTACCGACCGGGATATAATGTTCGCATGATGAGTCTAATAAGTAGATATATGTCAAGGCCCACGGAGCTTCACCTCTCGGTACGCCAAGAGGGTCTTACGCTATCTACGAGGGACAAGCTGGTTTTGGGATTTTTTATGCTAAGGGAGGAATGAAGAGTTAATTGGTTTTCTTGGCGGTGATTATCTTTGGATGCTTGGAGGGACGAGGGAAGAGTACATCGGGGTACACTTTCATTTTGAGTTCTGGAGCTGTTGCTTGGTCATCATGAAAACAACCAATTGTGACTCTAAGCACAACAGAAGCTGAATTTGTTGCTGCTGCGGCATGTTCTTGTCAGGCCGTATGGATGAGGAGGATTCTGAGGCAACTTGGGTATGAAGGCAATCACAGTACTACCATTTATTGTGATAATAGTTCAGCAATAAAACTATCAAAAAACCCTGTTTTGCATGGAAGGAGCAAGCACATTGATGTGCGTTTTCATTTCTTATGGGAACTTGCTCAAGAAGGAATTGTGCAGGCTGAAATATTGTGGGGACGCGAGGAACAAGTTGCTGATGTGTTGACTAAAGCCACTTAAGTTGGAATCTTTTTGAAGCTAAGAGATCAGCTGGGAATGTGCGAGATCACCGAGGGAGTAAACTAGTTTGCTTGAGCAATCTAGTTTAAGGGAGAGAATGTTATGGTTGACAATTGGATGCTTGACTAGGCTTACACGTGTAATAGCTTTTAGTTGTTATTTTTACTGTTTGTATTACGTTGAGCACGTTATCGGTGCCTTTATCATTTGTCTTTGGCTGGCTATATATATAGCCTTACGAGTATAATACAATAGCGATGTTAGTTACGCCCAAATTGAGTGTGTGACTTTCTAATTTCTCCCTAACGAGCGAGATGGGTGGATCAAGCTCAAGCGTGGATGGATCGCGATAAGGGTAACCCAGGGGTTGGCGGAGTCTTTGGAGGAGTTATTCGGGACCATATAGGGTCTTGGATAGGGGGGCTTTGCAAGAAATATTGGTGTGTGTTACGTCTATGACTACTGAGGCTGTGGGCTATCTATAGTGGGCTTGGTGGTATGGGATAAAGGGTTTGAAAAAATGGTTTTGGAATCGGATTCGGGGGTGGTTGTCGGCCTCATTAATGGGGGAGTGTGAGGGTAGATAGAAATTATAACCTAATAATACAAATTAAAAAATATGTTGAGCGAGATTGGGAAGTCGTTATAGTTCATATTCTGAGGGGATACCAATTGTATGGCCCGATTGGTTGGCTAATTTTTTGGTTAACTAGGGATTTGTTAGGCCGAGGGGCAAATATTATAAGCTGACCCCCAGACAGATCTTTATATTTTGTTGTACTATGACCTTATTGGGTCTACGGTTCCTCGTTTCATTTTGTAGAGCGTAATGCCCGATTTTTACCAAAAAAAAACTTCAATAACCCACCCAGTCTTTTTCGAGGTAATTACATTTTATAAATTATAATGGGGATGGCAGGCCCTGTAATTAGGACCAAGGTGTATGGGTGGTGTTGCGGGGTGTTAACTTCAATGACCCACCCGTCTTTTTGAGGTAATTACATTTTATAAATTATTAAAATTAAAAATATATATGGATGATTATCATTAAGAAAAAGTTACGCTGGAATAGCTAAACTTAAAGGTGGAGTTTTTTGCCCCACGTCTGTACTAATATCTAATAAGCTGGGCTATATCCTATTTTCTATGGGTCAGGTGGCTGAAATTATTTTTGGGCTGAATTAAAAACTTTTAGTTTTATATTATTTATCTTTCATTGGGCCCACGATTTCTAATATCCTTGGTTTGGAGTAGCCTATACAGGGCTACATCTTGTTTACTATGGGCGTTATCCGAAATTATTATTGGTCTTAGTTAAAAACTTTGAGTTTTATATTATATATCTCATTGGGCTAAAATATCTAATAGCCTTGGTTTGAGCCACCCTATACGGGCTACACTTGTTTTCTATGGGCTTGGTGGCTGAAATTATTATTGGTGCGAGTTAAAGATTTGAGTTTTATATTATATATCTTTCATGGGGGCTAAGGTATCTAATAGACTTGGTTTGGGTCACCCTCCCGGGCTACATCATGTTTCCCATGGGCTCGAGAAATTTAAAAAATGTAAGAGAAATAGGGCGTTGAGGGGTTGTGAAGGGCTTTCTTTGGCGAGGATAAGCATATGATTTTTGTTAAAAATTCTTCCATCAATATTCACATATTGTCATTTTCAATTTCTAGCTTTAAGGTGCAAAAACTCTTATATAACAGCATACTGGATATTCCTAATATTCATTTTAATTTATTTTGATTTGACTTTTAATTTATCTTGTATATGTTTTTTTAATAGATAATAATCTATTTTTATTAGCGAACAGTTAATCTATTCACGGGCCAAGATGATCTATTGGTTCTCCTTCACCGAAATAAAAATAAAAATAAAAATAAAAATAAAAATAAAAATAAAAATAAATTAATATAAGGACAACCTCTGCGGCTGTTATGAAACAGAAAACCTTAAACTCCCCTGGCCTGTGAACATTGGTTTTGATAGATTGGATAAACTCTCTCTTATCTTTTATTAAGCAGGTGACTAAGTATATATAGTCACCTTTGGATTCTGAGAAAAAAAGATCAATGTGATTCTCATGCGAATCACATGTGCCCTAAACTAAACAAGAATAACAGAAATTGAACTAATTACAACTGTCATTAGCTAATTAACAGCTGTCTCTTGTAACAATCACTCCCCTGAACTGAAGATACTGTCTAATTACTGTCTTGAGTTCACTTGAGAATCTTCACACCGCCCATCATCATACGCGGCTTCTCAAACACTACTCTTGTTAACGGTTTGGTCATGATATCTGCCAATTGCTCTTGAGTATGACAGTGCAGCAAAGTCACTACTCCATCTCGAGTTAAATCGCGAAGGAAATGGAAGCGAACATCAATATGTTTGCTTCTGCCATGCATGACGAGATTTTTTCGAGAGTTTAATAGTGGAACTATTATCACAATACATAATAGTAGTTCCAGCGGATACGTGATCCAGTTTTTCCAACACCCTTTTCAACCATACTGACTGACAAGCACATGGCGCAGCCATGATAAATTCCCGCTTACGTGGTGGAAAGGGTGACTATGGGTTGCTTCTTTGATGACCAAGATACGACTCCTGAACTTAGCATAAACAAGAATCCCGATGTGCTTTTTTCTATCTTCGGATCTCCTGCATAATCGCTATCAGTATAAGCAAGAAGTTCTTTATGACCATTTTGTTGATAAAAAATACCATACGAAATAGTCCCTTTGATGTAGCGAAGCACCCTTTTCACAACTCCCATGTGTAACTCTGTTGGATGAGCCAAATGTCTACTGAGTAAACTGACCACAAACATGATGTCAGGCCTGGTTGATGTTAAATACATCAAGCAACCTACCATCTGCATGTAGTGAGTATTATTAACTGCCATACCAGCCGGGTCAGTGATCAACTTAACACCTGGAACAATAGGGTTGTGAACAGCATTGCATTCAGCCATATTAAAGCGCTCCAACACCTCCTGAGCATATTTTTTATGACAAACAAAAATACCATCAGCTCTTTGCATCACTTCCAACCCCAGAAAATATCTCATCCTTCCCAAATCTGTCATGTCAAATTCCTTCATCATGGAGAGTTTGAAGGAACTGAATAATGCTTCATCATTTCCAGTAAAAATGAGATCATCGACATAAAGGCATACGAGCAATAATGAATTGCCCTGTGATTTCTTGATGAACAAGGTGTGTTCATACGGACATTTCTCAAATCCTTCTTTGAGAAAATAGGTTTCAATTCGACTATACCATGCCCGTGGGGCCTGCTTCAAACCATACAAGGCTCTTCGTAACCGATATACCTTGTTTTCTTCACCCTTCACAACATACCCCGGGGGTTGCTCAACATAAACTTCTTCATTTAATTCTCCATGAAGAAGCAGCGGATTTTACATCTAGGTGAAATAGATTCCACCCCTTACAGCGGCTAGAGCAAGAACAATCGAGATGGTATCCATACGAGCTCTCGGGAGCAAAAAACTTCAGTATAATCCACCCCATGTTTTTGCGTATATCCTTTAGCAACAAGACGAGCTTTGAATTTATCCACTTCTCCATGCTCATTCAACTTCGTCTTGTATATCCATTTCACCCCAACCACCGTTGCACCTTTAGGGAGATCAGTGAGGTCCCATGTTTTATTTTTCTTAATTGCTGCAATCTCAGAATCCATAGCACTTCTCCATTTGCTGCTGCCAATTGCATCTTTAAAAGCACGGAGGATCGGCATCAACTATCAAAGCAAGATTGCCTTGATAATCTTCATCCCGAAAAACCTTCACCATCTGTCAAAATCACGCAGCCCGGGGTTGATGGGCGTCGAGCACGCCTCATAGCGAGTTTGGAACCCTCGACTTCATGGGATCTGGTCAATTGCATCGGCTGACCTCTGCATGTGTTAAATTCTCATCATCATTAAACTTCGGCAGCGGTTGTTGTATGTGAGGAATTAACATTGGAATCTAGTTCTCCCATTGCATCGACTCTACATTATCTGCTAGAGCTGCTTGTGTGCTTTCGTGATCTTGGGCATTCGAACACTATCAGTCAGCTCATCATCAACATCTCCCCATTCAAGAGATGCTTGAATTGCATCCCTATACTCTGCACTCCATGGCCAGCTGTCCTCTTCTTTGAAAACAACATCTCGGCTGACAACAATTCTTTGAGAAGCTGGATCATATAGGCGATATGCCTTAGACCCTTCACTAACTCCCAACAACACACACTTCAAGCTTTTATCATCCAACTTGGTCCTCTTGTTATGCGGGATATGGGCATATGAGACACACCCAAACACCCTAAAGTGAGTAAAGCGAAGGTTTGGTGCCACTCCATGCCTCCTCACGGTGTCTTATTTTTGACTGCAAATGTAGGACTCCTGTTAAGGACATGCACTGCCCAATTCACTGCCTCGGGCCAAAAGTTTTTAGGGACTTTTCTGCTGGTAAGAAGGCTGCGAACCATGTTCATAATTGTCCGATTTTTCCTCTCTGCCACCCCATTTTGCTGGGGTGTGTAGGCTGCTGTGAGTTGACGTTTAATGCCATGAAGTTCACAAAATTCAGCAAACTCCTTTGATGTGAACTCCCCACCCCTATCAGTTCGCAATCCTTTAATATTGATCCCAGTCTCTTTTTCAACCCTTGTTTTAAAGAGCTTGAAGTGCTTGAATGCTCGGACTTATCGTCAAGAAAAAACACCCAAAAGCTTTCGGCTGAAATCATCAATGACGGTGAATATGTATCTTTGATGGTCAGTTGGACATGGGAGAAATCGGACCACACAAGTCTGCATGGAGAAGTTGCAGTGGCTGTGATGCTCTCCAGATGGCTGTTCTAGGGAAGGTGTTTCGATGGTGCTTGCCTAGAACACAATCTTCACATATCACAATAGAGTATTTCAATGGAGGCAGACCATGAACCATGTCCTTTTGCAGTAGAGTTTGAAGACCACCAAAGCTTAAGTGGCCATATCTACAATGCCAAAGATAGTCTAAATTCTGAGCTGGAGTTATGAAGCAGTGATGAGCATTCTGATCATGGCCATCAGGAAGCTTAATCTTTGCAATAACAATGAACATTCTGTTCATGGTCATCTCGGTCTCAATGATGAGTCCTCTGTCAGAATGGTATACTTTGCATTTGTTGTCTTTGAACAGAATTGCTAGCCCTTTTTCCTGCAATTGCCCAATGCTAAGTAAATTGTTCTTCAAATCAGGTATGTAGAACACTTCTGAGATGACATGTGAACTGTGATTTACTTGAAGATGAATCCTTCCCTTCCCCAACACATCAATACTCGAGTTGTCCCCAAGCTTAACTGATCTGTGGAAGTTTTCATCCGGTTCTAAGAAGAAATTTTTTGTGCCCGGACATGTGGTTGCTACAACCCGAATCAAGAACCGGTCGTCTCATCATGCTCTTTCTCAACATGAGCCATGAGCAACATTTGCATTGTGTTCTTAGTGATTTTGATCTCATCAACCTCAACCACTTCGAGTATCAATGTCGGTAACATATAGTTGACTGTGAAATTCCTTCTCATCTGCAATTTCCAGGCCTGTGATGTTACTGTGAGATTTCAACTCATTTTCACAATGCTCTTCATCTGCACAACTTATCTCAACTGCACAATGCTCTTCATCAGCAAATTTTTTTTTATCAATTTCGCAATTCATCTCAATCATCTCAATCTGTTGCACAATGTTCTTCATCACGCACAATTTTCATCAATTTACGCAATTCATCTCAACTGCAAAAAACCTTCTTATCGCACATTTCTCCTCATAAAACTTCGGACTTTGTAGGCATGAAGTCACGTGTTTTCTAATAAAGGATCAATAAATTCCATCTCTTACTGCAGAATCGACACACATCATCATAAGTGACATGTGTTCATCCATATCCATCAAACTCATTGATTGTATCATCTCTTCATCTTCTATACAAGCCATGAGTAGCGATTGAGCTCATCTGTTTCAGCATAATAAGCTTGTGATTGTGACTGTGATCCTCTACTTCTAGTCTTTCTTGGACATTCATGTTGATAATGTCCAAGATTGTGACAGTAATAGCACTCCACAAGAGACTTATCAAAGCCAAAGCCTTGCCTTCCACCAAAACTCTGCCTCCCACTGTTACTACTACGACCAGACTTGACTCCATTAAAATCATGAGTAGTTTTCAATGCTTGTTCTTCCACTACATGACTACGCATCCTCTGCTCATGAACTACTAAACTACTTTGTAGTTCATCAATTGACATTGTATACAAGTCCTTAGACTCCTCAATCGAGCACACAACATAATCAAATTTCGAAATCATAGAACGCAAGATTTTTTCAATAACTGTGATTTCTTTCATTTCTTCACCAAGAAATCTCAATTTATTGGTAATAGTGAGTGTGCGAGAAAAATAATCAGAGACATTCTCACCTTCCTTCATGTGTAGAATCTCAAACTCTTTGCGAAGAGCTTGCAGCTGCGCACGCTTAACACGCGTGTTACCTTGGAATTTTTTCTTCATAGAATCCCAAATTCCTTTAGAGGTTTCCTTGTCGATATTGTTTCGAGAATTGAGCGATCAATTGCACGGAATAGGTAATTTTTGCTCTCGCAAATCCTTGGTACGATTGATCGCAATGGTCTTACATTTGCTCATTCAGTGAGATTTCCATCATCTGGCTGCTGCGGGAGATTCCAGATTCCACTACGCCGATATTCCTTTGATCGAAGGAAGTTCTCCATCAACATGCTCCAATGATCATAGTGTCCCTACTGAATTTAGGGATTGCGGGTTGAACAAAGTTGCTCTCACTTGCCATTTGAGTGGTGGTTATGCGAGGAAAATTTTTGACAAAGAAGCTCCGATACCAAATGTGAACAACTGGTTTTGATAGATTGGATAAACTCTCTCTTATCTTTTTATTAAGCGGGTGACTAAGTATATATAGTCACGCTGGATTCTGAGAAAAAAGATCAATGTGATTCTCATGCGAATCACATGTGCCCTAAAGCTAAACAAGAATAACGAGAAATTGAACTAATTACAAGCTGTCATTAGCTAATTAGCATGTTGTCTCTTGTAACATGGCGATATTCAAAACAAATAGGAAACAACATTGCGGAGGCAAAAACAAAAAATAAAAATAGTAGGGAATTCGACACCCGGGAGAAGTCGAAGAGAAACCCAAAAAGCATAAAAAGCCGAAGTAACAAGAACAAAGCACGACAACTGACATAGCTAGGTGTGAAAATTTATTTTCCTTTTATAGTAGCGAAGTTGTAAGTACAAAAATAGAAACAGCAGTAGCTTGTTAGCGGAGTAACAAGAACAAAGCACGACAACTGACATAGCTAGGTTTGAACATTTATTTTTGTTGAATATGTACAAATACTGAAAAAAAGCTCCGTTTGAGAAGTCTCTTAAAGTTGAGGGGAGTGATGCCGAGCCATAAGCTAGCGGACTACTCTCATTAGTTAAGCCCTAATGCTTGGAAGCGAGCTATATTATGCGTGCATATCAAAGCGGCACCAAATATCTTGATTTCTTTCTCGGCCCGAATCTACGTAAGCATGGTTATTGGCGCTGACTTCGTTTTCCTTCTTGTAAACCCGGACCTTGTCACCAACCCTAAGCCCCTTGCTATCAACAAAAGCTTCGCCATCCCTTTGAAATTACTGGTTTGGGATGTCCGTTCTTTCATGAGCCAGAGCATCTGAAGGGCCAAACTTCGGGCACTTCCATCTACAGCTTGAAAAATCGACGACATGGCCACCATTAAAAGGTGGAAGAAAGGCGAGAAAGCGGTCGGCGATGAGTATCTCGTTTTAATATCGGTCTTCCTAAGTACCTTTGAGGATCTCGGCGCCATTTATCAAGACCAAGTGACCACCCAGAAAAAAACACTTGGAGAGACTTAGATTTTTGTTACAGTAGGGCGTTGTGTATACTTCACATGTATTTATAGTATCAATTGGGGATGACAATTAAGCCCTCGTAATTAGCTTTCGGAGAAAAGGCGACGAAAAAGATGTTGTAAGCGTTTCTTGAGAAAAAGATATGAGCGAACCTGTGGCAGTTGCTTGAGAAAAGAAGTTGGAACTTGGATGTGATGTCGAGTGTGGTAGTTTTTTAATATATATTATATTAAAAATTTTTAGTCAATGAACTTGAATGAAAAAAATGATGTTATTCATGATGAAAAAAATTAAATATGATATTCACGTAATATTATATTTATAATTATAATGCGTTAAAAATGTGGGAGTGATGCGAGATGCACGAACCATAGCGGATACACTATAAACACAAATAAATTAGCCCTAGAGATTAGAATCTCACCATATCTGAAAAATCTCATTTGGAATGTCTCCAAATTTTTTCTTTCGATCCAATGAAAGAAACTATAAAAGAATATCATCACAGAAACCAGGTCATGTATATTCTTTGTCCATATTATCAGATGTTGCCCGTCCAATTCAAAAGTTTCCGTCCATCACAAAGTCAACAGTCACGAAATGACAATAAAAAACATTACAGGAAACAAATCACTGGTAGAAACTAATAAAAAACCCGTTAACGTTGTATATTCTGGGAGCGTTCGTCATCCATCGAATCGATCACGTTAGGACGACACCATGGATAGATTCTTCTAAGTTTTTTGTTTTTATTTGCGAGCAATATATATATACTAGCTAAATATCCCCGCGCGTTGCTGTGGATATTATTGTGTATATAATTTAACATAATTAAATTCACAATGATAAATTTATATGATATAAGTAAATAAATGTTATAGATTAGGAGATAAAATGTATAAAATTTTAAGTAGAGTTTGTTACGCAAGTATAGATTATATCTTTTAGAATGTAGGTATTGCGTCATAAAAGATCACTAAAGACCGTGAACTAACATTAAAAAAAAGAGCAAAATATTTTTATAAGAAAAAAAAATAATCACTAAAATCATTATTATTGCAAATAGTAAAATTATAAAAACCATTTAATACAAAGTGCAAATAAAAATAATAATAAAAAAAATAAAGGGGAAAAGAGAAGCAATATTAATTTAAAATATTATAACAATAGCAACATCGAGTCTTAACATCTAAAATTATTATTCTCATTACTATCAAAACAATAAAAATTATCAAATTATACTTGAGGGAAAAAAAATAAAAGCATGAACAAAATAGCAAGCAAGAAAAACAATTAAATTATTATTATTATTATTATTATTATTATTATTATTATTATTATTATTATTATTATTATTATTATTATGAAAGAATAAATAAATGAATGAAAGATTAAAAAAATTGTAAAAACTACAAAAAATACAATAAAAACTAAAAATTATCATTGTTATCCTTTGTCAACAATAAAAACTATCAAATTGTTCTGAGGGAAGAAAAACCCTAAAAAACATTAACAAAAGAGTAAGCAAGAAAAACAATTAAATTATTATTATCATCATCATCATTTATTTATTTTATTTTTGTGTTAATAATGAAAGGGAAAAAATGGAAGAAGAAAAAAATCCTAAAAACTTAAACAAAAGATCAAACAAAAGAATAAAACAAAAACAAAAATTATCGTTGCTATCACTTCCAAAACAATAAAAATTATCAAATTATGCTAGGGAAAAAAATAAAAGCATGAACAAAATAGCAAGCAAGAAAAAATTAAAATATTATCATCATCATCATCATCATCATCATCATCATCATTATTATTATTATTATTATTATTATTATTATTATTATTATTATTATTATTATTATTATCATGAAAGAATAAATAAATGAATGAAAGATTAAAAAAAATTGTAAGAACTACAAAAAAGATCAAACAAAAAAATACAATAAAAACTAAAAATTATCATTGTTATCACTGTCAACACAATAAAAACTATCAAATTGTTCGAGGGGAAAAAACCCTCAAAAATATTAACAAAAGAGTAAGCAAGAAAAACAATTAAATTATTATTATTATTATTATTATTATTATTATTATTATTATTATTATTATTATTGTTATTATTATTATTATTATTATTATTATTATTATCATTTATTTATTTTATTTTTGTGTTAATAATGAAAGGGAAAAAAATGGAAGAAGAAAAAAATCCTAAAAAACTTAAACAAAAGATCAAACAAAAGAATAAAACAAAAACAAAATTATGCGTTGCTATCCATGCCAAAACAATAAAAATTATCAAATTATCGAGGAAAAAAACCCTCAAAGACATTAACAAAAGAGTAAGCAAGAAAAGTAATTAAATGTATTATTATTATTATTATTATTATTATTATTATTGTGTTAATAATGAAAAAAATAAAATAAATGAAGACAAAAAAACCATAAAAAACTTTAAGAAAATTTAAATCATAAAAAGAAATCAAAGGGGATTAAAAAGGTCAGAAAGGAAAAATCAAATGTTAAAGGGATTAAAATTCAAAATTAAAAAGTATAAGGGACGAAATGAAAATCAAATTTACTATCAATTTCAATCAAATGACAAAATAGCAAAAATTGAAACTACTTTGTACTAGAATTGATTGAGTTATTTAAACCCAATCAAAGAAATTAAAAGAAGGAGGATCGAAGTGAAATTTAAACATTCAATTAATTTCAATCGAAGGACCCAATCGAATTAAATCAAAACTTATATAACAAAAATGAGGACTATAAACAAAATTAAAAATGCGAGGGGACCAAAGTGAAAAGGCATGAAAACGGGGGACTCCCTTGCACTTTGGCGTGCAGCAGAGAGAGAGAAAGCGGCTGACGGCTTTAACCGATCACCGCCAGCGTCCACGGACGTCGGCGAGCCAAAAGCCGCCTGCAGGGAGGAAGACGACCCGGGAGGCGCATCGGCTGATCTGGCGGTAGCTCATCTCCGTCGACTCCATCTACACGCACTGCGCCACTCAAAGAAGCGTGAGATTGGAAATCTTGTCGGCCGCGTGTGACACTGCAGCACGATACATCAAATAAAAAAGCATGGCCAATTCACGGTGTAGCATTGTGCTTAAGTCGGCTATTTTGTCTTATTAGGGGCCAAATAGTTAATTAGCCATTTCGATTAAATATAAAATAATGAAAAGGTAGGCGGACGGACCGGTCCCGGTCGAAACGATGCAATTACCACGGAGCCCCTCCACCCATAACCGGTTTTTTCCTTTTTCGAGGGCTAAAAGCGCTATTTCCTTTGTGCAAAAAACAATAAAAATGAGAAAACCGAAGAATCCAACAGAGGCAGAAATCGAGCCGACCCAAAATATACTATTACAATCCATCGGTGCACACACTCACGTGCTTTACGATCGTCAGAGTTTCTACGAGGGAAAACACAGCGCTATTATATATTAGGTAATTTTTGATAGCAGGGTGTTCCCGGACGACTAGCAGCACCACAACTAATCCCCAAAGCTCACTGAATATCACGCAAGCCCAATGAGCATGTAAGGCACCGTAAGGGGTGATGGCGTGCTGACAAGGCTTGAGACGATAAAAAGAAGGGAGAAGCCCTTCTTGACCATCGAGCCAAGACCTGGCGGCTATTCTGACGATAATATTTATACGCGAGCTTGTTTTGCGTACCATCCTTCATACAAATTAATGTCGTATTGTGTGAGAAAAATGACTTGATAGAGAGAGGAGATTCTCTCATCAGTTGAGAGAGGTGAGATAGAAGACAAAATAAAATAAAAAATGTAGTTGGAAATGATCTAGAAGGAGATTGAATAATGTATTCAACTTTGAATGGCTCTTGTGATTCATTTCATTTATTGGTTGAATGTTTCTTGCTGAGTTTTTCTTATAGTTAATATTGTCGGTGTATCTTTGAAATCATTGCATAATGTCCATCATTTGGTTTCTAAGGTAATTAATCATTTTATTCTTTATTTGTGAAATGCTAGGGAGGCATCACTAAACGTGAAATGGAGGCACGCATGAATATGCTTGAATTATCATCACCCAAGCAGAAAATTTTGACTTGGCTTGGCTTGGCTGGCGACATATAATATGAAAAGACATTAACTATAGTTAGAAGAACCAGCTAGACCCAACCCAAGACCCGAGTCATAAATTGAGCAAGTCAACTCACAAGACCACAAGCTGATATGGATCATAAGGTTTCATCATTAATCAATTCTCATTCATCCTGGTTTTGATCTGATTACTACGTCTTGTATAATTGGCATGAAAGCTTATCTGCATAGGGAGTGAAAATGCAGATACTTCTTACCACTAGCAGAATACCCGGTGAATTTTATGACATTGACTAACTTCTAAGAATCTTCAATGAGGACGTCAGGACGTGAATAACACTGTTGTTAATCTTGTTTTGTTTTGTTTCGTTTATAGCTGAAATATTTTGTACTAATTAAAAAGTTTAAAATTTCAATCCGCTTTTAAAAATTTCGCTCAAATTTCTGTCTGAACTTTCTAGTTCGTTATATCTATTCTGTTTTTGGTCAAATAATTTTTAAATAATAAATAATTTTACAATATCAATCATATCTCTTAATCCCACCGTTAAATTAAGATAAAATTTTACAAAGAGTCTCTTAACATATTTATATATATTATGTTAAAATTTTAAAGCAATCAGAGAATGTAATAACCTTGCAAAATTAATTATGACATTCTCCTAATATTATACATGTTCATAATTTTATTCAAAAAATCATTTTAGCCTTTTTAGATTAAATTTCAGATCAATCGAGAGTATAATAAATTTATTTTAGATTTCAACTTCATTTGTTTTTGAATATATATATATATATATATATATAAAACAACATACATAAACACTATAAAACTGAAACATTTCATTCCAATCAAAAATCAAAACATCTATCATAAATAGAATTAACAGCCTTTAACGATGATGCTGAAACGCACCAGTGTATGTTCCAAAGCAAGTGATCAAAAAACTCAATGTGCAAATGCAGTCAGATCCTGAGCAAATCAACATCAAGTTCTCACCTTTATCCATGAAAGATAAATAATCTGATGCAGGCCTGGCATGGATGCCAATCATGCGATCATCAAAGCGCAATGAACGCAAACTGGAAGCAGATGAAAAGAAAGCATGGAATGCAAGATTTCCTTTATTCCTTGGTAAAAGAGAAGCAACAAAAATTGGGAAAAGCAAACAATTACTTCATACAAAACGCATTAAAGAGCAGAGAAATTGTCTCATAGAACCAAAGGTACTCCTGAATTGACCGGCTCATAGAGACCAGTGGCAACAGGGCTTTCTGCTCAAATTGAAGGTGTCTACGTGTGAAATCTTGAAGGAAGAAGATTGGATGAGATTCAGACGGGGGGCTCGTTAAGTTGTAGTTCAAGCCCAGTTTTAGACCTTCTGTTGAAGGCATCTGCAAGCAAATCCAAATATATGCATGCTAAATTACTTTTAATACAATTTTGCACCCCTCCTTAATATTAGCACCCGACTCTACTGATATAAATCGCAGAAAATCTTACAAGTTCAACGCCAGTGCCGGTAGATACTTTCCTTTTTTCTGTGATTTGCTATTGTCTCTGATGTTCATACTTGACATTGCTAACTGGCTACTTCGTTCATTCTTCAACTACTGCTAGATAATTGGCTAAGTTGTGTTATATTGCTTTTCATTAACATAAAAATGTCTTGATATTGATAATTTTTGGTATTAGAATAAAATATTTTTACTTGTTTTATTGGTTTTTGGGAAAGATTATTAAAAAACATGACATTTCTTGCGTGACATCTCTTATCCACTCTTTAACTTGGAACATTATATGATTTTTAACAAATTATAGATGAATAAAAATTAATCTAAAAATTCTTAATTAATTTGTTTTGGTGAGAACCAAATTCTTTAAAAGAACTCGAGAAGTGAGTTCAAAAGTACCAAAATTTTAAAGAAGATGTTCTAAGCAAAATGAATTTTTAGGTTTAAACTCACCCACCCATACTCGCTCTAGTTTGAGTTTATTATGAAATAATAACTTGGATCACAGAAAATTATTTTCACCAACTAAAATTTGGATTTGAAACGTGTTATATTAAAAACAAATACAAGACAAAGAATTAAAGAATTGAACCGATTAATTACTTGCCTAAATTACAAAAAGAAATTGAATATTTTATGTGGCAAAAACTTGGAAAGAGGTAAAGCAAGGACGTCTTCTTTCTAGGCCATGTTGCATTCCGGAGGTGGACCTTGGGAAATCTGTTGGTATCTTGCAGTGGTGTAAACCATGTAATTCTTCTGGACCTATCAAATTCTCCTTGCCTTGTCGAGTCAAGCTCCTCCTGAGAACCAAGCATTCCGCGGCGGCGGAGGCAGGGGGAGAAGTGTTCGTGCCACAAGAAGATGCCCCGTTAGACAGAACACAAGCTTCGGCGTTGAAGTTTCTGTAAGAAGCGGTGAACGGAGCTAGGTCCAGTCCGTCTTGACAAGCCACCTCTGTAGCCCAGTCATCAGCATTCCATAGACTGAGGTAAATCCTCATCGGCTGGTTTTTGGAAACGGAACCCCATGACTCAAGTTCTTGAACTCTCGAATTGAGTGCCGTCCACAGAGAAGCTGAACACAAAAACACGTGTCAAGCATGTTAGCAAATCAGAAACACATCACGTATCGATGTGAATGGAGCTGATTGAAGATTGATGCCTTTACACAATGCGCTTCCCAGATTCAAAGAATGGAATACGGAAATCCTCAGCAGTCGGGTCAAACCAGAGATAGAACTGCTGCTCCCTGTTGCTTTTTCCTGGCTAAACACATTAGTGTGGAGGATGTAAGGATCACCGCTCAAATTCCCAAGAACTCAAAATCGATCTCGTCCCACGCAGACCCTTTGATGATAGCTGCAAATTCATTTCGAAAAACACATTCACTGTTAGCCACGTATAATGATTGTTTTGTGCCCTGTTTGAGGCAGGCGATCGAGTTCACTCACATAGTAAGCAGTGACAGTGCCGGCGGAGTTGCCAGGGACAAGCTTGAGTTTGTATGTCAATCTTTCCAAACAGATACTCGTTCGGATTGAAATCCAGAGCCAGAGGCGCTGTCAAGGTTGAGTGAGAAGCTCGCCGTGTTGAGATCTGGCAGGCCATCTCCCAGGTAATATCAAATCGTTGTGCAAAGTTGCTCACGATGCAGCAGCCAGAGGCAACGAAGAGCTAGAAGGGGTCCAAGCAGAGTATTCAAAGAAGCCATCTGCTGCTATCACGAAACGATTGATGCCACAGATGATAGATATATGAGTAAAGTTTTGCGAGATCAGAGATGGGATTGCAAGGACATGGCTTGGTCAGTATTTATACTGGAGGAGATGGAAGTCCGAGACAGGTACAGAAGTTTCAGCCAAGCTCAGTAGCTGTAGACAGTGTGTCTGGGTAGAAAAGTGAAAGAGATTTGCTGTAGAAAAGAGCCAGCCAATTTATCATTGCACGCGTTTTGGCCATGGCACTGACGGATACCTGCGAGCATCGGAGCAAATATCAAGTTTATCAGTTTGTTTCCATTGATATATTTTTAATTAAAATAATTTTTATTTATTTTGAAGTATTTTAATGCTTTGTTTCGGGATATATATATATCATTAAAAATAAAATTATTTAAAATTGTATAATTTAAATTTTAAATATATGTAAAAATAAGAGTTGATGATATAATTTGATCAATTTGATGAGCTCAAAAATATCAAAAATTGATAAAAATATAATTTAACTAAAAATAAGATTAACATCTTAAAAATATTGAAATAATCTAGATTAACCTTTCAAATATATGATCTGTCTTATAAGATCATGGTCAACTAAATAAAAATTAAATCAA